>JAODKC010000036.1:3920704-3951179 GCA_026777985.1 Mormyrops attenuatus
CAAGACCGAGTCAAAGGGAAGCTGTCGAGACGCAGTACCAAGCATCTCCACCTCACCAGTTTCACTAAGTGCCCCCCGCCCCCCCCACAAGAAAATTTGACCCCGGTCCCCCACCCCGCCCGCCCGGGGTTCTAACCCCCCCACCCGGGGCCCCAATGGCCCCCCCCCTCCCTCCCCCCGCCTCGGCAACCCCGGGGCACCCCCCCCCCCCCCCCCCCCAAGTCGGACCAGCGGGCAGCTGCGTCGTGCGCATTCGGAAGCTTTTTGTATCAGAAATAATACTCAATATTAATCACTCTGATGATTTTAACGCAGAAACAAATCAGCACAACTTTTTAAAAACTAAATTTTCAAGGTATAAGCTTAAAAGATATGTACTGTGGCTGACCACAATCAAACCATTTTTTCTTCTCTGAGAAAATGTGATGGACAGATGTCATTTTCACATGCTATTAGATATGTACTGTACATCCAGTATTATCAAGATGTTTGCGATTCTTATGTACACTAGTTGAAATGAAAATAATTCAATAAATGACTAAGTATGGTGCATTGTAAACAGATTTCATGTGCAGTGAACCTTTATTCCCCATTATTCATAGGTCTGATAACAATAACTGGTATATATTTTGTCACCTTTTTTTTGCTTTTATAGTACCAAATGTCTCTGATCGATACATTCTGACCAGGAGTCGATGTTAGTAACCGTCTTCATGGATGGGGGCAGTAGTGAAATCATTGCGGGTGGGGGCGTAGCACACCGCTATATTCATGCCAAAACACGAAGTAAACATTAATTCAAATTCAGTAATTCAAAAGCAGTTGGAAGTGCAGTTTAATACACCGATATTGCGGTGCAGTCAGCATTTATAACCTTTCTATTACCTTTTCTGTGGTGTCCCCTCCCCAGTGACTAAAAGCAGTAGTTTGTGACAGAAACTATACTAAGCGATTACTGGGAGGAGATTTTGCTGTTCATCGGTTAGGTGTAACCTTGGGCGGAAAGGGAGATGTAACGGGCTTCTTCTGAACATCTTACCTCCCTGAGCCACCACCTCGACGGACCTCTTTGGGCTCATGAGGCAGGGCAGTGTGCGGGGGGCATTCTGTGTGAACCATGGTATTTCAACCGAAAAAGCTCGCTTTCTCCGGAGGCAGAGGCCAGTGTTAAAGTCCAGCGATATTTCATAGAGAAAGGTGTTGCCAATCTGGCGGAAAAGAGGTTGTAGGTCTTTGCCTTGTTGTGTGGGAGGATGAGGAAGTGAGTGCTTTTTTGCAGTCCGAGTTCGCAGTCAGAACACATCTCATTGCCCCGCCCGAGCTCCAGCTTCAGGGGCACAACGGCCGGCAGACCGCAAGACAGGAGAGGCTCCCCGTCCCCCAAGGACAGACGCCGCTGCCATGGTAAAACTCGCATCCCCTCCTGCACCCCACACTTGCGCTTGATGGCTAATGCACCGCCGCAAAGGCTAATACTATGTGCTGGTGGGAAATTGTCTTTCACATCGGTGTTTTAAGTTTGTTCATTTGCAGCCTAGTTTTGAAATATCTGTCCCGTTTACAGATGCAAAAATAAAAAAATTAAAACTGAAACTTAAAACATATTTACACGGCCAGAAAAAAGTTTGAATTAAATGTCCACTTTCAGATATATCTATAATTTGCAGATTGATATTTCAATATCCAAATTCATTGGCAAGTGATAAAATTAAATTGTCCTTTAATTAGAAGACTAAACTGCCCTGTACACTGGATTGTACACCAGAGGGTTAATAGATTTTAATAACGGTCGACAATATGAATTATTTGTACAAATATTCAAAGCGTTTCTCAGCTAATAAAGGCTTTTGTCTTAATTCTAATAATGGACCGGTTTCATCTCGATCATTATTATGATTCCGTGTAGAGCTGTTAAATATTGTGGTCAGCTCCTTCCGTTATTTCATTGGGGGTTTGTGTGTTTGACGAGGAAGGTTGATCCACTCAAGTGTGCATTTGTGTCGGTCTGCACATGCACGCTATTAAGTTAAAACTTAAACTTGCCTTTTTGAAGTGGCAAAGTAATATCTTCTCATTAATGTCATTTCTGTGCGATATTTAAGACGTAGGCATACAGTATAACTGTGTTCAGAGTTTGTGACTGGAATACAAAATTTTGTCTAATGATGAGTTGAGTTTAATTTAATAGATATTCGAAATGCCATAATGTATTTCCTGCCGCACATTAATGACTGTGGGGAGTTACTTAATTGAATAACAGATATGGACAGGTGGACTGGAAGATCAGACAGAATCTTGAGACTTGGGCTCAGATCTTCTTGACCCTGTTTAAGGTTTGCATAGTGCTCAGTTCAAGGTTCTAAAATATCAAAGTCCATGAAGATTGTGTAACAGATGTCTACAAACTTTATACCTGAACACCCCTGACCGCAAAATAACATTCAGACAGTTCATTGATTTCTGACATGCTATCTATTTTATCTGTTTCTTTTTATTTATACCTTCAGACACTTTTTCGTTGTCCGATGCTGTATGGATTGAGGTTTTTTATGGTGTCACTCTTCTGTGTGATTTAAGCTCCTCTACTCAGCACCTTTAGCCTTGTTGCTGTTTCCGTGTTAGGGTCTGGTTTAACACAGTTGTCCGTTTCACGATGACTGATCTGGGTACGCCGGAGGTCACATGTTGGTAAAACGCTGCCCTTTTTCCGGACTTGGCCACTTAGATCTCTCCTCATGAGGGGCTGTTTCTCAGTTACCCTCTTCGGGTTTGTTGGGGGACTTGACCACAGGAACTTTCATCTGGCCAGCATGAAGAGGAAGCAGTAACTGGAGGAACTACAGAATTGCGTGTCACAACATCTAAGTTTCACAAGGCTGGGGCCAAGGAGGAACTTTCAGAAGGCCTTACAATCTTCTTGACCACACTTCCTCTTTGAGTACTACCGGGCCATGTATTTTGTGTTCAAGAAGGCTGCTGTTGATATATTGTAGTTGGTTTATCAGTATAGGAAATAAATGGGGATTATGCGGGAGACCGGACCATAATTTAAGATTTCCATGCTTTCTGTTCCTCTCTACCCGTGCCAACATTTTAGTTTTAGTTTTTAATGGGAACTGGTACATGTAACATAATTAAGCCTAGTGTTTCAGTGGTCGCCTTGTCATGAAGTGACTCGTATCACAGGTGCTTATTATCACAATGGACAAATGAGCATGAATTGTAGCAATGAACATTTTGGCCAAACACAGAATCGGCCAATAAGAAGGCTGGTGTGTCAAGATATAGCACCAGGGACAAGCTGAGAAAAGAGAAAGGGAAAGACAGTGGTCATCACAGACGCATCCCTCAGGGCTGCGGAAACCAGGTCCTTTCAGTCAAGACAGCAAAGGCTGAACACCAGATCCAGGATTGTGGTGATCAGCAAAGAATCTCTAGGAATAATTTCTGAAAGGCAGAGTTGCACAACTCTTCAGAAGAAGATCTGGTTTTCTCGTTTTGGTTTTCTCTTCTGTGCATTGCTCAGGCTGAATCACAGTTACCGGTGGGTTTGAGAACATGTGAAAGTGTGCAAGGAGACCAAAGACATCTCAGGTTCTTTGGCAGTGCAAGATGAAGTTCAAAGGTGTGCTGCATCTCCAAACACTCAGAAAGTCTACTTAAAGCAGTTAAATGGGCGTGAGCCAGACACACAGAATAATAGCGTGACTATGTATCCCTAATGCTGCGCAAAGTAACAGCAAAAACTGGAAACATTTTGCTATTGTGTGTGGCCTGGCCTTATGCTTACATAAGGGTGAGCATGACTGGGCATGGGCTGAATTCTGTCCCCAGCCTTATAAATGACATTTCAAATCCACAACAGCATCTGAAAAAGGCCTGGTTCTGCATTGATCTGCTTCAGATATATATTATTAATTTGGTAACTTACAATCACAGACATAACCACAATGTCCACCATTTTAGTATTGGTTGTAACCAAATTAAATGCAGTTGATTCACAATCAAGAAATGTAACAGCTTCCGTAGATACCTTGGGCCTGGTTAATTATATAAGATGTAGCTCATCCAGTGTTAGTTGATAGGAAGTCTGGTTTGTGAGTAGAATACAGTATACTGAGGTAGGTAAAAATTTGGTACACTACCCTCCATTTTACAGCAACTTTTATACTCAAACTCTACTCTAAGATAATGTTACTAGTCTCATTTCATAAAGAAAGTAAATGAACCCGACAAATACAAAAACGAGGCTCTCGGTGCTGTAAAGTAACTGTTTCATGAAGCGGCTTAGCTGGGGAAAAAGAGGAATGAGCCACTAACGGTTAATCTGAGATCATGAGTCAGGGGTCTTCAGCTTATACACCCCGGGGGGGGCACTGTCTATGAGGGCTTCTCCCAAGTGAGTCACTCGAGGGTGTTTCTGAGCTGAAAGAAATGGGAGATAATAAAAAATGATGTAGCATCAATAGTCCACTAATATCTGTGCGCGAAGCCTGCCAATTTGGGGGGGGGGATATGGACATGCATCTTTTTTATTTGCTGTGTAAGACGGAAGATCGATATGCGGACCAGATTTAATAATGAATTTAGAACATGTCACAGACCATATAGGTAGCACTTTGAGACCCTCTCTTATAACCCCTTTATGATATCATTCAGAATTATACATACCTGTATTATTCATACCTCAATTGCCTTCGGGTTTAATAAAGTATCTATCTATCTATCTATCTATCTATCTATCTATCTATCGATCTGTCTATCTATCCATCTGTCTGTTTGTCTATCTATCTGTCTATATCTATCGATCTGTCTGTCTGTCTGTCTGTAAGTAAACAATGCCCCAGTGTATCAAAATGGGATGATTACTTGACATTACACCTATCACTTGATCTGGTTTACTTGTCCTGTGGAGACACTATGTGCTTGTATTTCCCCTACAGGGCAGTAAATACCACTGGCAGAGTCAGAATGTCAAGCAGAGTGGTGTGGACGACATGGTCCTCTTGTCAAAGATCACAGAGGATGCCATTGTGGAGAACCTGAAGAAGCGATACATGGATGACTATATCTTTGTATCCTTCTGTTTCAGTGATTATGTGTGGTGTGATGTATGTGTGGTTTACAATGTAGCTTTAATGCCTCTATAAACAAATAGGCAACATAACTCTTTGACTCTTGTGAAAGAGGGCGAAACTGTGGTCACCACTTTAATATAATAATAGATGGTGAAAGGTACATTTCACATGGCTGTGAATCCAAATACAATCCGATATGGGAGTCCTGTAATCTCAGTATATATAAACTGGCATCCAGCCACTCATTTTCATGCACGCGGTCGACTCGGCCACTTTTTAATGTTCCGGCCCTGTCGTGAATGATCGTTTAATCGGGCGGTCAGCTTGTGGAATAAAATTAGTGCGTGTCACGCTACGACAATGTTGGGAAGACGGTCTAACGCAATTTATTAGTTGAAGACATACAAGAATAGGCCCTACGCTTGGGTTTAATCAACTAAATATAAATGTGGACGCCGGCTCTGAACGGAGACTGAGAATATTGGGGAAGTAGCACATCCTGCAGTATGGCTCGTCCAGCCTGATATATGGTGACATGAGCGACGCTCGTGTTTTGCAATTACTTTACCATACAAGGAAAACAAGAAGCACGGGAGTGTGATGGGCGGGACTCCCCGGAGTGGACTCAGCTGTCAGGAGTTGACTGATCTGCACCCCGATAAAGCCTAGCGATAAAACATGCATTTCATACTAAACTCAGTACTTCTTATTGATTTCGCCTTTACTGCATCACGATCAAATACTCTCTTTCCTTATTGTACAAAAATATAAACATGTTATTTCCTATTAAGATTATTTTGTGTCTTTGGTTAAAAAAGCATCGGTGTGTCTGTTTTCAACGCAGGGAAAAGCCACAGAGCTGACAAATTGGGTTTATTAGATCATTTCAGTGAATCAAACATAAGGCCATGTAGAATTTTATGAGTATGTTCATATAATGACAATTTATATTTCATCTAAACCATCAGAACATATCACATCTTTATTTTGCTATTCTATATTTCGCACAAGCAAAATGCCACAGCTTCATTCTATGCACACCAAGATTTAGGTTACATTATTCAGACTCCTCTGAAGTTTTCCTTTAGGTCAAAGATGTTTTGTTTGAAAAAATAAGGCCTGCTAACTCTAAATAGCCTTAGGCATTTATTCATATTTGAACTGTGAGTGGCAAGAAGTCAGAGATGAACAAGCTGAAAATCTCTCATTAAACATGCAAACAGTTGTTCCTGTTTTGTATGCCATCATATTGTGAGCCTTTCGTCAGCACACTTCCTCATTCCTCAGTAAACATTTCAGGTGCTTGCTATGTTTTCTTGGCAGTTTCTTTACTATTTGAAGCTGTTCAGTGTTCGGTATTGGATTTAAATCAGAGTGTTGCACGCGCCATGAGACCATGGCTATTTATGGCTATTTTTGGGGCTGGTCTGAATCAGCAGGCTGCTGGATTGAGTCCGCAAGTTAGCGGAGCATCACCCCCGTGATCTGCGTCATTAGAACGTTGTCACTATTGTTGGCCTTTAAATATTGAGCGGTGGATAGCCCTGTTTTTCGTTATATTGAGACACCTTCCATTTCATTGAAATACACAGGTTTTTGACATGTATCACAATGAAAGCAGAATAACAGCTGGTGTGTTGAAATTATTTGCCAGAGTCTTTTTTCTTTTTTTTTTGCTTTGAGAATGACCGGCTGAAAAGCCGTTTGGGAAAGACACAACCGTTCTTCTGCCACATCTCCTTTCTGGTACTTAACTGAAAAATTCAGACATACATCGGCTCAGTCCTGATATCTGTTAACCCCTTCAAACAGATGCCCTACTTCACTGACCGGGAAATCGAACTCTACCAAGGAGCCGTGAGTGAGATCTTCCTGCTTTCATTTTGACTCAGCCCAGAGTGCGCCTCTTATCGCACAGCATAAACGATGACCTCATTTTGCCTCATTTCCGTCTGTCTCTTAGGCCCAGTATGAAAACCCACCGCACATATATGCTCTGACAGACAACATGTATCGAAACATGATGATCGATGGTGAAAACCAGTGTGTTATTATCAGGTATGTAACCTATACTGCCTTCACTGGACTTTTCATTAATGTGGAACTTCTCATAACAGAGCCCCCTCCACTTTGGCTGTGGCTTATCAAAGACCAAACAACCTATCATTCAGTTCCCCTGCGTAGATTATAGTTTCTGAGAAGTGGAATATGATGGAGATTTTGACACACTCATAGGCCGTATCTAGGTTATTTTTGAAATGTAATAGGTTACAGATTAGTTACCCTGTTAAAAATGTAATAAGTAATGTAACTTTGACTACTTCATCAAAGTAATGTAACACATTTTGATTACTTTTCCAACAAATGTTTTAAACTGGGCATTAAAGCTGAGAAATCCCAATGGCTTTGTTGACCCACATTGTCGAGAATTATGCCAAATAAGGCATTTTTGCATGGCAAAAGGACGCAAAGCAATAAAATTATTTTATATTCTACATATAAGAATATATTCATATATAACCCCTTCGTAATCGGCAACATTTTGATTGGTAACTGTCATCTGAATACATGTTTTTTTCTCAGCAACTGTAATGGGTTACAATTACATTTATTTTGTAATTTAATTACGTAATGCCGTTATATTTAACTAGCTACTGCCCAGCACTGGCTATTCCACTGCTTTTATATCTCGCAATATGGCCTAAAGAGTATCTTATGTAAGACAATGCTGGAGGTATGACTTCTCCAAATCTTTTGTTGACAGAGCAGTCAGATTCAGAGGAAATTTGCAAGATGGTAAACCAGATTACCCTCCTGCAATTATCATAATTTTTTTCATCTTTAAAACCCCCATCTTGCAGAGGGGCTCTGTTCTCAGTTTCCTGACTGCTGTTGCGGTTTGCATGTGTAAAAGTAGCTTCTAGGGATTTTTTTTTCTGAAGTGACCATAGTTTGCAGTGAGTTTCCATCGTCTGTGATGAAAATAAGGATCCGTAGCATGGTGGTCTGCCGTAGTGCATTGCAGCTCCAGGTCAGTGAATGATCGATAGTCACTGGCTCAAGTTTAGGTTATGAAAGACAGCACAGTGAGTGCAGATTGCACATACCAATGCGTTTCCAATCTGATAATATTAAAAACCAGACTTCTGTTCATTCAAAGAACATGGGTGTTGCCTAGTTTTTAATAATTGATAAATGATTGCCAGTTTAGGCATTTTCCATACATACGTCAATATTGGATAATATTTAGTTTGAACTGTCGTTCTCTATTTTGCTAAGTCTGGTTTGTTGTTAATTAAACTCAGACAGTGACACAGAGAAGGATCTGGGTCCTTTGCTCTGCTCACTTGTGCTTTCTGTTTCCTGCTTTATGGACCTGACTTCCTGTAGATTGTCAGTGATGGAGACCGGTTATCTCAAAATACCTGAAACAAATAGAGGACTTCCTTCCTGATGAGGCTTTAAACTGAAAGTACCTTCTTCAACATTGGCTTAACCATCGTCTAATATGCTTTTCGTCTGTCTTTGTGGAAGCGGGACTGACCTGCCATGTAAGCCAGTGTTTGCCAATCCCGTCCTCGGGGACCCGCTGACAGTTCATGTTTTTGCTCCCAACTGGCTCCTGAGCAAAAATGTGGACTGTCTGGCAGGAGCCTGGGGTGGGAGCAAAAATGTGGACTGTCTGGCAGGAGCTTGGGTGGGAGCAAAAATCTAGACTGTCTGCCAAGGAGCTGGGAGGGAGCAAAAACACGGACTGGCTGTGGGTCCCCATGGATCGGGTTGGAAAACACTGCTGTAAGCGCTGACCAGTGCAATGTGTGTGTTTCCGTGTGATGTCTGTCTCTGCACCACCACAGTGGCGAAAGCGGAGCCGGAAAGACCGTAGCTGCTAAGTATATTATGGGCTACATCTCCAAGGTGTCCGGCGGGGGACCCAAAGTACAGGTACACAATGCTGCCATCGAGGGGTAGACGGGCGCTTCAAATAAAACAAAGAGGAGTCTGAATCTTAAACTGGCATGGAAGTCAGTGCCGATGCCAGTGCCGGGTGCGTGTTCAGATCCCAGAAGGGAAACTGCTGTACCTTTGGGAAAACGCAAATGAAATATCTAGCCATGCAAGTAGAACTACCTCAATAAAAAGCATATAATTAATATAACAGTGACTCTTCATTGCTGCATTATTCATATATGTAAATGGGTGAAGTTTTTTTATGGGTTGGGTCGTGTTAGTGAGCGCTGTGGTCAGCAGATGGAAGCCCCAGTGTTAGTTACCGTTTCTCACATTCCTCTGGGGTGTACTGACATTGCCCTAGGAGAGAAGGGTGTGAGCGCAGAGTAGACACAAGGCAGGTGCTGGCCTGCGTAACCCGTGTTGACTGACACCGCACTTAGTTGCCCACCGCATTCTTATGTATTCACATTCCTCTCTGGGTGCCCCCAGCATGTGAAGGACATCATCTTACAGTCCAACCCTCTGCTGGAGGCCTTCGGAAACGCCAAGACTGTCCGCAACAACAACTCTAGCCGCTTTGTGAGTCCCGCCTTCGTGTGTCATCTTCCTCCTTTGCTCACATGATTGCTCATCAGACATCCTTATTTATCCATTTACAGTCACTTTCAAACAAATGCGTGACTGCATCAAATTCAAGACTTCATATTTTAAACTTGTATTTTGCATATTCAATAATTACTGGTGTCTCACACATGTACTTGAGGTTTTCATATCCCTGTCCTCTGTGAAAGCTCTCAGACTTCAGCTGCTAGTTGTCTATAACCCATCAAGCTGGTGTGTGTTTTTCAGGCAGCTTGCTTACCTAAATAGATTTTTCAACCCACCCAACCATTAACCAGTTCCTCATCCGCCCCTCCTAAACCTCCTTTACCACTTTGGGTCACTGTTGAATTTCTCTATCACGAAATTACATTTGCAAATATATATGCTGACGAAAGAGCTCTTGAGGTGCGTGCATGTTGGCATGTGTCAGCATGGTCTGAAAGCATTTTGACTGTTTTTAGTCTCAGTCTGCATTTTTAATTAATGTTTTTGTGGAGGAGGAGAAGTCTGGATTAGTCTAATACTGATGGTCTAAGACCTTCCAACCAAAGTACTGCTACTTTTTATCAGGCAAAATAAAACTGTTGTTACTACAAATCACACATTTTTTATTCATGTTATTTGCCTTTTTACGTAGTTTTGTGTCTCTGACTTGACAGGGTAAATACTTTGAGATTCAGTTCAGTCGTGGAGGAGAACCAGATGGAGGCAAGATCTCCAACTTCCTGCTTGAGAAGTCCAGAGTGGTCAACCAGAATGAAAACGAGAGGAACTTCCACATCTACTACCAGGTCAGGCTCCAGCAGACACAGGCCCGCTTCTGCTGTATCGCAACATCTTGTCGTATTTGGTGTGATTCTTCGTGTCTTACCTCAGTTATACAAGGCAAGCTGCAGCACGCATATGGGGTTTGTGATGTACGCAGAGTGTATCTATGGGTGTTTTTGCTCTGTTTTATCCAGCTGTTGGAAGGAGCATCTGCCCAGCAGAGAGAAGCCCTGGGAATCATGACCCCAGACTATTTCTATTACCTGAACCAGTCTGGCACATACAAGGTGGATGGAACCATTGACAGTAAAGACTTTCAGGAAACCAT
This sequence comes from Mormyrops attenuatus, assembly GCA_026777985.1. NCBI lineage: Eukaryota > Metazoa > Chordata > Actinopteri > Osteoglossiformes > Mormyridae > Mormyrops > Mormyrops attenuatus. Next base: position 3,931,436 of record JAODKC010000036.1, read on the forward strand.
GGTAAAAATATTTTTTTTAAGATCCAAGATCTAATGTTTTGTTCTTAAGAATTCCAGTGTTGTACAGTATTTATTTCTTGGTAAAATGAAAGAAATTCAGTATATCTTTACTTTACTCAAGTTCTGTTTTTTTTTTTTAAGGGGACAGTTGGTATGATTTCATCCTGCCCATGTGACTCAATGCATTTAGTTTCACTGCATTCGACTCACTGTATATCTGTGGAGGGCACTGTATGCCTCCAGAGGTACAAAATAAGAAATCTTGCATGGTTGGTCTCTTTGGTCGTTTTTCTTGTCACAGTGGCTTTATAGGTAACACGCAGGCCTGATAACTGCCCAGGCTCCTTGTTAGTGTCGATATCTTCCAGGTTTCCTCCCACAATCAAGAGATGCACAATTTAGGTGAATCAGTGTATTTCATTTATCAGTGTGTTTTAGAGTAAACCCTGCCTGCCTGTCTAGTGCTTCTTGGGACAGACACCATTTTGTGGTTATGAATGGGTGGGTAGGGGGTTTTGTAGTACACCGTCTTGCTTCAGTTTGGTGGACTGTTGAGACGAGTGTAATAAATAAGAAATACAGTATTCTGAAGAAGTCTTAAGAACTCAAAGAAAATGTTTAAATGATCTTCATGTTGGTTTAAAACTGTGATATTGTGTCTGTTAAAATGTCAGTTTAGCCACTTCGAAACCTCTCCTAAAGTCACCCCAGTATTTGCAGCGACCATCCAATACAGTAACTGTGGAAGTAGAATTGGACATTGGTAGGCCCAGGAAGGGAGGCATATTGGGTCTGTTCTGTCTTAGGCCTTAGGCAAAAAGTGATTGTTTTGAATACTGTGTGACCTCGCTTCATGATAGCTGCCTGTGGTTAGTTCTGCAGACCCTGAAGAGAGCTCGGACCTTGGAGACACAGACAGCAGAGCAAGGGGGGGTGGCAGACTAGAGTGGAGCAGCTGAAAGGGGGGGGGGGCACTTTCTTTGACTGCCTAAGACTTTTGCACAGTACTGCTCGCACAGTAGTGTTATACTTCAATTATAAGAGTCTGGCTTCAAAAGTAAGCACAGGCCTAGGGAAACCAAGCAGACCGCAGGCACCTAACACAGTCACTCAGTGGAGAAGAGAGCAGAACAGTCACTTAAATATACATAGAAAAGCTGGGGCAAACAAGGAACAGGTGTAAGACATAATCAAATGACCAATCAACACAGGGCCCAGGACAATGAACATCAGAATATGAAAATCAACATGCACTGGCACAAGAAAACGGGCAGCAGGTGGAACTAATAACAGTTAACAAGCACAGAATCTAGGAACTTAATGCCGAAAACTAGGAAACATTAACTACATGCTGGGAATTAAACACTAGGAATAGAAAGCAAGGATAATTAAACAGAGCTAGAATGAAACAAAACAGAGGCAGGGAAGACCTAGGACAAGAAAACTAATATAAAAAATAAACACTGAGAAACAAAAAAATCCAAAAAACACAAATAAACAGATAAGGCTAGCCCAAGATCAGCCTTGAACCCATAACCATTGACACTAAGCCACACACTAAGCCCACTGAGCTATATAGCAGTTAGGGAAATAGTAGAAATGCAGAAGGGTTTGACAAAGGGTAACAAAACGGGATGACCAGCGACACCTGCTGGCCCATCGTGGGAAGATACGGCAAGGGCAGGACCAGCCAGGCACTGACCCTGACAATTTGACATCCTTGGCATAGAATGTACCCATGGCAAAATTGAAAATGCTTGTTTTGCACTATAATCTTTCTAGTGATGGTCTAGTGCACTTCGCCTGTCCCGATGTCATGTAGGGTATGAGTCTCTCTCAAGGGCCTCACATTTTCTGATGCACCAGAGACTGATACTTCAATGCATATTATGACAGTCAAAGCTATTATCTGCCGCTGATTGCTAAAGAGGACATTCTAAGGCACTTACTTTTGTAAAGATTTTAATAAGAATATCATGGTAGAAATTTAACCGTGTCTTAGAGAACTACAGCTTAATTTCAGCATGAATGTGCCAGCTGCCTCATTGAGGAATGTTCTGGCATTTCTTTTGGCTTTTAGGAAGCTATGCAGGTGATCGGAATCACAGAGGAGTGTCAGACACTGGTGTTACAGATTGTGGCAGGGATTTTGCACCTGGGAAACATCAACTTCATTGAGGCTGGGAACTACGGCCAGGTGGAGAGCACAGATCGTGAGTGAGATACACAGACATCCATGCAGTTTGCTGGTGCTCACACAGACTTCTAAACATTGGAGGTGGGAACAAGGCATTGCCTTTCAAGTCACAATTTCAACTACATACTATATTAATAAAGCTATATACTATATAGGTTTGTGGAGCAGTTAAATTAGAACAAAAGGATTATAATCAGACTTGTAGCATGGGACTTGAGACTTTGTTTTGTTGACTCGGAACTTGACTTAGTGTTTGACTATCTTGTTTTGAAACTTGACTTGAGACATTCCTGTTTTGGGTGATCACTTGGAACTCTAATGGAATGACTTGAGACTTCTTACTTGACAGTCAATGACTTGTTCCCACCTTTGCTGAACATGACGGAACGGCGAATAACACAGACTAGTGATGGCTAAGGACCCATGCAATGCTTACCCACTCCTGTTTGCAAGCATACTTTACATTTGTGTTTCCATTTTTACATAGTTAGCAGATGCATTTGTCCAAAGCAACATACCAGCCAGGCAAACAGCATATAACAAACATGCATGCTGTCAAGGAGTCAACAAGGCATAAGTGCAGCTAGGCTGAGCTGCCCAGGTACAAGTGTGAGCGGGAGCTACACAACAACTCCTTGCAAAGCAAGAACTTAATATGACTATTCACTGAACAGAAACGCAACATAAGAACATTCAGGGAATGTAAAGAAGCATCAGGCTAGTAGAGGGATTCATGGAACAGATGGGTCTTGAGGCTTTTTTTGAAGGTAGAGAGGGAATCTGATGACCATTCTGTTATTACCAACATGACACCCCCTGCTGTGTCAGTGCTGGCCTTCTGCATGACGCATGCCCCTGTCCTCACATTTGCTCCGCAGTGCTCGCCTTCCCCGCATACCTGCTGGGCATCAACTCAGGTCGCCTGCAGGAGAAGCTGACCAGCCGCAAAATGGACTCCAAGTGGGGCGGCAAGACCGAGTCCATTGATGTGACGCTGAACAGGGAGCAGGCGTGCTACACCCGCGATGCCCTGGCCAAGGCGCTCTATGCACGCCTCTTTGACTATCTGGTGGAGGTCAGAGACATATCAATGGCTTGACAACACCTTGAAGCAATTGATGGGTCCAGTATCTTCAAACTCATCTGCTCTCTCATTACCTTCACACTGCATCTTCTCTTCAGGCTATCAACAAAGCCATGCAGAAACCATATGAGGAGTACAGCATCGGTGTTCTGGACATCTACGGTTTTGAAATATTCCAGGTATTTACTTTCACGTTTCCAGACTCAGACAGACACCTGGATACAGGGAACTCTCTTCTGTCTTGGTAAATTGTGAGTTTGAAGTGAAATGGACACAGACACTCACTCCTCCTTTTCTTACAGAAAAACGGCTTCGAGCAGTTCTGCATCAACTTCGTCAATGAAAAGCTGCAGCAGATCTTCATCGAGCTGACGCTGAAGGCAGAGCAGGTACAGATCCGCTCCCCAAGTCTTGCTTTTGCGATATCTGAGGTTGACTATTTCTCCTGTACAGTTAAATAAGACATGCCAGTCACCGCAGATGCTTGGGATCGATAAAGCAGTTGTAATCAGCTGAGGCAAATTCCGCAATGATTCAAGAGGACTCAATGGTTGAAAATGCACGTCATCGTTATTTACTTATTCTCTGCCGTTGTTTCTCCTCACTGTTTAGCCCTGCGTCACGAAATACCAAACTGTATAAGATAACATCAGATTGTGGTACATCTTGAGATACGCTCAGCGCACAGTATGCTTGTAATAACGTCATATGTCATTATTAGGTCCGTTCCCATCCTCCACTTTCTCGTGCTAACAGCAGCCTGCTTCCTGTTGCTTTCTCAGGAAGAGTACGTGCAGGAAGGCATTAAGTGGACTCCCATAGAGTACTTTAACAACAAAGTGGTGTGTGACCTTATAGAGAATAAGCTGGTAAGTTTTCTGCCCTGAGTTCCCCTGCTACTCTTGTATGGCTGACGGTTATTCAGAGGTAGGTAGTCTAACTACATTTTCACTCTGAGGTAACTAAGCTTTCACACTGAGGCATCCCACTCAGACGCTGCTTATGATCTGAGCTTCCTGGCATACGTTCCACATTCACAGAGACCCTGTGGTAAATGGCTTTGAAAGATGGATGCACATATAACCAATATTCCTGGTGTTATAGGTCTTTGTAAAAGCTGTGCTTTTCACTTCACTCAGACACATTAAAGCATGTTGTCACCAGTACATCTCCCCGTTCGACAGAATCCCCCCGGGGTCATGAGTGTGCTGGATGATGTCTGTGCTACGATGCACGCCAAGGGCGAGGGGGCAGATGGGACGCTGCTGCAGAAGCTGCAGGCCGCCGTGGGCACTCACGATCACTTTAATGGCTTCAGCTCGGGCTTCGTCATCCACCACTATGCAGGCAAGGTGGGCTCAGCACGGCTGGGGGGGGAGGGGGCATGACTCAAAGGGGGGGGGTTTCTATCACCAGGCAGAGTAGTGAGATTCTCAGAAGTAGATATTGAATCAGATATTATAGGTGTGAAAATGAAATTATTAAAGGTGAATAAATAGTGAATAAACAGTGGAGAGTCAAAGTGACATTAGTGCTTTATTGGTTGGCTCTTGTCTCTTATTCCAGGTCTCGTACGACATCAATGGGTTCTGCGAAAGAAACCGGGATGTGCTTTTCACGGACCTCATTGAGCTGATGCAGAGCAGTGAATAGTGAGTGCCCCAGCCTTCGCATGTCAGCTCTGTAATGGGCAAGATATCGATGATGTGATAGAGATGAGAGCAAGATGACAAAGATTGCCGCCTCACAGGCGATACGACATTAACATGAAATGCCATTGCTTAGGACTGCTGAAGTGTGTTGAAGTATTTCTGCGGGAGGGAAGTTTCATGGTTGCGGTGTCTCCCATCCCTCCACAGTGACTTCATACGGAGTCTGTTTCCAGAAAACCTGAACACAGACAAGAAGGGCCGGCCCACCACCGCCAGCTCAAAGATCAAGGTCTGATGCATATTGCCACTCTGCTGTGTAACTTCTGGCCTATCATCTGCTGCATTTAGCAAAACCCACATTAGATTACAGCGTAGAGGATGAGTGTGGAGGAAGTCACATGATGCCGGGTGACCAGACGCATTCTGTCCACAGAAACAAGCGAATGACCTGGTGAACACTCTGATGAAGTGCACGCCGCATTACATCCGATGCATCAAGCCCAATGAGACTAAGAGGTCCAAGGACTGGGAGGAGAGCCGGTTCGTTTCTTGTGTCCAATTGTTTAGTGAATGTCCAGTGGGAACTGTGCAGGGTGGGCAAGCTTGTGATCACTGTGGCCATGTGCAGAGTGAAGCACCAGGTGGAGTACCTGGGCCTAAAGGAGAACATCCGTGTGAGGAGGGCCGGCTTCGCATACCGTCGGGTCTTCAACAAGTTCATACAGAGGTAGTGGAGGGGAGGCCGTCAGATTATTCTATATGCTTGCATATGTATGTGATTCCAACATATCTCCATTCCCATTTTACATTTCTCTGGGTGGGATGATCCCTTACCCTTGATGGGATGATCCCTAACCCTTGATGGGATGACCCCTTACCCTTGATGGGACGACCCCTTGCCCTTGATGGGACGATCCCTTACCCTTGATGGGACGACCCCTTACCCTTGATGGGACGATCCCTTACCCTGGATGGGACGATCCCTTGCCCTTGATGGGACGATCCCTTACCCTTGGTAGGATGATCCCTTATCCTTGATAGGATAATCCCTGACCCTTGATGGGATGGTCTCTCATCTGCCTGCCTCAGGTATGCCATCCTGACAGCTGAGACGTGGCCATGCTGGAGGGGAGATGAAAAACAGGGTGTACAGCATCTCCTACGCTCCGTCAACATGGATTCAGATCAGTACCAGATGGGCCGCTCCAAAGTCTTTGTCAAAAACCCAGAATCGGTATGGCCATACATTTGCGACATTGGAATTAATGCATAATAGGTGAATAATACACATTATCAAGTTAGTACAAATGAATGCACTGTACGGCTGTCCTCCCTGAAAAGCCTCATAGTACCTATACACTAGCCAAAACACCCAACTGACCTTGCATGGCATTCACTTCTTCATTGCCTTGGTTAATGTACAATGTCAGCCCCTTTCTGTGACCTATACAGAAAGCCGACTATAACAAGACTATAACACTCTGTGTCCTAACTGTTGTCACCAGCTTTTTTTACTGGAGGAGATGAGAGAGAGGAAGTTTGACACATTTGCCAGGACCATCCAGAAAGCCTGGAGGAAGTACATAGCCAGGAGGAAGTATGAGCAGATGAGAGAGGAGGGTGAGTGAAAGGGCTTTGAGTCAGGCCTGGAGGGAGAAAGGCAAAGGGGAGACCTGATATGGCCATCAAGCAAGACATGGGTTTGAACATCTAACACTGTCCTGTGAAAATGATGCTGGGCTAGGGGAGGGCATTCTGTGATATGCTTTAGAATATCCTGGCCTTTATCCTCCATCTGTGTTTACACCAGTCTCTACTGTACCCTCAGCTTCAGACATCTTGTACAACTCAAAGGAACGACGCAGAAATAGCATTAACCGCAACTTTGTCGGTGATTACCTGGGCATGGAGGAGCGACCTGAACTGCGACAGTTCCTGGCCAAGAGGGAGCGCGTCGACTTCGCCGACTCAGTCAACAAATTCGACCGCAGGTTCAAGGTGAGCCATCCCAGAGTAGACATATCTAGTTACGCACCAGTTCAATCTGGCAGCGTGAAAATAAGTACCGAGAGCATGTGGTGCGTAAAGGCTGAGGTAATGATTCTTCAAAATTGACTTTCACAGCAAAACAGAAAATGCGATGTCTAGACTACTGTCTCATTACGTTATTTTTTCAGAATTCCCCACCATTTACAGAAGAACTCCCACTGTAGATGGTTTAAGCACATATCTGTGAGTGATACTGCACTGCATGTGTTCTCACTGCTTTACACTCCTTTCGGCATCTGTTTGGGTCTGTCTTTTCCAGGCAATCAAAAGGGACCTGATCCTGACACCAAAGGGAATATACCTCATAGGCCGGGAGAAGGTGAAGAAAGGCCCAGAGAAGGGGCAAATCAAAGAGGTGCTGAAACGGAAGCTAGAGATTGGGAGCATCCGCTGCATATCGCTAAGGTGAGAGAGCCGGCTGCCGTTGGGACCGGGCCCTGAGTCATCTCAGACCTGCCACTTGCTTTGACAACTCAAACCACAGCCTGCCGTGTGAAGGTGATGTCATCCGCCTTTGAGTAGCAGATGCTCTTGTCTCTGCTTAATTCTAATTATGGCTAATACAGGAAGTAGCATATGTCTGATGCTTGTTGCTTCTTTTGTTTCTTTTTGCTTTATTTGCTGATAGAACAGCAATAACGACTAAGTTGTTACAGCTAGCGCGGCCCTCGTCCTTATGCTCCGTATGTACTAATGCAGAACAGGCCATAGGAATTAATGGTAACACTTTAATCTAAGGTCTGCTCCTTAATTACTAATAAATTGTCACTGATCATTTGATTATATATTAGTACTGTTGATCGAAAAATTCATTCACAAACAAATTTAGACTCCTGGGGTGAGTTTCCCGAAGCCTTCTTAACGCTACGTCGTTCGTAAGTTCTGTGTTAAAAGATAGAACTAACGAACGACGTAGTGTTAAGAAGTCTTTGAGAAACTCACCCCTGGTCTTTACAAATGACTTGCAAATATGAAACAATAGGTTAATAAGAATACTCAGAAATGAGTTGTAATCGATCATTTATAAGCTCTTTGGTACATACGTTGTGAGACAAGAGATGTACAATAAAGATGTTTTTGTAACACATTTCTAAATTTGATTGTATGTGAATCTTTTAATTTACTCATATATTAGCAAATGCTTACTGACAGTTTATTAATAGGGAAGGAACAGACCTTAAAGAGGAAAGTAGTTTTTTTAATAGTTAAGGACCAGAGCTTGATGGGCCGAATGGCCTCCTCTCGTTTGTAAATTTCTTATGTTCTCATGTAGATTTCAAAGTGAAGTGTTATCGATTAACATAATCAGTAATTGTACAGACAGCGTCAGTAATAAAAAAATCAGTCGATAACTGTACCTTACTCTTCATGCTTGTTCCCTTCCAGCACAAGACAAGATGACTTCTTCATCATTCACGATACTCAGTATGACAGTCTGCTGGAGTCCACCTTCAAAACAGAGTTCCTCAGCTTGCTGTGCAAGCGTTATGAGGAAGGCATGAAAAACAAGCTGCCCCTGTCCTTTAATGACAGGTGCGAGCAAGGGCGTCCGGAGACACACGCACGCAGTCATGTGTCGGCGTCGTGGCCTGAGGGGGCCGGTTAGGCTCCTACCATAACGTCCTCCCTCCGTCTCCTCTCTCAGACTGGAGTTCAAGGTCAAGAAGGAAGGCTGGGGTGGCGGGGGCTCCCGATACGTGGTATTCCATCGGGGGCAGGGAGACCTGGCCCAGATCAAACCAGCGGGAAAGACCCTCAACGTCACTGTGGGAGACGGCTTACCGAAGACATCCAGTGAGTGCCAGAGCAGGAGAGTGGAGAAAGAAAGAACAGAGGGAGAGAAAGAACTGAGGAAAAGAGAGAGGGAGGCAGCGATGGTGGATCTGCTCTCATCACAGCAGCAGATCTCAGGGGGGTTCGCTAATTGAAACCAAGAAGCGATGTGTTTAAAATCACAACAAATGTTTTTCAGAGCCAACAAGGAAAAGCCTTCCCCAGAGCCAAGGGAGGCGGGGCCCAGCACAGAGCAAAGGTGAGTCTCTCTCTCTAGCAAACATGGTCATCTTCATCTCCAGCTCCCTCCAGCTGTAGGATCTCCTTAACAGGTTAGGTTGGGTAGAAACCAGGACGACAGCAAGATCCCTGCAGGGACGTGGAAACATTTCGGTCACATCGTCTGTTCCTCAACTATGCCGTCTACTGGTGTCTCGACAATATTATTTACGAAGAGACTAAATGTTTAAAGTGAGCCCCAGTGTGACTGTCTGCGGCCACTTCAATGCAGGGCACCAAAATGGGGCGGCCCAGTTTTCGAGGAGTAACCGTGGTCGATTGACAAAAGCAGAACAGACGTACAGCACCCCCCAGAAGAGGGGTGGTCCCCCAACCACTGGGCCACCGAAATTAGGGTCCATCAAGGCCCGAGAAAGGTCAGGTCATAAACAACAGGGAAACTTGGACTTCCTCAATGTGCCGGACCAAGGCGTGGCAGGGTACGTATTACCCGCAGAACCACATCTTGGGGTTACCGTAAAGATTTGCGCAAAGCAGCACGACCCATCATGAGAAGAAACTATTTACTCTCTTTATCTTTCTGCCTCTTCCTCTAGGATGCAGAGGAAGAGGAGCATCAGTCACGCACCGCCTGCCCCCTCGAGCCGACCCAAACCCCAACCCCGGCCCACGGGCCCGCGCTGCCGGGCCCTGTACCAATACGTGGGACAAGATGTCGACGAGCTCAGCTTTGACGTCAATGACATCATCGACCTCCTCAGCGAAGGTGAGGATGAGTGAGCAAGATGCACCGTAGCTGGCATGAGAACATGCACGCTCTCGTCCTCTCCCAGAGCAATTAGGGACAGCCATCTGATTGCACCTGTTTGCCTTTGCAGACCCTTCTGGCTGGTGGAAAGGAAGATTCCAGGGCAGGGAGGGCCTCTTCCCTGGGAACTATGTTGAAAAAATCTGAGGACTCTGGAGAAAAAACCATCACGCCACAACACCTCATTGTGTCGATCGTGTAGGCGTAGGGGACATTACCTTACTGTTTTCAGAGTGCTTGAAGCATGTACAGTGTTATTCATATTTAAATGACAGAAATGGAAGAATACTGAATATACCAACTTAGATTTCTGATGTTCTTGAATGAATACAGAGTGGGGGCAGAATAACAAGTGTTTTGTTCGTATTTTCCTTGCAAGGCATGTACTACATCAAAGTGGCCACTCTGAGGCACTGTAGCACTTTTTTCCATCTCCTCAAGGACCCTGAATTTTTAAAAAGGCTTTTCTTCTGTGTTACGTCATGATCATAGCCTGGTTGATCGTAGTCAGTGCATGCAAGGGCTCTAGCATTGGGTGACCACCTAAATCATGTCAGGAAGGAGACTATGAGCTACTTCAGGTTTTTGAAACTACTTTCAAACTGAAAGGCTCCTGTGTTTGGCTAAATAGTTCAGTTCGTCTCGTGCTTATACTGGTTTCTTTCCTTGATTGAAAGACTCATCCAGCTGTTTCACATTAACATCAGTGACACATGCATGGTTATAGGAGACTGACCAATCAGCACACAGCAAGAACTCAGCTTAGTGAAATCCAGGTCTTTTTAATTGAAATGGTAGTTTACAAACCCTGTCTTGGCTCTTAGTCTCCCCCCAACATGGATTAGGTGGTCACCCTACTCTGGTGTCACTTTTGACCCACGTATCTGCATACTTGATGAGGAATATTAAAATTAGGGTTCTGAATGGGAATTTATGTGAAATGAAATTATGAGGCTATGAGATTATAAGTAGATATATTTTTTTTATACGACAGATATATGTTTATAAAAGCAATAGATTATAAATGCAAAGGTTTTTTTACCTTGGACTTTTCATTTTTAAAAAAAATATTACCAATTAAGGGAAGGCTCATATTGTATCCTTTTTCCACTCGTGGATTTTATTCGTAAATGTAAAGTATTAAAGAAGTGCTGAGGGTGGTTACTGGGGCCACATTAAAACATCTTTGAGTAAATAGTATTTCCTGGTTATTCACTTGAATCACTGTGCAGTAAATAGATTTATTAAACAAATTCAAAGTAAACTTGCCAAACACAAGTGCATCTTTATTCCGAAACGTACAACCTCATCTTATCAAGCTGAGCGTCTGTGGCTGCCGTTAGCGAGCGCTTCAGGCCTCAGGAAACTGGGTGCTGGCCAATCAGAGACAGACATGTGGTTGTTTAGTAATTGTGGTCTACATTCGCTGAGCCTCCTCACGACATGCTTTTATGCTGTTCCACGCAATCCGCCGGCATGCCCTCGAGTGACACATATTTTCAGTTCACCACTTGTAAGGATTCCTTTAATTGGGACTTACACACCCTTCAATTTATTATATTTAATACTCTCCTATTAAATTTTGAGAATGATGACATTGAAGCCACCTGAAAATGTTCTCTACTTTGGTCTAGATAAAAAGATCTGGGTCAGATTGAGCTATGACTGATAATTCATCGATTAAAAATTAATGTTGTATAACGAGCAATCCTCACAAATTCATGAAAACATCTGTACGCATATTGCATTAATCATTATTCAGTATTAACTATGAATATGAAATACTTAACTGGTCTTATTATCTATCCATCTTACAGCAGCTTGTCCTGGTCAGTGAGGCAGGGAGAGAGACAGCACAGGGCAGAAGACTGGGCTATACCCTAATGTCAGCTATAACGACCTTAACCTACCCAGCCCTAACTTTAACCATAAGTAAGCAAATAAAATACGAGCCTTTTGTCACTTTTAGTTTTTTGATTGCATTCACAGATTTCCTGAATTCACTGAATTTCCCCTTGTGGCAACCGAAACCCACAACATCAAAATAACAGGTTTGTAACACATTTTTGGGACATTTGGCCCCCACAGTGTAAAGCATATCAGGACCCCCCCCCACACACACACACTACAAGCAATTGAGAGACACCAGTTAACTACATGACTAACAATAAAAGTTAATATGATCAAGAATCTTTTATTATCCATCCATTTACTGAAACCACTTGATCCCAACCAGGGTTGTGGGGGGGACCAGAGCCTATCCCAGGAACAATAGGTACAGGCAGGAACCAACCCTGGGCAGTCGCCAACACAACGCAGGGTGCACACACTCACACTCACACAACTACAGGGCCAATTTAGACTCACCAATCAACCCATACTGCACACTTTTGGAGGAAACCAGAAGCTCCGGCAGAAGCCCATGTGAACAGGGGGAGAGCGTGCGAATGCCACACAGAAAGGACCCAGGACTGACCCCAGCACCTTTTTGCTGGGAGGCAGCAGCACTAAGCACTGCACCACTGTGCTGCCCTATTATTATTATTATTATTATTATTATTAAGAAGTAGTAGTAATAACAACATTATGGCACTGTTGCCTGACACCCCGAAGACTGCATGTTCTCCCTGCGTGTTATGCTTGAGTTGCCTGTAGAGTGTGTGTACCCTGCAATGGACTGGTATCCCGCACAGAATAAGTGGCTGGATTATTATTACGTTTCCTGCTTGCTGTTTTCTGTTAGTCGTGGTGCCAGTGAAGGTCTGCACCTCCGAAGCGCTTTTTGGGATTTTCACCAGTAGGTGTCACAATTGTACCTTTTTACGTTCAACATGTCGTCCTGTTCTGCTGTGCAGATTCTTGATTTATTCTTACCAAAAGACGACGCTGACTTTCTGAAAATATATCTTTAACGCTATGTACAATAAATATCAGTAAGTATGTGACTGAAGTGAACTAATAAAGCAAATACAAAGCTTGTACAGACACCTGGCAGGGTGTAACGTGGGGCAGTCTACATCACAGGACATATGTAGCGCAAGGTGACCATTTTAGCTGAACGGCATGTCTTTGAGTGTTTGGGAGGGAACTAAGCACTAAAGTCCTGGTGACCACAGGACCTATGCTGGCCTCACAGTTTCATATCTGCATTGCTATCACTAAACTGCCCTTATTGTGAATATCTGCCTTGTAAGGCACTGGGATCCCATACAGGGGGGGTACTGTGCCCCCTGGCCTGAGCTTCTGGGTGCAGGATCCAGGATCTCAGTCACCAGCTACTGAATAACACGTTACACAAAACAGGTGAATGGTTGGATGGATGGATTGTGGTGTGTACGTTGTGGGTCTTGATGTGACAGATTTGCAGTAATTGAAAATAGGACCTTCATACATACATGGATGACTTCCTCACCCATAAACTAAATAGTTCATGTACGATGACGCAGGTCATCCATACATGGGATTAAAACACCAAGGAAACACACATTGAAATAGCATAGAGAAACATCGGTATAGTCATTAGTATTAGCGATGATAATTAATATCGATAAGCCTATGCAACCCATGACCTTCTAAGGATTTCCAAATTGTTCATGATTACTTAAACATCTAGAGGATCCGTGCCTTTGCATGGACCTGGTGGAGGTCTGCCGAGATGTCGTTACCACCAAATACCCATTTCCCAAAGTGGAGCTTCCTATAGCTTCAAAGCTCACACGAGAAATCAGAGCTAGCTACGGGATCCGTCCGATCCTGCCAAGCGGGATCTTTACATTCTCAGCCTACACAGGAAAGTTCAGTGTCTCTTCAAGGCACGATCTCAAAACAGAAGGCTTCGAAGTGTGCAGCAAATCTCAGCATCCCCCACGGTGAACTTCACACCTTCCCGTCGCTTCCAGCTCATCATAGTTACGTATCCAAACCTGCCAAGCAGCTGCACATCCTCAACAGCCGCTAACTGAAGATGTTCTGCATTACGGGGCAAGTAAAATCTATTAAGACTAATTACCCAGTGGCAACATTGGGCAAAGCACCAAAAGGCCATAATTGTTTCACCATCCTGGGTTGGCTGCGTGGTGGATGGACACAGAATGATAGAAAAAGAGACCGAGACATCTGATTGGTTGGTTCTGCCTACTCTAGCTGCTTGGACCCACCTCCTCCACAATCTGATTGGTTATAACCAATCATTTATCGTTTTGCCCTCAGGACATTTTTATGCAGGTAAAACTCCAACAACCCACTTTTTTGCACTACTTGAGGCTCCTACTCACCCGCGGAACAGTCTGTTCCCGACCTATGGGCTTCCATAGTTACATGCAGGGATGGATATAACTGGTACATATAACTGTCACACGTATCGTTTTTAAAGGTGAATGTGTACTTGCGTACCAGTTATGTCCATCCCTGGTTATATGTTATGTGTGGGCCGATCTGCCGGGCCCTGAGATCATTTACATTTTGACACTAATGATAAGGGAACTCAGTTCTGGTTGTGTACTGAAGACTAGCTCTCAGGTTATTGTAATTCATTTGGAAAACAACTCAGAAAAGAGTCATGAAGGGTACTCTCTAAACATTCTGATTTGCAGTCAGGCCCAAATGCGGCAGTGAATCAGCCTTACAAAGCACTACCTTGCTGTAACACACTTTTATAAATCGTTTCATTGTGTATAGATCACACAATACACGAAACATTTATATAGCCTCATATTTTGTGAGTAGTACAGGTTAAGTTCTTTTCTCAGTGGTAAAACGGCAAATATTTCCAGAGGTGAAAACAAGGCATCTAGTGTGACTGTATATTGTTACTGGTGGCCTCCCTAAAACATGGGACACAAAGTGTGACTATCTGTGACGCTCATGACTAGATTATTCATACGCCGGTACACGTGCCACCACAAACAGCGACCCATGACATTTTGTCAGTGTACCAGCCTCTGCTACTAAATATTAATGGATTATGGGCAATTATGCACTCTCAGAAAAAGGATACAGCCCAGTACAGTTTTATTCCCCAAGGTACAAACATCATTAATGTACCCTCAATGCTACAAATATGTTCCCCAGAGTCCATTTCTGTACTTTAAAAGGTTTACTTACCTACAGCTAAGGTACAATTGGCTGACCCTTGAGGGTACAGCCCCAGTGACAAGTAATTGTACCCTCAAAGATACAAACTGGTCATTTTTTCAGACAGTCTACTATAAGATGATTCTGTTCAAAATAAAATTATTGGGTAAAGAACTATTGGGTGAAGAAATAATACCTGTATAATATAAGCTAGTTATTAATCCTCTTCAAATCAGTATTTTAGGTGCCAACTTGCGATTATGCTTTTGATGGCTTTATGCAGCCAATCTGGAAGTAGAGGCACTTCTTACCCTGATTAATAGGTAGGTACTTCTAAGATTTCTTATTATTTTCTTAATTATTTAAAGGTAACACTAGACCTACATTACGGGCATGCCCTGTCCTTGTCCCCAGCGGTCATGCCAATAGAAAATGCTCTTTAAACATTTATATTATATGGCGTGTGAATCGTACAGAGACCAAAAGGACTGCATGATCTGGTATGTGGTTAAAAAAAAGATATTTAGCTTTACTTGCCCATCAAGTCATCAGTAAAATGTTTGCCTTTGGACCGCGCTCACCGTCTAGGGTGTCCGCGTCTCACAGTGACTTTAGAAGCCCGGCCTTGAGGGTTAGACAAAAGCACAGGCTATTAAATATGAATAGCTGCCATCGCTGTCCTGAAATAAAAACCTCTCCATGGATTAGCAAACAGCAGGAATGTGACAGTCATGCCAGTTAGCGTCTATCTCACTTTCATGCAGCATTGCTCCATGAATTACTTAATTCATAAACGGTGCAAAATAGTACTTTTATATATGAGTATTTCTGGACTGACACAACAGTGAAGTCAAACCCTTAGTGTGATTTGTCACTACTGTATAACCCTGCAGTGTTACACTGCATTGCAGTGCTACAGTGAGAAAGACAGACGGCCTCCAGCCTGATACCTGGAACCTACCATGCATGCCCGTCTTCCTCTTAATTAAATAGGCTTGATTGAGAAATCAATAGAGCGTGTCAAAAAATTCATATAATACATTACTGGCCTTCCTGTATACTAAATTAGCATTAATTAAGACTGCTAATCAAATGAAAACCATCATTTAGTTAAATGACCGAGTGCAGCAAACAAGTAATTAAACATCCGCTAGCTGATAATTAATAATGAATGCTGCATGATTTATGTCACTCCCCGAACAGTTGTTTGCCATTTCACCATTATCATTACTCCAACAAACAATTTAAAATGTTTACACGATTAAGAAATTAAGTACTCATGTAATGGGTTCATGTCAATATGATTTAATTAAAATGTTTTATTCGGCATGAAACGCCATTTAGTGCTTTGGGGGTGCAGTAGGAGGTACTACTGTCTCTCACCTTGAGGTTTGTGGGGTTAAATTCCACCCCAACTCTGGGTGTAGAGTAATGTTTTCTAACTCAGTCGTCAATTCCCCCCAAGGTCCTTGAGGGACCCCCTGACAGTATATGGTTTTTGCTCTGCTGGGAGCTGGAAGGGAGGAAAAATGTGCACCGTCTGGCAGAAAGCTGGAAGGGAACAACATTGTGGACTGTCTGGGTGTCCCTGGTGTAGAGTCTGCATGGTCTCCCTGTGTTGAATGGGTTTCTGTTTACAATCCAAAAACATGCAAGTAGGTGAACAGGCTTCTCTAAATTGCCGGTGATGTGACTATGAGTGTGGCCTGTAACGGACGAGCATCCGGTCCAGCGTGTCCCCCCGGGCCGCTCTCTGAGATGGAAGATGGAAGGACAAAAAGAAATCATACTTTGTAGTACATCATGGCGCTCAGAAAGCGCACAAAACCAGCTGCTGACCAGTCTGTATGGATGTCACCACACCCCCGCTCCGAGAGACCCATCTACAGTGTTTTCCATACCTGCTGGTCCGAGGCAGGGGTCTGGAGCCTCTCCAGGAAGCTACTGTACAGGTGCAAGGCAAGGAACAACCCAGGACAGGGTGCCAACCCATCACAGGGCAAACACACCATTAACACCAACGGACAATTTGGCAACATCAGTTGATTTTAGCATGTTTTTGGACTGCAGGGAGAAACCCCATGATGCATGGGAAGAACAGAGACTCGAACCCTGGTCCCAAAGGTGTGAGACAACTATGCCAACCGCTGGCAACCCAAGTTAATGCAAGCTCCACCAGATGGGAACGGACACCCTGGCGATGTTAGGTCACTGTGCTGCAGACAGTGACTGCCATTCCGCCTTCCGCAGTTTCAGACCCACAGTACATTCAGGCTGCACCAGCTTCAAACTTAACCCTCTGTTGTTTAACCCCATTACTGGTACAACTTGTTCTTGATGGTTGGGTTGATGAATATCTAGAGTAAATACTTCAGATTGTAATTCTTGCATTTGGCTAAGTTTTCTATTGTCCTCCTTTTCCAATGTGAGACTCTTAAACCCCAATCGACCCCAGGATCGGCTCCCTTGCTTTCTCAGTTGTACGTCTCCAAAATAAATTTACGTAAACACAAACTGTTACCGTTTGCTCTTTTCATTTATGTACCCGATGCATTTTCAATACACTATGTTAGTTTAGGTACTGCAAAACATGTGAAGTATAAAACCAATGACAAATACTGTGATTACTTTGTATATTTTATTTAAATATAGATATATACACACACACACACACATATACGGAATATAGGATTTCTTGCTTCTACATTCATTTGTTCAGTCCACAGGGCTGAAATGGGCCCTGCACAGGCCCAATACACATATATGCCCACGATATTTTTTGAAAAATCAGGGGTGCTCCCCAAAATAAATTTTGCTGATTGGTTAATAATAGACACAGGATTAATCCCTGTGGGGAAATTGTTTTTACTCCTTCCTCAATTTGCCTTTTGCAAAGTAAGCAGACCATGAAGGGCAGCCACCAGGGAGCAGGGGATTTCCTTACTCAAGGACCCGTAAATGCAATGAAGCAGGATTTGAACCAGTGACCTTCAGATTACAGGCACACAGGCTTAGCCCACTGAGCCACATACTGCTACATGCTACCACACGCTTACCTTCAATGAATTCTGCCAGCCCACTAAACCATCGACCCTCCTGGAAAATGCCTGGTATTCCAGTTGGCCAGTCCAGTCCAGATCATAAATGTCTTAAAATAATGAAGATTGTTAAAAACACCGACAATGCAACAACTACTAACTAGTTTTTAATCATCTTCGTTTGTGTTAATATAAGTCATAAAAATACAATTGATTTGTTCCTATAAATAAAACACTATAGTTTTATTCCTATAAATAAAAATATGGTTTCCTTCATTCCCAGGGCGTCTATCTGGTGCTAAAATGATGATCTAATGAGAATGGAAGTCTGAGGAGTGGAAAGACCAGTCAGACTGGCGAGATGTCATGTCTGAAACTCAGCGCTGCCCTGTGTATCTTTCCAGTGGTTGTTGTAAATATTAATCAGTATATTCAAGTCATTAGGATCTGGAAAGATAAAAGCTTTAAATGGAAAGTTACCAACTGTGATTTTCTGATTTTTTTCTCCTAGAACACAGTCAGAAAACAAGTACCAATTTGTACCTTTGAGGTACAATTACTTTTCAGTGGGGGTGTACCCTTAAGGGTCTAGCAATTGTACACTAATTGTAAGTAAATGTACCTTAAATGGTACATTAATGGTAAAATGGACTCTTAGGAGCACTCGTGTACCATTGGAGGTAAATTAATGTTGTTTGTACCTTGGGGGAAAAACTATACCAGGTCTGTACCCTTTATCTGACAGTGTTTACAAAAAAAAATATGATACCTATTCCCCTCAGCTGCGATATTGATAGTACTGAGCTTTTAATGTATTTGGGTCTTTATTTCCACAAGATCAGTTAGGGTGACCACCTACTCCGTGTTGGGGGCGGCGACACTACTTCAGGTTTTTCAAACTACTTTAAAACTGAAAGGCTCCTGTGTTTGGCTAAATAGTTCAGTTCGTCTTGTACTTATACTGGTTCGTTTCCTTGATTGAAAGACTCACCCAGCTGTTTCGCATTAACATTAGTGACACACGCATGATTATAGGAGACTGACCAATCAGCACATGGCAAGAACTCCGTACTTAAGTGAAATCCAATGTATGTATATACACGTGTGTGTTTTCAAAGCCAATACAGTCATATGTAGATGCCTATAAGGTTAACCGTAGGCTCCATCTTATCACAGAAATGGTTGTAATTCATATTCTGTCACGCTATATTATACCCTTAATTATTCACCACCTGCAGGAATACTTGAATTTACAATGTACTACATTCCACCTATCTCCAGGAAGCACACGGTTTAAAACTGCACTGTGCAAGATTTGCTTGTAACTTGAACAAACACTCCTGAACGTATCAATCTGACTTATATTTCAGAGGAAAGCCTTAACGGAGACCAGAAAACATTTTAAAACATTAACGGAGACCAGAAAACATTTTAAAACATTTCAAGAGTGACATTTTAAGTAAATTAATAGTATTTGTACGTCGAGGTCTGTAGAATTTCTACACAAAAGCCGAGCGAGTTAGTCGTGCCCTGAATTGTAGTTCGGGGGACTGGTGCAGTGCCCCCAATATTAGACTTACTGGAAGAGAGGTGTGGGCCGCCCGTAAATAGGCCTATCAAACCCAAGAGTGTCTACAAATTGAAACTGGACGCGCAATAATGATGTTGGCCATTCTTTTTTCGCAGTTTGCCGAGCAAATGTACTGGCAGCCTGCTGGTATTTTAAATTTATTTCAGCATGGGTTTAAGTCACCAGCAGGTGAGAGCGACCGGCTTTTCAGATTCTCCTGTTTTTGTCGACAAACCGAACCTATCGGAGATGTGATGTCA
>JAODKC010000036.1:3954925-3970521 GCA_026777985.1 Mormyrops attenuatus
GATTCAGCTCAAGAGTTGTGTGGTAATTAGCACAAGGAGTTGAATCAGGTGTGTCAAATGAGGGGAAACCCAAAAATATGTATGGCTCCGGCCCCCCAAGACTGGAGCTTGACACCCGTAATCTAAATTATGCTGTTGTACTGTATGTACAAAGTTACTACTATATGCACTGGGAGCACTACATTTTGGATTCATTATTAAAAAAACATAATTAACGGTACTGAAAAGTTTAAAAGTTACTGTGAGAAACGCGAGATTCCAGGGTCACAAAGACAGCTAACACATGAGTGAGGCTGGTGGCCGAGACAAAGATGAGCGGCATACCAAAGCCAAGACTAAGATATACGCTGAAAAATATTATGTATTAGTGATATTTATATATTGTATGATTTTACATCATCCAGATCATTTTCAGTATTATTTTTTGGCTTATGGATTTTCTACAAGTTTTTGAGAACTTTTATCTGTAAGCTCCGAAAATATTCTCATTTAATTGTTCACCGCTAACTTGTGAATACCCCAACCCGCGAATGTCAGATGTTCGATTTTGAAGGAGATACTGCATTTTAAAACAGATACCGACACCTCTTCCCTGAGCTAATATTCTGCTTCTCATCACTCTCCTGCCTCTAGGACCACTTTCTCCAGGATCGTCCTTATGATGACTATCGTCACGACCCTGTCGTCCTTCGTCAAGCCTACGGCTAACGCCTATGCACTGAACTTCTTCGCTATTCACATCCTGTACTATGTAACCATCGAGCTGCGCAGGTCTGTACCAGGACAGGACCCCTGGCATCTGCGTCACCTAGCACAAACACACTTGCCAGCCACATTTGCTTCACCTTTATAGTTTAACAATCAAGAACTAGACTTAGGAAGTTTTGAACGCTTGTCTCTCCACGGCCTTCCGCGCAGCTGCACTGACCAGCGGGTGCTGCGTTTGGCCCGCACCTCCGTCGGCCTGTGGGTCCTCGCCATCTCCTGCTGGATCAGCGATCGTTTTGGCTGCAGCTTCTGGCAGCGGCTCAACTTCTGCTACTTGCACGGGATCTGGTGAGAGTAGATCTTTAATTAAAGGAGGAACTTGTTCTGTGATGTCTGTCAGCGTAAGTGAACAGCTTCAATGAACCAGTGTTTCTCCTGCCCCTGTAGGCATATCCTGATTGTGGTAGCCACAGCCTATGGCAGCACCCTCATCGCCTACTTGGATGCCTACCGTGAGATCCCTTACTCATTGCCAGACCTGCAGTACTGGCCGAATAATAGTTGGGCCTTAGGTCTCCCGTACATCACCCTGAAGGAGCCCACCAAGACACAGAAGGGCTGCTGAAGGACAGTGTAACAAAGACACAAGTCTCTCACTGACATGACAGTACCTTGTGCAACTTAAGGTTTTTCTACCTACAGCTCTTTCTCAGCTGGGAATAACACTTACGTGCATTAAATGTTGTTTACAATACAAGGAATTTCATGTGCATGTGACACAGAAAGTGTTTGGGAGACTCAGTTTGACAGCATAAATAACATCCTGTGATGCATGCAACTGAAATGTATATAACGTTTTGTATATTTTTTTATTAAAATAGTAAATAGCCTGTAAACTGTGTTATGCTATGATTTTTAGCATATTATTTTTCTAGTTTTTCAAAAAAATGGATCCTTGACTTCACAAACTCTTTTGGAACAAAACAGCAGATTCACCAGTGTTATTGAAGTTCACTTCTTAATTCATTCATGGTGGCTCCAGTGAACTTCATATTGTTTTAGCCTTAAACTGGCCTCTGGAACCTTCTATGCACACCAGTGGGCACTTTAGATTTGTTTTGTCTGTCATACAGCAGTAAATAAACTTCAAGTGGATCAAAATCCCAAATAAACTATGCAGACTGAATTATTGTGATGCTTCTTCTCTGAGCAGTAATTCTCACAGTCAAACACAGAGCACTGCATGGTCAGGCCCCTGCATATTGGACAGATTTCATTCATTCCCACTCATTGGCACGCTCCCTCAGGTCCAACAACCAGAACCTTCTCTCTGTCTTGCACACTCGTCTAAAGACATGCGGTGATCGAGCGCTTGAAGCTGTTGCCCCTAAATTGCTCAATGCCTTGGCCTGCCCACCATAGCTTTGCCGACTCCGTGGATTATTTTAAAAGGTAGGCAAGCATTAGGGTAGACTATTTTTATTCCTTTTATTTTTTTCTTTATCTTGTTTTCTTCACTGTTTTGTTATGTATCTCATTATTTTATCATTCTTTTCATTTGTATCTCATTGCCTAGTTTTCTTATTGCTATTAAGCACTTTGTGACCAGTGTCTGTGAAAAGTGGTATATAAATAAACTTACTTCTTAACAAACTCCACACACTCAGGACAACAGCAATAACGCATTACAATCCTTTGGAGGCTGGGATTCAGATTCTGCTGTAAATAAGGCACATAACTATTATGCCACATTCCAGGGGACACATTCCATGTAGGTTTTGTGTTTATTTCAGCTTCATTTAATTCCTGTGACACACCAGTGGTGAAAGGTGGTGTCACGTTATGTGTTTCATTATCAGTTTATAAGTGTAGTTTTGCAAAAAAAAATATATATATATATATATATGAAGAAATTATTTAAATATGGCTTTTCTCTCTTTGGCAGGCTGAACAGTTTTTGAAGGATTTCCTTTGAACTGTAGAATACGCCTCCATACAAGTCTCGGAGGGTTATACACATTTTAATGAATGAGAAATTTCCAGATAATAATACGGCCTTGTCAAATATCTGTCTTATCTGAATGTACCATACGCTATTTAATTACTTTGATTAGGTGGCAGCACTGCATTCGATCTGACAATTAGACATTATCCCTTATGAGCTGACGCACAAACCGGCTGTTTCCAGGACCTTCTGAGTACAGAAGTGATGCTGTGGTATTTGAGTATGTCTGTTTTAGTCTGTGACATTTCTGATCTGATTAAACCTACAATATGATTCAAGCAGCAGTTCCCAATAACTTCCTAATAACTCTCTGGTCACAGATTCCTGCCAGTTATTAGCGATCATTTTCCTTCATCCACCAGTCCTACCCAGTACAGAGATGGTTCGAGCCTCAAGCCTGTCCTAGATAATATAGCACGTAAGGCAGGGGGTGCACTGTGGAGAGGATGTCTGACTCTTACAGCACTCACAGGTGAACTATGGGCAATTTAGAGATACCAATTTGCCTCACTACATGCAGGAAAATGCTTTTGTACTTTTCATGAGAACAGACATTCACTCCTCCATGGATAGACAGCAAGTATGCAAGTATACCCGTATGAGAGCACCTAATCCTGAGAGCATTGTTCTGTAGATGGATCTGGAATTCTGCACAAGTCTTTCCCATGAAACCCACTAATCTGACAGAACTGGACCAGTGCAGGCTGTTGCAGAACTGGTGACACAGGCAGCCCTACAACATTTGTTTACACAGTAAGAAGTATGCTTGACAGCACAGCACGCAGGCAGGTACTAAAAACAAGCATGTACACACAAAAGTCATCAACGGTGTTAGCAAATACCGTAAAACAACAAGTGTTTGAGCTGAGCTGGCACCCGAAGAAGGCGATCCGAGTGCATTACTGTTAAGTAACATAAGCCATGATTACAGGGTGAAAGATTTGGACGGGGTTTGAGAGAAAAAAGCTGCAAGTTTGTAGCCTGCCACATCGACGCTCATTGAGACGCATTCCTGGGCAAATATGTTCTACAAGTCACATGAGTACGGTGAAAGGGCAGGACTGGAGAGAACAAACTGGGTCCATTATTAGCTAGAGCCCCTTACATTAACATGACAATATTAACATCTAGGGCTCTCGGCAGAAATGACTGTGATGCAAAGAAGACCAGGAGGAGCCGATTATGTTTGGATCTCAAGGAGTAGGAGCTTCATGAAAAGATGGAATGAACGTTAAAAACGGAGAATGGGTGACATTTACAGCTCCTTGGATAACTAAACACTGGGCTCCTTTTCGAGCGGCAGTAAGTTATCTCGCTCTGTCTCTTTTTTTAAACAATAACCCAGATGCAGAGACTCTCCAAAAGCTCTAATGTGGAAAATCTCTGTGCTTTACTCCATGACATGGCACACTACATAGAATTAGTGTCAAAAAGTAATCAGCTGCACTATGAAACACACGGATATGAACTTTGGAGAGTCACACTCTCTTTATGGCTCTCTCCCTGTCTCATTCTCACTATATATGCACATTATGCATGTGTGTCTATGTTACATCACACATACATGTTACACAACCAACCTTTTTACAATGCAACAATAAAAGTAAACATGAGAAATTTGATCGAGATGACATTGTTATTCACAGTTTCACGTGATATATATATATATATAAAGCTACAAACAGTTGTAAGAAACTGATTTTCCTTCATTTAAATCCAGCTTCACTTAAACCTTCAAGCTCCTTTTGGTGAGATGCTACATTTAATCTGACCCTGGATGGTCCATTGTAGGCACAGAGACACACACACACGGGTTTATAATTATATCTTTGTGGGGACTCTCCATTCATTTCTACGGGGAAAACTCTAATCTCAACATGGCGACCTTAACCCCAACCCAGCCCTAAACTTAACCACAAGTAACCAAACAAAATATGAGACTTCTTGGCTTTTTTAGTTTTTGACTGCATTCACAGATCTTTTTGGGGACCTGAAAAATGGTCCCCACAACGTCAAAATAACAGGTTTTTATCACATTGTTGGGAACATTTGGTCCCCACAATGTAATATAAACTTAATCTATAAACACACACACACACACACACAAGCACAATTTAATGGCACTGATTCACCTGAAAACGTGTCTTTGGACTCTGGGAGGAAAATGGAGAACACAGAGGAAATTCCCACTAAAACAGGAAAACAGAAGCTGGCAGAGTATTACCGCTGGTCGCTGGCATTCTGAATATAATGGCAAGCAGGTCACACATGCAAGAGCTTTGAAACATGCTTGTTATGAACTGGATTACACTTCTAAGTGTTTTGTACTTATTGATTTGTTTTACTTATTCAATTTGGTTTAGATAAACTGTGATTTAACCATATCTAACAAAACACCATCAATTACCCATCAATTTAATCTAAATTTTGTCAACGTGATCAAACACATATATTTCAAAGTCAAACATTTAAACAGACAAATGTAACGTATTTCAGTTCTATGAAATAACACTGAACGGGGTATTTCCATTCTGGGTTTAAATGTTAACGCGAGGTATGTTTTTAATCTCTCAGGTTAAACAGGCTCACTCAATTTTACTACTACATAAATAAAATAACTATAGTGAAAATAACTGCAGTTTGCCCAGAAATATCGGTCAGCCGTGATTTGTTACGGTCCTCTTATTACATGTCCGCAGCGCTTCCGATTCCTGTCCTCATGATGTATTGCCATCTTTGGCTTGAGAACAGTGTTTCCATTCTGTTCAGAGCGCGTCTCACTGTCGCCCTCTGCTGGTGGAAAGCGCTTTACCTTTTCAGCAAAAGTTTTTTCTTTCCATTGTACGTTAACTATTAATTTTATTTAACGAATGCTTTTGTCCAAAGTGACGTACAAGTGAAGATCGGAGAACAAGGTCAGCCGGTGCCCCTGGCGTGCTGGGAATGAGGGCCTTGCTCAAAGGTCCAGCGGTGATGTGCTTACTCTGCAGGCCACGCACCGATTACAGAAACAGCTCAGACACACCGTCCTCACCTTTTATATCCCGCATGCATTTTGCCAGCATCAGGTCCTCCTCCCCAACATAGCAGAAAGCCCCCCACCGTACGCCTGTCCGGCGCAGTCACTAGTATTTTTTCCCGATACCTCCACTCTCTCCACAGCCCCCACCCCCCGGGAGCTCATTATGCAGGACCTGTGAACACAGACCTGCCAGATTTTATCGCCCTTGGAACCAGCTTTGGTATAATGTTGAAACGCAGAATCAACAGCAATAACACATAAGAAAAATATTTGTCGGTTTGCACATCTGTCATTACGCTTTTAAATAAGCATGTCATCGCATTGCCTCACAGTATCAGCAGTAGCAGTACTGATGGTCCAACCGTCAGCAATGCAGGAGTTTTCTCTGTATTCTCCAGTTTCCCGTCCACGGCGCTAATGCACGATGATTTAGTGTAAAACGCATTTAGCGTTTGTGTGAATGTCCTGTCATATTCAAGCATTCTGAGAGCTACTGTTATGTAATACATCATTGCGTAATTCGCATGATGGATTTCCCTTCTTAAGATATATTTTATACAGATACATTATAGTACGAATAGACTGTGAAACTGACAAAAGAAATTATAAGAATATCAGATTTTCTTCAGTGATTTTGCATTAAGTTATCAAGTAGGTATTGGTAAATAACCAGAAGGCTGCTGGCACAAGCGTTACATGCTGCTACAGAACATAACGGTACTCAAACTGAAATACTGGGTAGTTTAATACAATTATTACAAGCACGAAAGGGCCAAAATTATTGTTAGAAGACAAAATAGAAAGATGCACCTGAATATCACGGGGAATTAGAAGAAACACATACATAAGCAAAACGCCAAAAAAAAAAAAAAAAGAAAGAAAAGAAAGAAAGAATCTTTCAAGCACATAAGTTTAAAGTAGTAACATGAAATACGTGAGCAGGCAGACTCAATATTTCCAAGTTTAATTGCGCCCCATTCGGTCTTTCAATAAGCATCCAAGCCCCACCTCGCCGCAGCGGAGACCAATCAGATGGCAGAGATCACCGTGAGCGAGCCAATGAAAAGCCGCGTGCCTATACGGTTCTGAGGTCCCTAACGCAGGTCTCCGGCGGAGCGCTTTTATTTTTCAGGATGACATGGCTCCCAACAATCAAAGATTGGCTAGCGTCGCTTTCTGTCACAGGAGGGAAGTCTCGCCTGAACAATAATAGAATCTACTCGGTCGTTCGCCGGTGGCTAGACCTTTGCACTTCTTCCCTCGGAGCAAAAAGCTTTCTCTTTTGGGTGGGTTGCCCAAAGTGTGGGACGGGAGGGGTGCCGTGTGGCTTCCGGTTTCTGGGTGAAATTGACACACAATGAGGAGTCGGGAACATCCTTGCCCGTCGCCGCTGTAAATAAACAGAACAATCGCCGAAGACAGGATCATGGAGAATCAGGTAATACGGCATTCCAGCGGATCGGTGCATGCCTAACTGAAAAGCTAGACGTGGTCACGGGGCCGCGGCAGAACCATGCCAACTACCTAGCCACTTTATAATAGCAGACATGCTAGAATAATACGAAATTGGAGGAAGGAAAAAACGTCGCCTGGTAAGTAGTTGGCTAAAGGCACGCATGTCATCGGACGGAGAGCCGCGGTCGGACGCGATTACAAAAGCGCCGTGCGTGAGCCGGGGCCGACGCTGGCATCCAGTTTGCCATCGCGATCCACCTCGGCCCCCATTGATTCGGGTGCGATGGGCGACAGGAAGGCGCCCGCATGAGGACTGGCTGGCTGCATTCTCGGCCAGGTCTTTCGGGAAGAAGAGGAAGAGAAGAAGAATGCGGGGGGGAGGGATGTGGAAGGAGACTGGTGCTGCTGGTCCAGCTGTTCGCAAAGGGAAGCGGGAATAGTTCTCTGCTTCACCGGGGCATTTTGTGCGCGTTATTAGGTGCGATTGACAAATAGTTAACGCTCCGATGGATAAGCTGTGGTTAAGGTTGCATGGGCTGCTGGAGTGGCATAGTCGCGGTGGTTCTAAGCAAGCTTAGCAATCCCTTTACTTGGCTGTAGCTGGCAGTGTGGCTAGGATCGTGGAGGTAAATCCGACCCCGTACGGATATGAACCACTGGCATATTTCACCTCCATTCATTATAGTTCATCTGGTCTCGTTAAATCGCCGAGAGCCGCCTGATCGCATCCCGTTCAGAAAGCTCCCTGAAGTTTCGCGTCAGGTTCAATCCGGAAGGAGATAGCTAGCGTAAGGGGCGAAATATCGGTTGCGGGGCCATTGCAATGGCTCAGTGCATGCAGGCGCTTTAGGTAGCTCGGCTGCCTCAGCTCCGGAACCTCGCCGCCGCTCCGGGCTCCGCCAGCAACCCGTCCGCTCCTCTCTGCGTGTTACAGCGGCTGCTGGAAAACGGAATCACGGCTCGCCCGATCCTTTTGGAACTTTAACTTTTTTTTTTGGAGGTTGGAGCGAAAGTTATTGTGAGGCGATAGGCTAAGTCCCGGAGCCACGTTTGCGGAGAGCAGCGGGAGGGGAGCCGAGGAATGCTGCGTCCGGGAGCAAGGCCACGCTCGCCGCGGCGTAGCAAAGAGGCCTCCGCCGGCTCGATCCGCGCTCCTCTCAGGTGTGATCCGCTGCCTCGTTTTCCGTCAAACCTTAATACTATTTTTAGCATTGAGTATTATTATTATTATTATTATTATTATTATTATTATTATTATTATTACTACAAATGTTGCACTCGTGCACTGTGCATGGGTCAACATGAATCGGATCTGTTGTTGTACAAGTGCCTATTTGCACTGGTCTGGAGTCTGAAATTGGGTTGATATGAGGGGGACAGAAACTTTCCGTTCATTTATTTATTTTTTTAAAGTCTCATCACCTTCGATCATTTAAAGGTGAAACGCGTAGTAATGCACACCTCGGGTAAGATCGAGGAAGCGGCGCGGGTGTCTCCCCAGCTCCGCTTCCCTTCCTCCTGCCTGCCAGCTTCTGGTTTGAGCTGGGTGGCATATAAATAATTCATGTTTGTCAAATCATCTCCAGATTTGCACAGATTTCGCGTGTTTGTATAGGAGGAATAAGTCAGCTGCAGCCTTGGCCCGTGCTAATGAGGCGACCTTGCGTGAGCTGCGGCTTTGTGCGGTGGGTAAAATGATGACTCCCCCCGGTTATTTATCCACGACCCCTTTCGGCGTAGGACAGTGTGATCTTGCCTGGAGTGGCCATAGTCATGAGGCGCAATGCCCCCCGACCCCTGGTGCACTATTGCACGCCGACAGATGGCTGCGACTTTCGCCCACCTCGCTTAATTTGCAGATCCGCTGCTTTGGGTGATGGTCTTTCCGCTGATCTCTGCTTTTATTGAGGTTCCCGACGTTGCTTCACGGGCGCCGTGTCACCAGAGCCGGCGGAGATTTCCGGTCTAAAGCTGCCCCCTCCTCCATAAAGGAGCTGGGGTAGCGCAGGTTTGTGTTGGCTTGCCGGAAGTGAAAGAGTGACACTTGCTGTCATGTTTTGTGACAGGCAGAGGTGTGGTTAGAGATTTTGTGCCCCATGGAAACGTATCATATTGGGCCCCCATCCCAGATCAATTATATTATGTTCCAAATTTTTTAGGCCCCCTGTCGCTTAGGGGCCCTTGGAATCGTTCTAACTGCCCGCCTTCTTTATGGCGCCCCTGGTGACAGGTATTTGTAAACAGTGCAGGAATACATGCACCGTATTATACACACACCTGTAATGTATCTAGTCAGACATCTTTCGGTTTTATGTCACTGAATGTCGGGTAGTTGTATTTCTCCCTGAATTTGATTCGTATTTGTTTGCGTGACTGCATAGACTGCCGAGATGTTTCAGTGCCACAGCATCCTGTCTTCTGCGTTGATTGCTCTCTCTGGCTTTATTCAGTGACCTGTCCATCTTGCCTCCTCGCCAGTGCACCGTACAGGTGAAACTGGAGCTGGGTCACCGGGCGCAACTCCGTAAGAAGGTGACGACAGAGGGCTTCACCCACGACTGGATGGTGTTTGTGCGCGGCCCTGAGTCGGGGGACATTCAGCACTTTGTGGAGAAGGTGGTCTTCCGGCTTCACGAGAGCTTCCCCAAGCCAAAGCGAGGTGGGTAGAGCGGGGGCGTCTATCATGCGGGGGCCACACTCTCGCTGCCTTCCCTGGAAATGGAAATGCCGGCAGCCCTTTTTACAGCTGTCTGACGCGTTGAATATGAGCCATCAGCCGTTGAATTTTATTTAATGAATATTGGGAACGTCATGTTAAATATTTGAGACCCAGACTGTGGATTATGACCTAAGTAACAAAGATCTCCAAGACCGGTGAATTTTTTTTTTTTTAATTTTTTTTTTTATGAAATATCTGCGTACTTAGCTTGATACAAAACAATTTTTTTTTTCTCCAATTGCATTTGATTACTTTGTCAGCAGTGTCTGCAAGGAATGTGATTTAGGAATCATACTTTAAAAGAAAAAGAAAAACTCATGTTGGTTTATGAAATCAAGCCTTATAATTATCTCATACAGTGACCCGTATCAGGACAGTGTGTTATTCTCTCAGTTCTGTTTTGAAGGGTACGGTATTTTTAGGATTTGTAAGTTGTTATAAGTTTGTGTGACATGATGGTTTGAGTATGTCTGCCACCCAGTCTAGTGTGTAGCCAGAATTAGCCGGCGTGGTTCTTTTGCATTCTGTCTGGTCATGATGATAATTGCTTGCAGCAGAAAACACTTGGAGATGAGCAAAACGGTGGAAGGGATGCAAGGCCCACAACCTTTATGCAAAGTATTGCGGCCTTGGCGCGTACAGCGGCGACACATGGAATATAGAAATCTCGTCCCACAATGCACCTGGCTGTGTTGATATTAGTGGACTGTGCCCAGAGTCTGCTACTGAGAGCAGGCATGGTCAGAGAGGCTTAGACTTAATTTTCTACTCACTTTCTCTTTGTACTGGAGGAGTTATGATGTGCTGGTTACTCTATTCCCTAGTTTTACCTTTTTCTGAATCTGCGCCGATTCTGGTATGTGTGATATACCAAATGATGTGGTATGATGTAATATTTTGGGAGTTTGCAGTGTGATTTGTAGACTGTGTTCAGGGTACATATTCATCTTCACGAGTCCTGGATTTGTGCTGTTTAAAAATCTTCATTACTGGCCTGTCAAATTCAGTTCAGCGCGTCCTGTGACAAGAGGCCTGCCAAGTTGGCACGTAATTGTCTCCAGCCGTGGTAATGAGTAACCTATTTCATTTGTTCGATTTTTTTTTTTTTTTTTTTTTTTTTCCCTTATTGGGCACTTAATGTAGCTAATACCTACAATTTGTGTTGATGCCGATGGTGTATCTAGCTGACACATTTGTGCGTTTTTGCATTTTGAGCTTTTGGCTTTCTTTTATCTTTATGTGTTGTTTTTCAATGGGAGATTTCAGCATTGGCTCCAATACACCCTTATGATACTTTTATTTTCAACATTTTAAATTGGGTGTCTTTATTTCCCTTAATTTCTTTAGACTGCCCTCGACAGAGCCCCCTAAAATGGAATTTCTTCTTTCTGATTTCAGCCCTGCTTATAATCAGCATTAGATTGCTCATGAGTAGTACCACCTTGAATTTGCTGTGGTGGTGAGGTTCGCAACAAAGGCGAGATTGTGCTTTCGTTACCCGACACGGTGTGCAAAGGCCCAGACGAATGTGATGTTTATGTAAGGAGCTGCAATACAAGACTCTTTAAGCCCACACTCTGTTTGTGTGCAGGTTTAATACCTTTGTGCTGACACAGTAAAATGGAAAATGTCAATACCCAGATACTCATTTCTCGGGCTGATGTGGTACTTCAACAGAAAACAATCCCCCTCTTTTATGTTAATTGCGAAACTTTATTTTTGCAAATATTTAGACCTGTTTATTATAGGGGTTTGGTTTTGGGGTCATGAATCGCATTAGTCTGAGATTTTCCTCACACACTGACATTTATGTGTGTGATTCCCCTATTTGTGTATATTGTTTTAAATGGTGTATCCTTTTTTTTTTCCTGATGTCCACAGTGTGCAAGGAGCCGCCGTACAAAGTGGAGGAATCTGGCTACGCGGGGTTTCTCATGCCTATTGAGGTTTACTTCAAGAACAAAGTAAGTCACGAGCGCCACTGTCTTGGAGAGCGCTGTTATTTACTCGCATGGTGACGGTCGGTGACTGGGGTTTTTACAGCCCAGACCGCATTGCAGCAGGTGAGATTTTCGGCCAATGGGGCGTGAGGACATGGGTTTGTGCTGGATGCTGGGATTGGAGGCGTTATTTGGGCTTTATCGGGCAGTTGAGAGGGGCAGTAAATCTAGCGGGTCATAAGAGTGTCATTCGAAGTGCGAGTGCTGCCTCTGCATCTGAGGCGGAGGTCAGCGTCTGCTGTTGGTGCCCGGAGGAGGCGCATGCGCTTGGCGGTAAGCGGGCCCAGGAACTGTTGCTTTGGACAGGAACTGGATTTTTTGGAGCATTTTCTGACCGCAGAAGGGACAGGGCGCTGCCAGCTGGTCCACGACGAGGGCAAAAGGGGCTGTGAGGAAAGCTACGAGAGCTTACCGGTCGGTGCTCAGCTTGGCCGGGCATTTCGCGGAACGGCGGCTTTTCCCACAGACAGTTGCCGCCTCCTGACGCTAAGAGCTTCTGGATGCAGCATGTTGACTGTCCCGCTCGTCTCTCCGAAGTCACATGCAAATGTTTATTCTCGTCTTCAATCACGGCTTCCTGGGCGGCCTTCTTCGTCTTACACTTTGGTCTCCTGAGGATTGCCTGCGGTGTATGTAACTAATGGGCCATGTAATGTGCTTCCAGACGCTCCTGTCGCCAGCTAAGGACTCCCGCGCGCGAACGGCTGACATGCCGTCTATCCAGCCTTACCTGTAGATTGTTCGCATACCCCACATGCCTGCGCTAAACCTCGGCGTGACCCCTGTGCGTCCTGCTCTCCCTCCCTCCAGAACCAGTCTCATTAGTGACGCCTCACCCACTCCATTCATACAATTGGTAACCCTTGTGGGTCGCACTTCATAGCCCCATCAAGCAAACCCTCGGATGACTCTGGAGTCTGATGCCTTCGTGGTCATTCTTTCCAGAAGGACTTTTTGGTGTGGTGAAGTTCATCTGGAAGGTTTGCGGTGAAGCCATCTTCTCATTTGTAGAACTTTGATTGGATGTAGGGGGAGGGGGGGCGTGTCCATCAGCCTTTCCTTGACCTGTGGCCGTCTTTGAGCTGAAGGATGGGGTGGATATGGCCGGCCTGCGTGGGCCCCTCCCACCGGGGGGGGGGCTACCACCCTCTGCTTGAAAGGGCTCTGTGACCGTCCATCTCGTCGGGGGCTTAGCACGCTGTCAGTGCCGAAGGCTGAATGAGGAAGCTCTGGGGGGTTCGTTTTTTAAAATGAAGAGGAACACTTGATGAAGAGTTGTGAAGCTAGACAAGGTCAGCCAGGCAGGGATGATTCAGCTCATGTAGCCGGGAAAGACGTATCGGAGTGCTTGGCTTGGAGTTTAATGCGGGATTACCAGCCCTGAGTGTGTGTGGGAGTGTGACAGCTCAAGTCCCAGCAGGATGGCAAGTCACACAAAACAAACAGGATCTGTCTGCTCTTAGTCTCTTATTGCCATACCTTGCTTTACTCTGCTGTTGCTATTTCAGCTATTTATACATCGTATTACTTTTATTTAATTTTGTTTCTTTCAGTTTATATATATATATAAATTTTTTTTTTTTTTTTTGTCCCTGTGACCAGGAAGAACCGAAGAAGGTGTGCTTCAACTACGACCTGTTCCTCAACCTGGAGGGTAACCCCCCAGTGAACCACCTGCGCTGCGAGAAACTCACCTTCAACAACCCCACCCGCGAATTCCGCCATAAGCTGGTCAAGGCCGGCGGTGTGAGTATGCTGGGCGTTCCAGGCGGGGGGCGGCTCTTCTGCCAGTGAAGTAGTTTGTGTAGTTTTGTTTTTTTTTCCTCCCTCTGTGTTGCTTATTTAGACCGCGGTGGAAGTGGTTGCTTTTTGCTTCCGTCACAGTGTGGCTCCTCGCCCCTCCTCCGCAGGTTATCGTGGTGCCTGAGGGGGCAGAGGCCATTTCCAGGCCCAGCCCTGACTACCCCATGCTTCCCACTATCCCACTCTCTGCCTTTTCGGATCCCAAGAAGACTAAACCTTCCCATGGCTCAAAGGTCAGTTCTGCAAGGGGGCAGTCTTTCCTTTTGTCGTTTTTCTGAGACTTTTAATCACGTCCCAGTTGACAGTAAGCACCAAGGATGATTACCCTGCTCCACTTGTGCAGAAATATCTAAGTAGGGATACAGGAAGTATTAGCATCAGTATTACTTTTAATGCATAACAGAAAATAATGATTTTAGGCTCTAGGCTTGCCTAAAAGTCAGTGACCTTAATTGCTTAGATAAGATTCAATCTTATTCCATTATCGTCCTTAATGTGAAATTATTAGTCTGGTTTGATTCATGTTCATTAATAAACAAGACCTACATTTTTGTAAGACCTTGGGTGGGTGTCTACACATGTAAATACACATTTTTCATAAAATCTTGCATCTGGAATGAAATTTGTTGTTTGGAGACGTCGTACAGTTTAAACCCTGGCCCAGGTTATGGTGCACCGACTGTTCCTCTTCTGTCATTGGCTGCTGAAGTCTTAAAAAAATGTCTGCCTTGAGCCCGGCTCCTGTGAAAGGTTAGGTTGTGGCCACACCGCGTCACTGGTGTTTTCCAAGAGTCAGCAGAGCGTATCAGTGGTGATGGCCCTTCGATAAATCCCAGATTGGGCCTGTGATGTCTTTGGGGCTCTCTGGGAAGGCCTGCGTGACACTGGGATTATCAGCCGGAAACGCAAGACCGTTTAAGAGTTCTAGATGCTTCCACGGTTCATGCCACGCTGTACACGTACTGCCCTGACTGCTGGCGGCAGCCACGGACGCTACCGAGCAATATTTATTTGCTATTCTCGTCTCTGCTTTTGAAATTGAAACCAGTAAGGCAGCGTATCTCGTGCTTCATGTCCCTAACGAGACCTTAACGGTATAATTGAATCCATTCTTAGACTCCGCTAAACCTGCTGCCTTTGCACTCTGGTGGCTTCTGGCACCGACGACGCGCCGACGTGGAAAATATGCTCTCAACGTCGTAAGCCGCTCTGATACCGGCCCTCCTGATGTAGCCCACAGAAACTTAATTTTCTTATTTAACTGGGAATCCAGCAAAACGACGGCTTGAATGTTTAACGTATCATTTGGTGTCTGGTCAATGTTTTTGTGCCGTACTATACATTTAATGATAGGATGAACTTCTATCCATATACTTGCTTTTCAGTTATTGGGATAAAAAGTTATTTGCAGAATAAATAGATAAGTATTGTGACTGCAGATATTTACTTATTCATATTCGACTTACGATATTTTTGACTTACGATATTTGTTCATTGTGCTGTAACCCCATTGTAAGTTGAGGAGCTGATGCTGTGCAGATGTGTTGATGATCTGATGGTGGCTTTGTAGGAGTCCAGTAAAGAGGCCAGCGGTGCGAGTAACAAGGCTGCTAAGCCTCACAAACCCACGAAGGAGCACCGGGAGCACCCCAGGAAGGATTCGGAGAGTAAGGGCCTGTCCAAGGGCGAGGGTGACCGCGATGGAGGTGGCGGCGGCAGCAGCAAATCCACTCGGGAGTCCTCTTCTTCCTCGTCCTCCTCCAAGAAGCCTGTGGAGATCAAGGTAAAGGAGGAAACTAAGACAATGCCTAAGGCGGCCTTCAAAGAACCCAAGCTCACGCTGAAGGAGCCCAAGATGGAAGGCATGTCCCCCCAAGGTGGGGG
>JAODKC010000036.1:3991200-4007387 GCA_026777985.1 Mormyrops attenuatus
CTTCGCAAACCGTGCGGCATGGGCAAATGGCGGTAAATCCCCCGCAGGGGGCCACGCGCCGTGGCGGGGGGGGGGGGGGGTTGCTTGCTGGGACTGTGGGTGGGTGACCTCATGCGGGGACATTTAGCGTGCGGCCCAGACTGCGCATGCAGGGAGTGCTCAGATTGCAGCTGCGGCTGCCTAAAATGCGACGGGCAGCGGGGGCGAACCAGCTGCGTCAGGCGTGGAAAAACAGGAAAACTCATGCGACCAAGCATTACAGCTATTCCTGAAAGTGAAATGCCCCTCCCCCCAGCAGCTCAAACTGCCTTCCCAGATCTGCTATACCCCCACCCCCCCGCACCGATTTATGAGGCCAAGGGTGTTTCTGGTGCTGTAAGCTGACTGAGATATCCCGTAAGCCCGTCTCGGATCATGGTACTTTCGATTTCAATGATGCTGGGTGGAGACGAGGCAACACACTACAACAAAACAACTTTAAAAGGATTTTAAAAAAACAACAACAAAGACCTCCCACTACAAGACACAGGTGGTGTCTGAATTTCAGTCTGGGTTACCAGTTGTAAATGTAACCGCATTATATGCAAGTTGTCGAGGAGGAGGGGCGGGCAGAACAAATCAAATAAATAACCCCAGTCATCTGGCGGTCCTGCCCCTCCTTCTAAACATAAATAATATAGTCAGTTAATATCCCCGTCATACATTAAGAGTTATTCTGGCTTGTCTATCTTTCCCTCCACCCATTCCTTGGGGTAGGCATTCAACTTTATTGCCATTGTAACACTAGAGCCCCAGATCCTGATCGCAGCATCCCTGAGCAGCTGATCGCTGTGATCTCCCCCCGTCTTGAGGAGAGGAATGGTGTCATCCCGTGTCTGGTGGAGTGCCTCGTTACGTGCATGGATACTGCTTTCCATTTAATTAATGATGTTGGTCTGCCAGGCACAAACCCGGAAAAATATGCTGACATATACAGTACTACTCAATGATGCATCAGCGTGGTTAAAAACCGTGCATTAAAACTAAAGGCCACGCCCCGTGCATTTCGCGGCTCGCATGTGGCGATGCCAGCCTGCTCTATGGTTTCTAAATACCGCATCTGTGAAGGTGAATCTAAACGATGAGACATGTTTGATCCCCCGATGCTCTGATTCAGCAATGAGACGGTCGTCCCGAGCACATGCCCGGTCTAGGGACACGTCTGCAGCCCGCGGCCGCCGCTTCCTGGCGCCACACCCCGGCATTTTAAACACACACCGCGCATCCTGTCCTGAGCGATCGCCTCCGCCGCGGATCCAACCCGCTCCCAGTGATAATACGACCAACGCATAATATCAAATATATTTCCCGTTGTTTCCACCCTCCTTATTTCACACGAATAACACGCGGCATTAATAGACGCAGGAGGTATGTGAGCATCCTCTTCCTGAAGCACAATGGTGCAAGACGCCGGGTCTAAAACCAACCAGAAACCAGGCACAATAAACAATAATTTGCGTTTGATGCGGTGAATCATTCTCCTTCTATCTGAAAAGACAATTGCTATCTATGATTCTGCGACATTATGCCAGTTTTTGCCTAACAAAGTAACAGACTTACAGTGCATCCTCAAATCCGGGTCTGCTGACGGTCTCTAAAATCTCGCTGGTTTCCTCGTCGAGCCCTTTTCTTTAGTCCCCCGCCTTCTAGCGTGTTCTCTCTGTTTTCACTAACAGCGGGCGCAGAAAGACAGGCCACTCGGATGTTAAATCCGTGCCTGACACATTGGATTTCAAATACCGGCTTGTCCCCCCCGCTCCGCTATATGGCCACGCCCTCCCCGGTCCTCCTGTGGCCACACCCTCCCCCCAGACAAGATTCCTGCAACGTTACATATGAAACTGGGGGTTCTCATTGGCTAGCAAGCGTCAGACCACAAGGCAGGCCGCCCATATTTGGTCATGCTCCGCAGCCAATAGAGAACAGGTGGTGAGGAAGACGCTCCGCTTGGTTGAACAGCCCTCGTCTCCCATGAGGATGTCGCGCAGCCCCCACATCAGCATATCCTGACCAATGCGGATGCTGTGAGGTTACTACAGGACAAAACCGAGCTCCTCATCCCCGTATCGGATCTTCTACTACAATGCTGTCTTAATTGAATAAAACAAAGGCTAACAGTTATCTACCCATCACATGACCTTATACATAACCCTCATACATCATGTTATAATTTTTTTTTAATAATTAGTTCCAGCCAGATGGACATATAATAATAAATCACAGTACTATTAATAGCATGACCTATAATATTTTAGGCAGAGTAGTCTGGATAAATAACTTGGAATGGGATTGTGCTGTGGCGCGGTATAAGACATACCAATTGAGTGCTTATGTTGAATGTTTCATCAAGGGATTGAACCTGAATTTCAGGTGAATAACAAGGTATATGAACAGGTGAATACTAGTTACTTTCAATACTAGTGTCTGCTAAATGGGAATTTAAATTGCAGATATCTGCAGTAATCAGTGGTACTGATGCCTTACATCTCCAGGGTTGGGGGTTGAAGGCTCTAGTCACTGTATGAGTTTCCATGTTCTCTCCATGTTGAGTTGGTCTCCACTGGGTGGTAAGGTTTCCTCCCATAGTCCAGAGACATGCAGTTAGATTGGCTGGTTTCCCTAAACTGCCTGCACTGTGTACAGCCCAGAACACCAAGCCAATTTTTAGCTGTCCGGCTGTCGATGTCTCTGCCTGTTGGACTGATGTGTGCGGCACGGTTGGATACAGTTAGCATCCGTTGACGCCAAAGCTTATCTCTCTGAGGGATGTACATCATCCGTTACCTCTAGTCATGCCGGTGTATGCCAGCGCAAGTTTCCACAATCGATGGGCGCCGAACATTTGCCGGCCTCGGTCGACACTAGCTTTTTGAAATTGGCTTGGTGTGTACCCAGCTTATGTGTGTATGGGCTCTGTTTCTTGTGCCCTTTGCTGCCTGGGATGGGATCCAGGCCCCCGCCAGGCAAAATGATGTATGCATGGATAGATAAAGCTTACTTGATGATCTGTAAGGAGTTCTTTTAGATTTATTTCTGTTACTCCTTAAACATCTCCATGCACATTTGTCTAGTCAAATCAAGTCTTTACTCAGTGTTATTCTGCTTTATACATTTTTAGAGCAACAGTCACAGATGTGAATGAATGAAAGTTAAATTTATATAGCGCTTTTTCTAACACCCAAAGTGCTTTACAGGAGCCACTTCATCCACCACCATTGTGTAGCCCCCACCTGGATGATGTGACAGCAGCCATTCCGCACCAGTACGCTCACCACACTAGCTGAGGTGGTGAAGGGGCAGGAAAGAATTCAGCAGTTAGATACAGGGGATGAGTAGGAGGCCAGATTTGAGAGGGACACAGTGGTGGGCAGTTTAACCACTGGGCATCGGGGTACCACCCCTACCCTTTCGAAAGATGCCCAGGACATCGGGGTACCACCCCTACCCTTTCGAAAGATGCCCGGGGATCTCTCAGGACCTCGGAGAGTCAGGACCTCAGTTTTACGTCTTTTCCGAAGGACCGCGCCATTTTCACAGCGTGTCCCCAGTGATCCAAAGTGAGTCTCCAAAGAGGT
The DNA here is from genome assembly GCA_026777985.1 of Mormyrops attenuatus. Taxonomy (NCBI): domain Eukaryota; kingdom Metazoa; phylum Chordata; class Actinopteri; order Osteoglossiformes; family Mormyridae; genus Mormyrops; species Mormyrops attenuatus. The sequence goes on from JAODKC010000036.1 coordinate 3,994,815, forward strand.
TTCAAATAACAGAAACATTTTCAATGAAACAAATTTGATTACTGAACTACAATCAAATTAAAGCAAGGGATTGAAAAATCATGCATGCAAACAAAGTGACAGCAAAAATAAAGTAAAAAAGCACCATTAAGTATAAATAGGCCTATTTATAAATGCCTGATATTTTTGTAATATTCATTGTGTTTATTTTGGCCAGTGTCAGTGTTCTCAAGATCAGCATAATCTACAGTGATATTTTCGTTTTTTCATAACGAACAAGGCTATTTCAAAATATACGCAGGCGATTTGCAAAAAAAGGATTACGTCAGGACACGCCCAAATACATGTACAACTGTGACTCGTCTAAAAAATAATAAAAAACAAAGCGAAAAATCCTCTTAAATTATCTCCTAAACTGTCATCAGTTAGCTCTATGTGAAGGTGCATGTAATGTGATTAAAATGATGATTCATAACACCCATAGGGATTACTAGAAACAGTGCACTGCGCGTATGACACGTTGTTTTCTCGCAACACAACCCCCGCAGGATAGCGACACGTCAGTCTCCAGGGAATCGTGGTCCCGCACCATCACGTGATCCCCACCGCGGTCACACTACGCTGTACGAGGCGGGGCGCCTCTGCCTGACTTCATGGTCTAACTTGGGCATAATCTGCCGAATAAAACTCCGCGATAAGCGAACAGGATAAGCGTTTGGAAAGCGGATGAATGGTTGGCTGGCGTGAAACAATACGAGGTACTTTTCAGAGGGGGAAACGCCAGCCCATGATACTTTTGAAGATATTACAGCCTTGTTTACCGGCTCGTTTTGAACTACTAGTAGTAACGATAGAGATGGCGCCTTATGAATTTGGCGTAAACAATTTTAATAACTCCATTAAAAGTGCTTCTTTTTTGTCTGTTTCATTTTATGTTTGCTATACAGTCGGGCAGTTTTGTGATGCGGCTAAGTCTATGTATCAAGCCAGCACCTGTCATCTTAAGATCTATCTATCTTCTATCTACTGACCCTTGTTTTTTTATTGCGCAGCTAATAAATATCAGTATGTAAGGGGACTTAATTGTCCTGACTTTTCTAGTCTATTAGCAATAAGTTGCTGAATAACACCTTTTTAACATAAATGTGAAGGCCAAATGTAACTGCATGTGTCATGCGGAGTAATGCTCCTCATATTTCTTTCTTCAGTTTAGCACATTGACTAATAATGACAGAAAATACAATTGCAGAAGAACTAAAATGTCTCAGATTCCTATAATTACTGATGACACAATGGTTTCACTTGATGTTACATCTTTATAAATAGCCAGATAACCCTTAAGCCGAGATAACAGTGACTTTCTGCTTGATGCTACAAATTAAACCAATTAACTCAAGTCTCCCTAGAAAACCAGCATTCTGTGCATGAAGAGTTATGGACTGTTTAAGCAAAATGGATGAAAGTGTCCTACCTGAAACACAAAAAAACACTGTCTGTTTAGGTGGGAGAATTTCCAAAGCTTTACCACAGGTGATCCACGCCAGTCAGTGTATTTGGGTAATTATGGTGGTATCTGACTTGATCTTGGTTGTCTCGTTTCTAGCCTGGGACAGAAAAGTCGCCCTGTCATTCATCTTAAATACACAAGCAGGAATGACAGGGGTAGGGCACCATGACACTGACCTGAAAGGTCATTTCAACTCATTTTCATATCATTGATTAAACGTATTTAGGCCTATTTGTTGAAGGTGGACGCAGGCCCACTTCTGACAGGAAGCAGGCCTAAACACATCTATACTAAAGCCAAGCGAACAAACAGGCATTTATATTAAATTCGTTTCAACATTACGTGCGTCTACGCAACAACACAACAGGCGTCTTCCCACCAAAGTCCAGGAACCTACGGGCTCATTTATAAATTAAAAAAATGTGTGCAGGTTCTCGCTGGAGAGGAAATGCTCGTACGAAACTCAATGTTCACATGAACAATAAAAGTTTGATTTATAAAACCTTGCACAAACAGTGATACGGCTCGTACAGATTACAAATCCCACACATCCTAGGCCTGTGTGTCCACGCTTAAGAGAATGCCCCATTCCCAGCCACCAATTACCCTAAATCGGCAATGCAAATTAGCCACATGTATATATAAATGCACATATACTACATTTGTTACAATGGAGCCACAAACAAAATTAAAAAGGAATTTCTTAGAATATCAAGTGCAAAATTTATGGTTTATATTATAGTGCGGTCAGCTCAACAAACCGGACAAGGACAGAAAAAAACAACTTGAGGGATAATGGGCTGGGAAATCCCTGATCTCTCAGCTAGTTCCCGTTGGTTTATTCCTGTCACCAAAAATCCAAGTGTTGTCAGTATTTAAATATGGACGGGAGCAGCATGATTTCGTAATGTAGGTCGGTCATAAGCCGGGGTCGATTCATCACACACTTCCATGAGAATCGCTCTTGGGAGTCTGAATGGTGACACCACAAATCATTACGGGAAAATCAATCATTATCATCTCATAAATACTTTCTTCCTTAGTATGTATGTGTCTGTGCTAACCTTCTCTAACAAAGCTACATAAGCCACAATGATGCTGCGTGTTACATACTTACACATGGGCGTTTTTGTACCTTTTTATATGTTTTTAGACAGATTCTATGCAATAAATATATCACTATATATTAAGTAATTCATTAAAAAATAAAACAGTGCTAAATGTTAGGCCTAGTTAGATATCAGATATAATAAAAAAATGTTTCTGTTCTTATTAACACGCATTTCACCAAGCGCTAACCCTCACCGGACGTGCAACTTAGATCCACATTTCTATCTGAACTCTAGATGTCGCTTTTTTCAGTTTCCTCCAAAGCGTTCGTATGACTGCACTGGGGTGAGTTTCCCGAAGCCTTCTTAACGCTACGTCGTTCGTAAGTTCTGTTAAAAGATAGAACTAACGAACGACGTAGCGTTAAGAAGTCTTCGAGAAACTCACCCCTGGACCATTAATAAATGTGGTAACATTTTCAGGATATGTTTTATTTATGTTATTTCTTTAGAAATCCCAGAATCTTCATATAAATGTATGTATGAATGCCTTTATAAATGAACCCCCTAATTTCTGATTCCGAGTTCCTGGGCCTTCTCGAGCAGGAGCTACTGAAGTTCCTGAGCCTTCTCGAGCGGGAGCTACTGTAGTTCCTGGTGAGTTTCGTGTGTCACTGTCCCACCACATAACAGGAACCGTGACCTTTTTTGGCAAATAAACATGGGAAATGCAAAATACTCACAAATTAATCTTAACATGTAATTTCACACGAAACTACACCACCACTCCAAAACAATGCAGGATGAACAAGTCTTGTTAGTTAATTCATAGTTAGGCCTATTGCCGATCACGATCAAAACGGGACACATCCTTTTATTTGCATTGTATTTATATGACCCGCAACATGTTTATTATTTGTTATTAAATCTGGCCAGCAAATCGATCTTTTCCGTATCGGTGTTTTCCACAGAATAAAAAAACAATGTAGCGTTAATAACGCTAATAACCGACGGCAAGTATGATCGCATGCACCAGTGATGTTAGACGTCGGTTATCAATCGAACTTTCCGAGCAGAAATATGGAGACGCGAGCATAAAAGGTATAAATTGTGTTACTTTAATTTCACATTAAATATACGATAGATGTACAATCATTGGCCACTTTATTGAGTACCCCTGTGTAGCACCAGGTGTGATTCCATTTTGCCTTCAGAACCAATGCAAGAGGATGTGAGTTCCGAGATGAGAAGCCTTTCTGCACACCACCATCGTACTGAGCGATTATTTTTGCACTTACATATATTTGTTTTTCATAAAGGTGGTCACGATGCTCTTCGGACCATCTGTGACGCAAGAATACCAGAAATCTATGACATTTATGAATATATCAAAGGCACCATTTAAAATATCTTTTTTTACTTCTATCAAATCTTAATGAAAATATAAAAGTACATTTTTGTTTGTATTTTAATTTCATGTTTAGTCTTATTTTGTAGCAAATCTAGTATTGTTCTGTGTGTGTTATGATGGAATAATTAGGCTACTATTGTTACCATACTTAAGACTTTTAATGTCATTAAAATGTTTAATTGGTGGATGTTATCTATAATACCATTTCATAAAATATTTATTATTCGGTATTACATTTACAGCATTTGTAAAAGCAACCTCTTGACCCAGCCTGCATCGTATGCATATTCAGTTGCAGGTACTTGATTGGTCCCTTTGCGTTAACGACCAGACATACGTCATAAAATGGCCACTCTATAAAGGGAAACGTGTTTTAAGTAGCCACGGTATTTGGCATGTGACTAATGTAGGCGGTAAAAGATTCTACATTGTCTTCAACCTCAATTTTAAAGATGAATTAGTATGGCAGCGGATTTCTGTTATTGTCCGTCCACGGTATGCTAAGCTTACTATTAATCGGCCCAGATATTCACCACTCCCAGATTAAAGCACAGATGTGACTTGGCCGGATTTAACGTTTCTAAGTATATTACTACTTCTTGTACACGTGGACAAGAATGATGCAATCGTGAATTTTGCTTTTATGGTCTTACTATACAGGTGTACTGCCACCCAGTGGTATATTTTTCAAGTACAACTATCATCAAGAAATTCATTTAAGCTCAAAATTCCATTGTATTGATATTAAGCAGTGTTTATTACTTAAGTGATTACAGTGATTTGCACAGTTCAAAATGTGTCATAATATATTTGATCGCTCTCAGAATGCAATCAAAACCATCTTAACATGTTTTAATACGTTTTAAACTAGTCCTGTGTTCATACACACAAAAAAATCTGTTTTTGTCCCAGCCTATGTGTTTATCATTGTCACGGAATATTCCTGATTCATTTCAGTATTCTGCTCCATTGAAACAGCCCATGCACTGGAATAGAAGCAGCTTTTAAAATTATTTTTTGCAGCAAATCAACTAGACCAGGGTTGCCCAACTCCAATCCTGGAGGGCCAGTGTGCAACACAATTTGCAGATTTCCCTGCTCCGACACACCCACTAAGCCTGGTAATTAGCTGATTAAGATTTATTCCAGCACGGAAATCTGTGTTGGATTCTAGCACTCCTGGACTGGAATTTGGCAACCCTGGGCTATAGACTAATGCAGTGGTGGTAAATTGGGGCTATTTCAAACCCTCATTCCTGTGTTTAGATGTCGTCATCACTGTTATACAGATTTATTGAAATGGTCACTGTTAAAATACCACCATCTTGGGACTGTAACTTTCAGGTATAAGTTAATTAACTAAGGACTCTAATACCACGAGCCCACCTTTAATGTGGTATGTCTGGGCAGTTCCCATTCTCCACGGTTACTGGTGTCAGCTGTGAACTTTTTCAATTACAGATATTTGAATGGTCTATTGTTGGCATTGTGGAGTGCAGTTATTGAGAGTCATAACTGTCCAGATATTGAAAAACGTTCCGTTTCACATAGTATATATCATAGTATATATTCAGCGTCTATGCAATCATTCAGAGCTAGATTTTCTAAAATCTGTAGCTGGTTGTTTTTGACGTGACATGAACTAACACTAGTCCTCCGCCAAATCATGTAATTACTCACTCCGCAGCGTGACAAATCGGCAGTGATGACACTTCCGCATAGCAACGCCTGTAAATATAGTAACAAACGTCGCTAACATTCGCTGTTGCTTGCTAGCATGTACGGTCAACTTGTTATCGCCCGTTCAGTTTATTACATACTTTGCTGCATAGCCCATTAATTTAAGCGACCGGGTTATTTAAAAAGGACGTTTATACAATGTTCCGTATGCATTGAAACGTATATTAGCGACAGCCTTATTTAGCTAACATGGTAATTTACGTGTCTAAAAGCCAAAATCAGAATCCGTATATCGTTCTTTAGAAGTGATCTTCTAACAAAGATAGTTTAGTTTGTTGCCTGTTTTTTTTACTGGAAAATAAACTTATGAAATTCGGTATTATGCACATACAGTATACCGTTTGACTGCTCTTCAGCAAAGCGAAATTGACAAACGTTGCAGGATAAACATGTCTGACATAAAACAGTATTTGGTACATCTTTCACACGTGAAAAGAATTTTCGTTTCTTTTTTTTCTTTCTTTTTTTTTTGCTTAAATCTGGTTAGATCTTTCGGGGATTTCCTGGGGAACTTTTCTACCGCTTCTTCCCCTTGGTGTCCATGGAAATGGAACATGTAATCTTCAGGTGTGAAAACGTAATTGCGTGCCCCAGTTAATTCAACCCATATAAATGATTAATTAGGATGATCTTTTTTAGTAGACTAAAAACAGTCATACCTGATTTGGGCCTGCCTTGCTCAAAATAAATCCAACAAATTTCAGGTTTTCTATGAACACAAGTCAGTATATGGGAGATAGAGGCAAATCATCAGACACTGAATAAAAAGTTCCTGTAGGGTTGCTGAAAGAAATTATTGATAGCTATCAGTCTGGGAAGGCTTACAGTGTCATTTGTAAGGTTCTTGGCTCCACTGAATCACAGTAAGAGCTGTATTGTCTGTATCTGGAGAAAGACTGGGATAATAGGAAAACTGTTTGGCAATCACACTCCTGCCAAAATCTCTCCAGAGACAAGGCATACAATCATGCAGAAAGTGACAAAGAGCATCTGAAGGCCCTTCTTGTTTTGGCTGAGGCCATCATCCATGAATCCAGCATTATTAAGATGCATGGTGATGATAGTGTCATGATTTGGAGAAACTTTTCCTGCATCTGGAGCATAATGAATTGCCATTATTGAAGGAGCTGTGAATACATAAGAGGAAATCCTACAAAAGAATATCAGGCCATCTGTGACCTGAATCTGAAAAACAGTTGGGTCCTCCAGCGAAAACATCTGACTCCTTAGCAAGACTATGTTGGAATATCTGGTTTTCAGTTGGCTTAGTATAAATCCAAATCTGAACTCCACTGATATTTTTTACAAGGGCTGAAATACACTAATGTCACTGGCAGTTTTGAACCAAGGAGTGTAGAATTCCACCCCAGCGCTGTGACAAAATAATCAACAATTGCAGGAGTATTGGATGTTGCATATCTTGCCATTTGATTCTTTACCAAATAAAATCATGTTCTTTTTTGGGATTCCCTTTCTGGTAATATAAGTCTATAAATATATACTGTTGATCATAAGCAGGCATACAGAAATTCAAGTGGTTTTTCACAGTGTTATGATTGTTAAGATAATTACCTTTATCCGAAGTTATGTACTTAACCTACAATCTTTGTAGTAGTCATGCAGTTGAATGTTTTCAGAAACAATGTGTATTGAAGATGTTAGTCATGGTATGTCATGGTAGCACTTTTCGTTACAAATTTCTTTTAAATTAATAACTTCACATAAGTATCTGCAAAAACTGATAATTATGGAAGACATTACAATCAGACTTGGCACTGGTATACCTTTAGGCAGGCCTATTATTTATTATATTAGCAGCTTTTGATATCTGCGCTGTAGATAAATGTATTCATAAATTGAGTTTTATACACGGGGGAATAACTTCCCACTCAATAATGAAAATCAAACGGTTACCGCACCAGAATTGTCGTCGTTTGTGGAACTTTGGAGACAGCGAAGAGGTAGGGCGGAGTCTAACTTAGCCTTCCTCCTCCTATGTGTGTGTGTGTGTTTTTTTTTTTTTTGATGACGTATGCAGAAGAGGATAGCAACAGTTGCTTCGAGACCCCTGCGCGCCATAGTGACTGTAGTCGTGGAGACAGTTACTTACCAACGGGAGCAACACGCAGCAACAGCAGCAGCAGCAACGGGAAACGAGAAAGCGTGTGAGAGAGAAAGGGAGACAGAGAGAGCGCAGCCAGATCAGAACTATACACAAGTCAAAGGTGAATATACATATATATGTATTTACTGGTTAGCTAGCTAAAACGAATTTGTTTTCACTTATCAATGATAGCGAGAGGACGGACGTGTGTTTTTTCTTTCTTTCTTCTATATTCCCCAGTTCCCTCTTCATGCACTCAGTAAACGTAGCTAGCTGGTTGGGTGGCCAGTCAGCGTACTAGTCAACACACACGAAGAAACAAGCCAGGAGTCTGTTTATTAATTTAGCTTCCTACCTGGTAACCCGAACACCAATCTTTGTCTAAACGGGCAGCAAGTTAATAGGGGAGTAAGTTTAAAAAGAGTCGCCCGGCTGGTGGCGTGAGGAGGGGAGGGCGGCCGCCTGTTAGTGCCGCGGCCAGTCAGGCAGTCGGGCGCCGCCAACGCGGCCAAATTTCGGGCTTGGTGCATCTCCGGGCTGTCGGTGAGCTCCATAAACGGCCTTTCTCTACCGGTTGTCTCGGGTCCACAATTTGTGTCGAATATTTTGTACTTTGTTCAATTCGACACATAAGTGGAAACGTGTATTTCCGACTAAAAGCGGGGAGGGGGGGACTCCAGTTAGCGAACACTTGTTGAATGTAGTCAGGCGGAAAATGGGCTGAACTGAAACTTTTTATAAACTTGTCATGTCTGACAGTCCACGCTTCGCTCGCCGATTTCTTCGGCAGTACTTATTAATGTTGGTTTTTAGGGCCAGAAGTTAGCTAAAACCTTTTTAATCCTGTTTGGGAGATCGGCGTGACTTGGGGTGACATCCCGTCGTAAGTTTCTTCTCGTTGGCTCCGTCGATATTTCACGCAGCTTTCCCTGATTTCAGGACGCGTAGCTGATAATGTTACCCCAAATTTAAAAATGTTCAAGTCCGGCTTTCTGGTCCGCGAGGTGGCTGCCGCTGACGCATTTTCTTGACTGTCCGATCTTTACGAAGGTATTGCGGAGCTGCTTAGGATAGTCGACAAAACTACAACTAAAATCACATCGACGTGTTGTAAAAGCACGGCGCAATGGCAAAGTATTTTTCCGTATATGCGATCTACACACGAGGCGTTTATTTGCCGTATTTATGCTTCGCGATTTAAAGCAATGGTGGCAGTTGTGACTAGACACTTGTTGCTGATTTGAGCGCCAACTGAAACTTACCATCGTTAGATTAACCTTGCTAATTTCTTAGTCAATATGTTACTCTTATTTTATTGCAGCTCGCTTTCACGATTGCTCATTTTTGAGTATTCAAATTACCATGTATTGTGTGTTCAAAGATGGTATACACAGGGCTAGGAGATGTAGTACATTCAGAATTCCATTGTTAAGATGTGTGTTTCTCCTCGCCATCCCTTCCTCTTTGCCTTTGTAGCACGAAATGAATATTTACCGCTCCCCAATTAAGATGTCATTCAGCATGCGGACATTGTTCAATGAAAGCTTTTTTGTCGTCGAAGATGCGTGTTTGATCTTTTAATCAAAGCTCGGTTTAATAGAATACAGACCTAGTAAGGCTATAAGAACCATCCCTTGCTGCAATAATTGAGACAGATATGACCACGAACACCTCTTGCTTTGGAATTTGTTTTTTCTTGTTCTTTAATTGAAATATGTGCCTGTGTAGTGAGAGGAGAAAGTTTGTGGCCTCTTTGTGGTTTTGCGTGTTATATTTATTTATGTCCTTTTATTTTTTATTTTCAACTTGCTAATATTTAAGATGTTTTATAAGAATTAAGTTACCTATTGTCGTGTGTGTATATATGGCTTAGTGTACGACTAATTTCATCAGTTATTTTCTGCATAATAACTGACGCATGGTGTATGGTATTTAAGAAGAAAAGGAAGTTTTTTGGTTTAGTTCTTTGCATGGTGAAGAGAGTAACTGATTGCCTTTGGGGAATGAGTACTCTGCTGGGTCTGATATGAAGTTGAATGGAAGACTACGTGGCCTCCTGTTGCTTGCTTGAATCGCAGATGCCTGTTGGGCTTGTCCTTTGAGGTTGGCGTCTGTGCTTTGGCGATAAGGTAATACTCACAAGCAGAGCCAAAGACAGAATGAGCTTCAGAATATCAACATGGATCTACTCCGTGTTTGAAACTATGTTTTAGGTGGGTTTTCATTTTTGTCGTATGGTTTTCCTTCTCCAGACTTTGATTGAGCTCAGAATCTGTTGAAAATATTATAGCTGGTGTGGTGCCAGTATTTTGTCTTTCGCTCGAATTTTTTTCCCCTCATTTTGATTGTTTTATATAGCGAGGGGCTTATCAGTAAAGATTTGAAGACTTTATTTTAGTGTAAATTGAAGACTGTAGTGTGGCTAATTATGACGGAGCATTACAACTGCTTGCAAGATCTGTGATGCTGTATATTTGTCTAATTACTCATTGTGGTTCCACGTGAGAATGGCTTGATTAGGGCTAGCCGTTGTCCGAGGGTGCACAGGGCAGGCTAGTCGCAGTTTCCTGTGTCATGCCGTACGACTCGCCTTCACATTCTGGTTCCACCAGTTCGGAGGAGGCACTGCAGTGCGCGTTTGTTAATGAGCTCTACGCACAGTGACGCCACATATTGTGGGAGTCGACTGTAATCTTGCTTGTGGCGGCTGCCGATTTTTCTCTTTTTGGCTGCTTTTCCAGGTTTCTGAAAGCTGTGGCATTAACAGGGAAATTTGGCATGATTGTGGTGTGGGTGATGTACCAATGGCTCTTTCCCTTTTTGTTTCATAATACAGGGCTTTGGTTCTGTTTTTCTGGATGGACATATTATAACCAATGGTAGATGTCATACAGAGGCTTTAGTATATGTGTGTCAGTGATTGTGGGAGACTGTGCCTGTTTATAATTGACTGCTGAGATCTCAAGCATACAGTTTTGTTCCTGTTACACGCCCCCCCATGCCTTTTGCTTCACCTAATGATCACACATCTGAAGATGATGTCCGATGGTTCGTGGTGGAGCTAGAAACCCTCAACTGTACCTGAGTTTTACTCCTCTATTATTGACTTTTTTCCTGCTATCTTAACTAGATTATTTTATCTTCTTTTGGATGTTTAACACAAGTAAATAATCCATGAACCAAAGTACCAGTTTTACCTTGTACTTATACTGGGTCTTTATACTGAACTGACCTTCTGGGATTTAAGAGGTTTTTAATAGTCTTTTTTTTCATAAAATGTAACATTGCCCATCTACTTTAGCTCAGTGACATACTGTGCCTTTGTGTTCGTCTTTTTATTCAGTGCGGCTGCCGCAAGTGTCATGGGGTCATTTTTCTGTTATAACTGTAACTCTTATACATACTTTACTGAATGACAGACTGAAGTGTGTTTTAATGATACGACTCGTGTGTTTATAGCTATATTTCTATCTGAATTGCAAGTCCTAGCTGTGCTCCATGACAGAATTTATTGTAACAGGTTCTTCAGTATTAATGAAGTCACTTCTTGCTTAAAAATGTACATTTGCTGACTGTGAACAGCTTCATTAAGTCACTCGTTGGTGGAGATGGCACTGGACAGCTGGTAAGGCGGCATGGCCATTTCACTGGTGATGAACTCTCACTTGCTATATGCCTGAAATGAGTGCATCAGTACTTTGGTGACATTATTTTGCTAGACCTATGTATGACAAACATAGTTTATACATGGTTTAATTTCTTTTATCCTAAGAAGTCCCCATAAAGTGTTGCCTTATAATTCTTTCCCATGCATTTTTTATTTGACAGAGCATCTAGTTACATGCATGTGTGCAATTTCAGCTTCTAATTTGGTTGCACATGAACAACAAAGAAAATAAAGGAATGGTAATGAATCTCCAAGCACCAATCAGAGCACACAGCTGTTTTGTGTACATGGCAACCCAGTACACAAATACACCCAAAGTAATGAAAAAAAGGGGGAGAGTCTTTTTCTTTTAAAGTTAGTGTTTTTAATCAGGTCTCTTGCGGAATTGTGGTAGGTACATTTTTCTGAACTTGCATAGACAGGTCACAGGAATAGGTGCTTCAGTGAGGGGGAGCGACTGGTGTAGGCCGGTTTGACTCCTTATACTTGCTCGCATGTCCCCACCTTTTGCTTCTGTCAAATTGCACTTGGTGCTTGTTTGGGTGGGAGACAACGGCAGTATCCTCTCGTGTGGTGTACCTGAGTACAGATAGAGGCCCCAGCTCGCAGACTGTCATGATTTTTTTTTTTGCAGGTGGGAGAAGTGGACGCACACGTGCAAAACATTGAGTATTCCTTGTTATTTCTTTGATTATCATTCCAAGAAGGAATGAATACCTGCTGTTAGTTATGCCGGACCCCCCCCAGCCCCCCAACCATACTTGCAGTCCATATTGAGAAGCAGTGATACGACAACACTGTACTCTGCTGTCAGATACTGCGCTGAGTCGTGGCTCGCCTCTCCCTATTGGTTCTGTGGCAAACGTCAGCATGTCGTCGCACCCTGTGACAGAGACCTCTTACTGTCAGGGTGGTTCCCTTTACTTAGCAACTTTTAGGGCAGTGTTTCCCAACCTGGTCCTCCGGGATCCTCAGCTGGTCCACACTTTTGCTCCCGCCCAACTCCCTGCCAGATAGTCCACATTTTTGCTCTCTCCTTACTGACAGCTGGGAGGGAGCAAAAAAAACGTGGACTGTCTCGGAGTCCCCGAGGACAGGGTTGGGAACCACTGCTTT
>JAODKC010000036.1:4007487-4028433 GCA_026777985.1 Mormyrops attenuatus
CCCCCCCCCCCCCCCCCCCCCCCCCCCCCCCCCCCCCCCCCCCCCCCCCCCCCCCCCCCCCCCCCCCCCCAGAGGCAGGCATTATAGTGTCTGATACAGAGGGCACAGGATTACAGTGGGTTAAAAAAAGGTCCATGCCCTGAAGTCACTACTGCCCATGGGGAATGGGTGGGAAAAACCCAACGTGCTTTGGTGTGTTCACTGGCACCTCCCCTTTCCCTTACATGCTTGCTTCTGATATGAGGCTGGCATCCAGGCCAGTCTGTACTGCAGAGATACATTTTACCCTGTTTTTTTAAATACTAATTCATAGGTCGGTGAATCCATTTTTAAAAATGAATCATTTGGCCCATTTTCTTCGATTTAATCGTGATTAATCACACCTAACATTAAAACTTATGGTCATAAATATTTGCACATCGAATCCCCAAATGATGAACAGATTATTCATTTCCAATAAAAATACTGCCTGCAGGCAAGTACAAGCTGAATTTCAATACTTTCAAAAAGGCTAAGTGAACAGATGGCACTAAGAAGACAGAGGGCATTGTATTATAAGTAGGGCTGTGAAATTATTATTTTTTTAAATCATACACCTTGCAGATTAATTTCATATTGTGATTTTGTTGGATTTATTTTCAGTATAGAAATGCATTTATTCTAAACAGAACTCTCAATATAAAGGCAAAAATAAATTATGCCTGTATTAGTGTTGCATGGGTCAAAACAAGCAGATACGACATAAAAGCGTTCCTTTTCCCTGGGTCCACCAACAGGCCCTTCATTTTCCTCTTGCTTTATGATGTTGCTCTCAAGACAAAAGGTGAATGTTTAGGAACAAAGAAACCTAATTGTAATTTTAAAACTAAATGAACAAAGTAACCATGTCATCGTCATCTTTCTCCTTCATCAGCTTCCAGTGAGAGGCTACCTGCATGTTTTGATTTTTAGCTGTGAATTCTGGGATTCCATGAAAAGTCACAACCAAAACCCTAGCGTTGTTTACAGCTCGGAAGAAATACTATAGGTCTCTTAAAAATCTTAGATCATACAATTTACCAATTTGAGTATCAATGTACTGCATGTGTTATCGCAATCTAAGAAATAAAGCATTAACACGTTAACTTGACAACCCTATTTATTTATTGCCTTCAAATTTGCCTGTACACCCCTGGCTATCAGTGATTAATCGTCACACTGCAAGGTACAGAAGTGAAGCATTTGTCAGTTTAAGTGTCTGCTCACCAGTTAGAAGAAACATCAACCGTCTTCCTACCTTTCTGTGATGTGCTTTTTTTTTAATACACATAAACTGCTCTGAATGGATGTGTGTTTGTAATCAGTGACCTTGTTAGATTATTTACTTTCGGGCCCAGATCCTATCTTAGAGCAGCTAACATATGCAACCCTGATAAGCCCTGGGCTGCTGGGATGGAGTGTGTTTGAAACTGCAAGTGTACTTTATGGCTGCTGCCTCAGTGAAGGTCTTTATGTACACCTGCTTTCACCGGAGATGCACGTGTATAGCGGTGCAGAATTTCTGTGCAGAATAAAAGAACGGATGATGTATTAGTAACACTGGCAGTCACTGCCTTGGGATTAAGGTTGTAGTAGTGGCTCAAACAATTACTATTTTTGCCCTAAGATGAAAGGATGTGTCTTGCTGCTCTGGAGTAGGAGAGATTTATTCATTTATCTGGGTTTTTTCCAAAATTCTTATTTTATACCAATAATAACCCTGCAACAGAACATTTAGTCAGCTGGCCTTCATTAATTAATCGTGCCTTTTGTTACTTTAAATGAACAGCTCCGAGCCCTGGCATAAATTTCAGGCCCAGCAGACTATCACGTCTATAAAGAGCTATGGGGGGCCTGGATTTATTTTTATTTGTTCTAGGGCTCTCTTTGCCATATTGCAACCTTTTAAAATAAGAAAGGTATGTGTTGTTTATTGTTTGCTTGTATATGGAGTGTGTTGATAAGGGTCCTTCAGGATCCATGTGGGCCTTCAGAGAGTGATAAGTAAAATTGGTGTTCTGGGTTTGCACATTTGTCCATGACAAGCCATCTCGGGTCTGGGGGAAAAAAAACATTAACAGCAAATGGCTGTGCCGTTCTACAGCAGCAAGCTGGAACTTGCGTTAATATGACATGTTCTGCTCATAGCCGAACACTTTTCCTCCTACTCCTGGCTGTCCTCACTGCCACGGGCATTCCTTACATTCCACCTGGTTTGTATTGTAGCTACAGAACTGCTAATTAAATTTCCTGCTGCAAACAGCCGACAGGGCATTGCCATTTACATTACAATGGCTGTTTTTCCCCTCCCTCTCCTTTGGCCATTTTTCTGGGGACATTAAAAACATAAAGAGCCCCCCCCCCCCCCAACCCTCTGAACACTAACACATAAAACATACTCTTATGTGTTTTTCCCCCCCACTGAACACTTTTTAAAAAAAGTCTCACAAGGGTTTTTCAGACTGGTTGTAATTTGTTGATATCTCCCATAACAGAGTAAGCTGCTCGCATCTTCGGTTCTCTTCATGGAAATGTTACAGGGTTAACAGAGGCAGCTTATGGTCTTGTTGTACCAGCCTAATGGCTTGGCGTTTTTCTCTATGGCCTCCTCGATTAGATCATTTAGGTTTTAACTCATTGAGGCATCACTCTTTGTGTTTCAGTCCTTACTAGGTTTCTGGTGGTGGAGCTCAGTGTCAAATGTGGATTTTTTTAAAATCTGAAATCAGATGTCTGCTGTATGTTTGCATGAGCAGCCATAAAGATAAAAAGATAAAAAAAATGTTTATATAAAAATGACTTGCTGGGTTCATATATTTCTAAACATTTATAAAAAAATAAGACAGCAGTATGTAATGACTGACAATGGTATGTAACTTCCAACACTGATTAGATCCTATCTATAATTCTAGGGGCCTGAAACTTTGTAAACATGGTTACAACCTCCTCAACATGCTGCTTTGAATGAGTTGCTGACTGCTGTTTTGATTTGTCAGCGCATGCTTTGTCACATAGTTATTCCCTCTCGGAGTCTCTCGCAGCACGGTGTCATATGAACGTCTTCCGGTCCAGGTGGATGGCACTGGTCGCCTGGACCACTCCCAAGTGTCACATGCACACTGGTGTTCCTTTTCAAGTTGACTCGACTGCAAGTAATTTTCAGCTGTCCCTTCCGCTCGTATAGCCATTTTGGTGCAGGCCTTTTCACCCGGTTTATTTCTAGCTTGGTGCTTCTGCGGGCTGGGTACCTTGCCAGGCCGTGGGTTTTTCTTAGCAAACTCTGGGCGTTCCGTGCTTTGCAGGTAAGCTAGAGACACTTGGGGCTGCATCTCAGTGCTGGGAGAGGGAATGAAGCTCTTGGTGCTCACGCTTAACCATGCAGTATATGTGCAGTCACGGAGACTGTCACAGGCTTTCCTGTGTTTGTTATGGTTGTCAGCTTCCCGCCTGATGTTTCGCAGTGCGGTTAGGACAAGGTCCTCCTGGAAGCTGAGGTGCAGTGATGCACACTTCTGTCTCTTTAATAGCTGGGTGTGGTGGTTTCATGTCTGCGTGCCTGTCACACACTTCCAAGGTTCATCATCGTATTCACCAAAGCAGAGCACCACCTTTCTCTTGCTGTGGCTGTCTGCTGTTTGGCGTGCGGCAAACAAAAACACTTTTTTTTTTTTTTCTTTCTTCTGATTGAGATTAGCACAAGGCTGCAGGCGTGATGTCTGGTGGTTGGGGCTCACGAAAACGGCATCCGCGGGACATGCCAGGTTCCTGAAGGTCCAGAACAAATTCTGGAGCCAGCGATCTGGTGCTTGAATGCCGGCTCAGGGCCGACGTCGGTTTGATGACATCGTCGGTCGGCTGCCTATTGTCCTCTTGCTGATGGTGTGTACTCTCTTGACACTTGCTAATGTTTTAAGCAATCTGTGGCTCTTTTCATGCCTAGCCACACTATAAAATTTACAGCATGATCAGTTTCCCAGATGAGAAGCCCTCAGGATGTGGCCAAAATCCATTAAAAACTATTGCCCTGCTTTTCGTAGCTCCCTTCAGGTTTAAGTTCCTGACATTCCTAATGATTATTTCTATCCTGTTACGTCTGTTCTTATTGTGGATTGAGCGTTTGGTCATTCTACAGGATGGGCTGACATCGCCCTGAGCTGACTGGTTCTTTTTCTTCAGTATATTAAGGTGTGTGTTTCTTTGTTGTCTTTGCCCGTAAAGTTTTCCTTAACAATTGTGGCACTCGCTTTCTCACTCACTGGTCACAGTTACCCCCATGTATGCTTTTTCTGCTTTGTCACCCGACCCAAGCCCTCTAGCCTGACACTGATGCCTACGACGCGAAGGCCCACTTGCTCTGTTCAACCTCGCCATGTGAAGTCCCAGGATCTGTAGCTTTCCCGCTAAGGCTTTATTTGGGGGGCAGGTGGGCACAGTGCAGTGGGAACCGGTCACACCTGTTTGGAGCACAACGGTTAATCTGCATTTCACTCGCTTGTCTGAAATAATACTAGCGGAAGAGCATGAAAGATGACAGGGTCGCATCTTTGTTTTGCCGACTCGCTGCCAAGCAGAATAAGCTTTCTGAGAGGAAGCTGGGTGGATTGTGGTGTTTGTATGATCCCCCACTGATTTGGACTGCCTGTGAGATTCAGAGGTAGGATGCTGCACGAGTGACGTTTCCCAATCCTCAGATGTGGTTTGAAAGGATACCATTTGTCCCTTAGCGGCTTGACAGTATGAAAAAGCTCACCAGCTGTCTGATATCTAGAAGACTGTATTTCTTTATTACACAGGCCTGTCGAGTCCACTGTGAAGGATGCCAGCTGTATCACTACAAGGCAGGTGATCCTCAATGTATATAAGTACTCGGAAGCAAATGCAGTAATACATACCTGCTGACACCGAAGACTTATCTTTGCTTACATACGCAGCCTCTTAGAAGCAGGTTTCGCAAGACCTTTGCTTCCCTGGTATGGTGTGCGTCCTTTCTCTGAGTCAGATATTCACTTATAACCTGCACTGATTTGTTATGAGTAGCACGGTCCTGTTCTCTTATCTTTACACTCTTTACATTGATAGAACAAAGGTAGCAAGGTGTTGTGTGGAAGATGGCTGCCCTGCGTCTTCATTTTAGAGCATTTGTACTCCATCGTTGTTTGCTGTGCGTTGTGAGTCATGCCTGAATGACCATCAGGCATCGTCACTTCTTGACATTGATCGAGAATGAATCCAGATTTATTTATTTAAATAATAAGAAATTCTCACGCGACAGCCTTCAGTTTAACTGCAGATTATACTCTCCTCTGGCCTTAAAATAGTTATGGTGACGTTTTATTTTTTTCTTATCCTTTAATAATTCTGAGCATGTTTGGTGTGAGAATTCGAGAGGATCAGGTAGACCTGAAATCGCCCCCCCCCCAGTGTACTGATATTGAGAGTGCTGTAGATGATGCAAACACTTGATTTTCTTCTTGGTGTTTCTGGCTTTAAAACACCCTTTCCCTTAATATCAGATGTTGTCATTTTGCCTCATATGTTCAGAATAACTCAAGGATTCTTCCTTGTCTGCTGTAATGCTGTCCCACCTAGGGCTTTTGTGAAGTATTCATTTCAATTATGTTTATTTAACACTTGTAGGGGTAATAATAAAATGCATTGCATTTCATCAGTTAGGCAGCATCCTTGAGCTGTAGTGCTTAATGTGGTCCCACAGGTGCTCGCAGTAATCCACAGGCTTGTTACAGGAAGCTTTCTTTGCATTGAGATGTCTCAGTTATGATTTATTACTCCGAGATTCTATCTGATAATTCAAAATCGTTGTTTTATTTTGTGTTTGCCCTGTTAAACAATTGCTTTTGTCGTTATCCAATTCAATCATGTATATATTCATTCCGTTTCCATTATGTTTGTCCAATTAAGTGTCGTGGTAGCACTTCACCAAAAACGTGGAAATTAAATATGTACGGTACTCTAATAGTTGGTATCCATTCTGCAATTATTTTGAATCCGTTCTGTGTTCTAATAGCTGCAGCATGTCACTCAGTCACTGCTGGCTTTTCTCCTCCTCGCTTGAAAGGATTAAATTATGTGCAGCCACCTGATATGATGGGTGATCTCTCATTCTGTACAATAGCCCATTCAGGGTTTGTCCGACTGCTACCAATTAGAAAATACTTTTAGCTATTGTTTGTTTGTGGTGGTCTGCCTGCCCTGTAAATGCAGTGTGTATTAATAAACATATTGCGTGTGTACTATTTTGCAGCATGCTCAGTTTTCAAAACAAACTCTCAGTTGCAGAGTTTATACTTTTTATATTTATAGTGTAAGAAGGTGTTTTCCATAAACAGATGGATGAAATGTTTCCCTGTTTGAATTCTGTAGAGAAGTTCTATCAGCAGTTTGGGTTTTGCAGTTTTCAGGAAGACCACTGTATATTTTAACACCTTTCACTTTTACTTTCCAAAACCAAACTGTGTATTTAAACTTGTTTCAGTTTTATTTTGCAAAGGAAAAAAGTGGGTTGGAGTTCAGTGAATTGACTTCAAACAAGACATTTCCTGTTGTATACTAATACAGAGCATTTAATACAGGTTTTTCTATGAATTTGCCTTTTGTGGCCTTGTAGAGAAATAATAGCATCCGGAAATCTGATTGGAATTCCCTTGCAGTCAGTTATGTGAGGCTAATAACAAGACAGACTATGGTGTGGTTTTTGTTATGGAGCCTTCATGCAGGATTTTGTGCCAAATGCAGAGAATTTATCTAGTGAGAGCATTGCTGTAAACTGTCTTAACACTAATGAAGACACTGCTATTCTTTCATGTGAATAGTTCATCCGCTCTACCTTGACTTTAGTAAGTCAACAAGAAATACCATAAGCGTGCCCAGAAGCTGTCATAGTGAGCAGTGTTTTGTGGGAATCGGTATTCAAAACAATTATGATTTTGGTAATAAGTCACACCAGAGTGGTGTACTTGGACTCTGGTTGTGAATCGGTATGTTGGTTACATGAGAATAGGATGCAAGTCTGTGGTAAGTGACCTCCTCACCTGGTGGGTGGAGATCTATGAGAAGATGCAGTGAGTCATTAGCTTTGAGGACTTACCTGTTTTCATGTGTCATCTTCAGGTCTGGGGAACTGATCATGACCAAAATGTGGCCTAATGTGCCATAGGTCGACACGGCTGTCATTTATCAAATGTTGTTGCTCCCTCTCAGTGTTATTGGGCATTATTCCCCACACTACCTTCTTGTTTTGAGAAGTGATACAATCAATGTGAACCTCACCCTCTTGTCTGTAGAGATGAACTGACTGTGAAAAGCAGTGAAGGGTCAAGGAACCTCCTGGTCTGCAATGGAGATGCCCCAGTTCAGCAGTGTTGCTCCAGCTTGTTGTCATTTTCAGCGTTCGACTTTTCAGGATGTGCCGTGGGTGAAGGTCTGCTTGTAGGGGATGGGTGGTGGGGGGCTGTCTCCATGGGAACAGTGTCCTCATTCGCTCTTAGTTTATGTGCTCCTACTGGGGGCCAATGGTTGTGGGCCACAGCCAGAAGGATGGAGGGGGGATGAATCTGGGGTCTCATGCAAAGGAGCCACCTCTGTGCATCCTCCCCTTACCAACCCCTCAGGCTCGTGTTCCATTGACACCCTTAGGAGTAACTTTGTTTCGGTAGCAAATGACATACATATGTAAGACCTGAAGAGCAGGTTTCATGTGGATTTTTTTATGTGCCGCCTTTGTTTACTTTGAGACTGATTCTGAAGTTACATATGTGCACATTTCAGTTTGTTGATAGACGGGGGATCAAAGCAAAACCCAGCAAACCTCTGGCAGCCAGTCAGTCACACGTGCTTATCTGGTCTCGGAGCTCTTGTGTGTCCGTCTGCAGCTGTAAGGAGGCTGTAAGTGAATATTCATAACAATGATCCTGGTGGAAGAAAGCAGAGGAGGAAAGTGGGCCGTGGGCGTGCGGTACAGAACAAAGCGGGACTCTTCTCCTTCTCCATGCTAGCTTTCAGTCCTCTGTCTGGAGTGTTGGGAGGCTGGCCTGTTAGCAACTGTGGCTAACGAGCGTAAATATGAGCCACGCATAGGGCTACCCCACATGAGTCTCATTACATAGCCCTGTAAATATACCTTTCAAATGGGATTGTTAGCAAAGGGTCGTTATTGTGACAGCTTGTTTTGGAAATGTGAAATGATCTGATTTTATGTTTTTTTTTTTTTTTCCCCGTGATAATTACAAAATGGGTTGAGTAATTGTAACGGGGTAATTTAAGTAATTTACCTGTGTTTTGGGAGGTTTTTGCCTCTGCTTACAAATATTTTTTTATGTTATTTGTTCCTTGGAAGTGACTATAATTTCTTTTGCCTTTTTCTCTAATTAGTTGATTAAAATGTTTTAAAAGAGCAAAACTATTTAATCTGCCATGGCTTGTCAGAACTAGTCTCTGTGGCAGAGAAACTAAATCCTCTCCCTCTGTCCTGTTCATAGTGCCTGAAAGTAATGGCTCACATATTTATTGTAAGTTTCTGGCTAATTTGAGATAGAGGGATCAGTTGGGGGATGGCATTGTTTGGTTTGGGAAGTATTCTGTTGGTCGCCTGGCAACAGGCTCCTGGAAACGGGAGTGGACGGTGTTGCCCCTGGAAACCGCTGTTGCTCTGCAAACAATGTGGGCCAGTGCAAACAAGAGCCAAGACTGTGGGCTCCTGCTTTTAATTGAACATCTGTATGTGTTTTTCTCTGATTGAATGCTCCGCAAATCAGATAAGCTAGTGACTGATGTATTACACCGTGCCCAAACTTTCCTGCAAAATAGCAGGTATGGTTTTGTATAAAATTAATAGAGGCTTAAAATCAAGTTTCCCAGGTTTCTTTTGCTCTCGCTCTGAGATTCTCAACTGGAAGTGACAGTTAAATTGCAGTAAATTGATCTACAGCTGTAGTCATCTTCACTCCTGCAGCAGTTATTCCACATTCTCGTGTTCTGCATAAGTCTCCCCCTTTGTTCCCCTTTGTTTGAGCGTCTCTGTTGTCATTCTATGAAACTTGGAGATGGGGAAAGTTCACTGAGGAAGCCAGAAAACTGAAGTTTTGCAGCGCAGCCCCGTTCGGCTTCGGCAGGGGTACTGCAGGACCCCCGCGGTCCGTGGCCTTTGTGTGCCTCACAGCGGCTGGTGGGGAATTTTGTGTGGCTTTTAACCTTCACCGGGGCCTCTGGCTGGCAGGGGAGAATGCCTGCCCACGGTCCCTGCGCTCAGTGCTACCCCTTGTCCCCCAAGTCCAGCGCTGTCTGTCAGCTTCACTCCATTGATGGCATTTTGGGCCTGATATGTTTTATTGAAATTCTCTTTGTGTTACTGAGAATTCCCAGGTCTAAGTAAAGAGGCTGACTTCTATCGGGCCATGTTTAGCTCCGGGACGTAAGAGTCTGGCTCATTCCTCTCCCCTGTGAGTAAATGTTGCCACTGGGGAATCCAGTCCAAAGATAACTGGAGAGATTGTCAAGCACATATTTATAACTGAGTGGACGCTGTGGTCAAATTCCTTTCTTTTAAAAGAGCAGGAAACTTGAACCCTGGCTTTTTCTTTTTTCGTTCTATCAGAGTAAGGTATGAAAGTCATCAGGCTGTAGTGTTGAAAGAGCTTTGATTTAATATGCCACATCTGGATTTGACCAGCTGCTTTGCTGATGTTGTGGGCAGACTGATGAGTGTTGTGTCTCTTATGGATCCCCCCTCCCGGCAGCGTTGATGTAAGACGCATTCGAGCGGCGGGTGTTTTGACTGAGAAACAGGGGTGCTGCCGTGGTTACCGTGGAGCATAGGGTCGTTTGTGCTGTCATTCCCTCTGGGCACCATATGATAGGGTGGATGACAGCTGAGATGCTTCTGGAATGAGGTGTGCACACGTGCCCATCAACATTTTTTATTTTTTTTGTTATGGCTGCATGAACATTTTTCCAAAAATGAAAAATGTTATATTTGCATGTACAGATGTACAAAGTCATGCATATGTCCGTGCACGCACAAAGTGGTTTGGTAACTCTGTCGTGGAGAGGTAACCACCTCAGTCACCTTGGTGTTTTTGAGTTCCTGCACCATGCTTAACACCAATTACTCACCTTGCGTTCCTTTGCCAATCCAGTCTGTTGTCCCGTCAACCAGAGAGGCGGCACACCCATTGCCGGAGTGGCTGTAGATCTGATGGTGTGAAAATGAGATTTCAAAATCTTTATGCTTCCCTGTAAAATGAGGAAGTTTTATTTTTGCTGGACAAACAGGAGCCACAGTTTTATTTTCTTTAACGGAAATAGTCTTACAATGCTTTATAGAATGTCATTAAATTTGAACACAATCATAAAAAAGCATTCTCATGATTTTATGAACCAGTAAGTTTCCTTTCCTGGGAGCTAAAATGAATTATCTCAAGGTTTAAAGCCTGGTATGGCATGTAATATCATTGCATGCATTATGATGTTATATTGGGGTATTATGACTAATAAACTTTCCATCAACTAATCTGTGGTCTTGCACAGATCTTGCATGTGACAGATGGCGTAATGAAGTCTCTTGTCTGTGTTTGCTGACTGATTAGGGGTCGCACGTTCCATTCCTAGATGTAGTCTAAGTTTTCTTCCTTTCTCTCCCTCTTTCTCCTTGTCATTTTCCCTTCTCTCCTTCTCTCTCTTTCTCTCTGTCTCTCCCCCTCATTCTCTCCCTCTATTCTCAAGTTACTTTGCATGAGCTTCAAAAGAAAATAGAAAGGGGGTGCAGGGGGTATTTGGAAGGGCAGGGTCGGGGGTGGTTGCCATGGATTCCTCACCATAGCAACCGACCAACATTTACAAAGCATTCAGGAATTTCCTCATATCAGCTGGATTATTGAAACCCCCAAAGGACATCTCTCATTTGAAACAAATGCTGGAAACCTTCCGGAGCAAGGCGGGGGCCGAGTCCCCGCTGCCTGTAGAGATTTTTGTTTTGAAGGAGAAGAAGTGGTTTCTTGGGTTTTCCTCTGCTTCGCCCTGCTTTGACGCTTATTTCCCACAGCGCTTCTCTCTTTGTACTCCGCTATTGTTCACTTTCTTGCCCGTCACATGGTTTGTGTCCTTTACATTTTGGGGAACTGCTTAAGGTTTCTGAGCCTCGGTTCTTGCTTAGCCACTGTCACTCGGCGAGGCTCTCCTTCCCGTTTATCGGCAGCATTCGGCCCGTCGCCGTGGAGGTCTCTTTGCTATCGTGATTTGGAGTGGGCCTCATGGATCAGAGCCGTGTGGGAACTCTTTCTGGGTCTGCCGGCCTCCTGTTCCCTGGGTGGATGGCCACCCTGTCCGGTTATGTGGATGTAATGCTGTAGCTTAATAAGTAGAGTATCGCACACAGGTCGTAGGTTCAAATCCCAGGCAACACACACAAATTGTAACCCTTACCTCTACCGTTAATCGCCTTGGATAAACGCAACAGATAAATGAGAAGTATGATGTAGTGGTTGCTCTGCTTGTTCCTATGGTGGTTCCCGGGGCTTGGAGGATTTGTGTTTCGTGTGGCCTCTTACCTCCCCAACTGGTTCACTGTGCCCTCTGCCCACAGGCTTCAGTATGCAGAGTTCGGAGGGAGGGTCCGACTCAGCGTCCAGCGGGCCCCTGCGCACGTCCACCTCGGCCCAGGCCCCCGTGGTGCAGGCCGTGCCCGCTTCCCAGCAGGTACCTCAGGGTGAAATCAGTCATTTGGGCTTCAGGCCGTTCGTAACCCTGCTCTCGAGTCCCTCCGCCGATATAATGAAGGTGTTGTTCCATAGCTCAGAATGTAGCTTAGTCACAGAGGGAACTCACCTGCCTCGATCCCAAGGAGATCTACGGAGGTTTACCGTCTGGCCGGCAGAGGCTCCCTCTACAGGTCGCTCGGGTGCCTGCAGGTCACTGTTCACCATCAGCGAGTTTAGCGCAGACTCTCCAGTGTGACCCCCTGTGACCTGTGTGCACAGACAGTGATGAGTTTGCTGTGAGAGATGTGCAGCGATTTCTTTGGTGCTTGCTTGCCCATAGCTGTGTTGTCATAGCAGGGGCCGTATGCAGCTACCGCCTACCCCCTCTCCCCCCACACCCCCCCCACACAAATCTTAGAAATCGTACAGCTTTTACAGATGGTGGTTCTGGAATCGGGATTTTGTGAGGGAGCCAAGAGGCAGCTTTTGTGTTTCACTGTTAATGTGTCTGGTAGTGCATCATATTTAGCCTTGACAGCTGAGCCCTCCTGAGCAAAGCCAGCCCTGCCCTACTTAGTGTAGCTCTGTGATCTATGTGGCCGTACCTTCGCAGATCCCGAGCTTCTGACATAAACCAGGCACTAAATAGCCTGCATTGTGGCTGCTTAGGGCCCCCTGCCCCAACACACTTTTGGGGGGGAATGTGTGCTGATGTGAAGGGGCTTCCCGTCTCCCCTCAGAGGGTGCTGGTGCAGGCCGTGGGCTCGGCCCAGAAGAGTACCTCCACGCAGCCCCAGCCGCTGCCGGTGCCCAGGGTGCAGCAGGTCCCTCAGCCGGTAGGCACGCCACGCCCAGCCGCTGGAGAGCACAAGCAGGAAGCCGGCCGTGCCTGCGCTTGTCTTTACGCAAGTTTCCTCTGAATCTGTGCGAACGAAGCTGCTCAGGGGTGAAATAAAGCTAGTTGTCACATGTAGATGCTCCTGTACAGTACAGGTGAAGCTTTTAGAGAAATTTACGAGGTGGGTGGAGAAGGTCATATGACTGAGACTGTATACTTTGCAGATGATAGATTGTATGGATCTCCTAAGCAAATTAATGAATGAAAATGGTTTGACTATAACTGTGGCAAAGCATACATAGTACGACTGGACAGGACTGCCCAAGCAAATCACCATTTGATTTTAGGGAAAGATGTTCATTTGCCAATTCTTGTATTATTTGCATGTTAACCCCCTGAGAAATGGGTAGCAATTAGATCAAAAGCCAACTGTCTTTGTGTAGCTCCTTACAGGATATTATGGGTGGTTGGCTTTGACTTGACTTCCCCACCCCACAAATTTCTGAATCTGCTCCTTAAAGTCCCTCTTTCAGATGCCCACCATCTGACGCTAACACCCTCCATCCCACCCACCCCCCCACCGAAGGTGCAGCAGCAGGTCCAGCATGTGTACCAATCCCAGATCCAGTACGTGGATGGCGGCGAGGCAGTGTACACCAACGGAACCATGTAAGCCCCTGGCTGAGAGCTATTGTGGGGGGGTGGCATAGCCGGGGGGAGCGTGTACTTAGAGTGCCCCCTGAAAAGAAAAAAAAAAAAAGAAAGCATGTTAGCTTGAGTGTTTTCCTTTGCCGACCACAGGTGGCTCCCCTGCCACTAGCGCGATATAAATAAATAATGATGGTGAATAAAATGGTAATTGAAGTCGACAAGGCAGCATTCTTCTGTCAACATTATTTCTTATCTGCCTTTCTGTCGCCATTTCATTGCTGTGTCACTAATTGGCTTGTAATTAAAAGTTAATTAAACAGATGTGCACAAGGTTAGAGTGATATAACAGACTTAAAACCCAGCCAATAGGAATAATTGGGGAATGCTTATCAGCTCTGTTTGGCTGAGGACTGCAAGCGGAGGTAGGATTTTCCCTGTAAGTCATTCCATCAGACTGAAATGTTTCCTTTTTGGTACTTTCTTTGCTAATACTGCTACGTACTGCTAATTGCAGTATGTAATACCCTGATGCCTGTTTATCAGTCTGCTTCTCCGGCTGCTATGGACCCTTCTCACTTCGCATGTCATTGCTGAGCCAGTGGGCTCTGCGGGGTGTGCGATGATGGAGAAAACACTGCTCCTGAAATACCTGCCCTTTCCCCCACCCAGTCGCGCAGCCTATTCCTACAACACCGACGGGCAGCTGTACGGCCAGTCCAGCGGAGGGGCCTACTTCGACACGCAGGCGGGGGCCGGTACGCCAGTCACGGCTGTTGTGTCGTCCGCCGGCAGCAGCGGGGGTGGGGGTGGTGGGCCCCCCCACGGCATGGTGGGCATCGCGATGGATGTGTGCGGCAGTCAGATTATCTCCAGCGGGGGCAGCGCCTACCTTATCCACGGGAGCGGCATGGAGGGCAGCCGGCACCACGTCTCCCACTCCGCCCGAGCCTCGTCTGCCATGGTACGCCCCGACGGGAGGCGCTGGGGCCTCCGGGACCCGGCAGCTGGCGCCGAGAGGCAGCCGTGACCGTCACACTGCCCCTGGTGGTGTGTTTGAGCATCTGCTTCTTTGTGGGTCAGGATGTCTCTGAGGACGGGGCGAGTCGTGCGATCTAACGGTGATGCGCTTGGCGAGCATGAGGACACCCACAGGCTCCGGGCTTCACAGAGCTGTGTGATGTCTGCTCAAGTTATCAGGTCCTGTCCAGCTGAGTAATTAGTATCCAGCACAATAATGTACCCAGAATCCTCTGCTTACGATCAGAGAGCTCCACACCGCTCTGTGGGTGACAGGTAGAGGGCGCCACAGATACGATGCCTGGTGGTGTCCTCACCTGCCTCGCCGCTGTCCAGCCTCTCCCACCTCATGCCGCCGCAGCGTGTGATGCCCACAAGTGCCCTGGAGCCTTGGGAGCTGGGGGCCCTGTTTCTTCTGCTTGCATGTATCCTGGCCCGGGTTCCCTTAACCACACGGATACTTCCTCAGCACATTACACCCTCCCGATCACCTGGTCAGAGCTGTAGGATTCGAAACATCCGCACAGGGCTGGGCACATGCTGGAAACGAAAACCAGGAAGGACATTGGCATTGCAGCATGGTGCCGGCTAGAGGGGGTTATATGCGATTTTCTTCCTTATTATTCAGGTGATTTTTCACTGTTTCCTCCCCCCCCTCCTTTGTCAGAGGTTACTGGGAGGGGTGATAATTTTATTGGCGGGACTGGAAATTGACAGCTTACTCCCATTGACTGCTGTGTGGCCCCGTGCCCCGCTTGTAGTCCACATTTGCATACATTTCACTGTCAGACAAGGAGGGCCTTCAGTCTGCAGCTTAACCCTATGAGTCCACTCATTTGCATGCTTTTTGTTAGCGGTAATGAATTCGGCTGCAACACTGACTTGAGTGTAATGGGAACGCAGAGATCTGGCTGCAGCTAAGTCTCATTTCCCTTCTGTTGTGTTTTGTTCTTCCTCTCCCCTTTTTCTTTCCCTCTTTTATATATCTGCATGCTTCTTCCTCTTCTTTTTTTTTTTTTTTTTTTTTCTCTTTAGCTTGAAATGGCGATTGAAAACCTCCAAAAGTCTGAGGGGATAGCAACTCACAAAAGCACCCTGCTCAACAGCCATGTAAGTCAACCAGTCAACCAGGAGCGCGCTTGGAGACATGGGTCCCTTCCTCTGCTTGCCTGCCTGCCTGCTTGCCTGCCTGCTCCCCCCCCACCGTGACCGAGCCAAACCCATCGCCTCTCGGCCTTCTCAGGCCAAATCAGTCGATCCTTGATCCTTGGACCCGATCCCTGGGCCTCTGGTGTGGCTTGTGGTGCCTGTGTGGCCGTGTGTGTGCAAGAAGTCTCCCGCTGCCGCCCCCGCAGCCCCCCGTCCGCCTGCACCTTCCAACACCCTTCTCCTCGGATAACATCCCCAGAGTTCGGTTAAGGCCACTTGGCGTGCCGGTGGGTTCCCAGACGCTCAGGAATGGGCGTAACCCACATGGAGCCTTTTGATTTCCTTTCGCTTTCCATCTTCACACTCGGAATATAATTCTCGCTCCCCGCCCTTCCTTCATGCGAGACGTTCAGACACTCGGCCGAAATCGCCTTCAGGTGAAAATCACGACTGTGTTTGTTTGTTTGCTCTGCCACCGCGGGGATGGCAGCCTGTTTAGGCCACGCTGATAGGCTGCACCCTAATGGTCATAAGAGAGTCTGCCTTATGGGAGATTCCCCAGGATACTTTGCTTTTATCCTATAGCCCCTCCCCTTTCTGCTCCGCACCTTGTGCCCAACAGCTATTTAGCATCCGGCTCGTCCAAGACTCCCGACGGATCTCTTTGCCCTGGAGATGAGATTACACTGCTGTAGTTACACAGACGATTATATATCTTTCTGAGACGCACCACCCCCCACCCCTACCCCCCCACTGTAAAATAATTATCCATGACATCAAAGCAGCCTCCGTGGGATAACACCTCATGTTTGGCTCCCCTTCCTGAGACACGTGCTGTAATAATGACACTAAGGGCCACTAAGCTTCAGTGTAATGGATGTGACGCTCCGCCGGATTCACTTCATTACCTGCGAGCATGGTACGGGATGGAGCTTTGAAACTTCTCACCGTTTTTAAAACGTGTTTTGTTTGTGCCTGTCGTCTGGGTGTAGTGAGACGAAGACCCCGGGAGATTAGGAGAGCCTATGCGTCTGCATGATTATCTGCTGTGTGTCGATGACCTTTAGGGCTCTCCACGCTCATTGTCATTGTGACGGACAGGCTCAGTGGAGCGTAGCGATGCTGCAGTCAGACCTGGTCACTGACCCAGAGCGGTCGGCGTACGTTCAGTGTGCCTAAATCTGCCGATGTGTCCTGCTCAGCTCCAGTGGCTGCTGGACAACTACGAGACAGCAGACGGCGTCAGTCTCCCACGCAGCTCCCTGTATAACCACTACCTGCGGCACTGCCAGGAGCAGAAGCTGGACCCAGTGAACGCCGCCTCCTTCGGCAAGCTTATCCGCTCCGTCTTCATGGGGCTGCGCACGCGTCGCCTGGGCACCAGGTGCGAGATGGGGCCGCCGTCCGCCGGGTCGGGTTACAAAGCAGGACGCCACCACGACGATCTATAATCCTTGCTCACCTGCATTACCCTCTCTCTCCACCAGGGGGAACTCCAAGTACCATTACTACGGAATCCGTATCAAGCCCGACTCACCGCTCAACCGGCTACAGGAGGACTCCCAGTACATGGCCATGCGGCAGCAACCTGTGCACCAGAAGCAGAGGTGCCCCCCTCCCCCTCTCACTCTAATACGCACACCTCTGTTGGCGAAAACCTACTAACGCATTTCTCCGTTGCACAGGTTCAAGCCAATGCACAAGGTGGACGGCGGGGTGGACGGCCTGTCCGGGGGGGGGCAGCACCTCTCCATCACACCCGAGCAGTCAGTAGCTGCCCAGAGTCAGCATCACCAGCAGTACATCGGTAAGGGGCCAGCCGGGGTGGCCACCAGGGGGCGGAGCTAGTCTGACATCATGACCACATCTTTTACCTGTTTCCATAGCAATGGCAGGGGAATTGTAGACCGGCTCCCAGGTACTGTGCCTTCTGTAATTAACTTATATTAGCCATTAAGACACTTCTGGCAGAGGGGTAGGAGATGTTTGGAAGGGGGAGCCACTCTCAAGGTCTCAGCACATGGCTCCTTCACGGTTGCGTGTCTCCGTGACCATCCCGCCAGATCTGTCCCACACGCTGCCGCTGTTCCCCACCCCCAACCTGGACTCCCACGCGCTGCCCGAGTGCCTGACCATGAGTGACGTGAAGAAGCTGCAGGGCCTCTACAGGGACCACTGCGAGGTACGACCAGCAGGGGGCGTGTTAAGCAGGACCCATGACTGAATTTGGGTGGGGGGGGGGTGAACTCCTAACTGCAACCACTAAATAGAAAACAGAGCTAAGTCACTAATGTGCATTTCATGAATGACTAAGAGCAAAGGGGCAGAGGTGGGGCTGCTGTGGGGTGTCGAATGATTAGCCTACATTGTGAACCACTTAAAATTTTTATTGGAGCGAAAGCGAAACAAGAGCAGAGGAACATGTGGCTGATAATGGGCGTTACACAGAGCAAAGGAGAATGTCAGCGGCGAGCGTTTTACAGAAAGTTTCTGCGGAAGGCTGCCGGCTCTTGGCCCCTGGGTGCAGACCTCGGTTACATATGGATGTCTATCCCTAATATGTCCCTAATAATGGGCGTTAGCTTGCCAGTTTGATGTGGACTGAGGTACAGCCGCGGTCGTCCAGAAACAATGAACTGTAGAGAAAAATTATGCACTTCCAGCACTAGTGATTACCGTCCCAAAGATGTTTTTGAAATCCGTGATCAGATGGCCTGAATTATGACATTAAACAAAAGTGGAGCGTGACCGCGAGTGGGCGATTGCATGGAATTGCCGACTCATCCCTCTGAACTCGGGGCTCCTCCGGCAGGCTCAAAGCCAGCTTTGTGAAAACACGGGAGGGGAAAAACTTGTTTCCCCCCCCCCCTTTGGATGGGAATTTTTTTTCCCTCTTTGTTTTGGAGTCCAGTGTTTAAGCAGTTGCTGGGGCAACAGCAAACAAGGTTGCTATGGCAATAGTTTGAGGGAGCAAAAACATATCCTGAGACTGAAAGAAAATCTATTCCACAAAAACACTGGCTATAGGGAGAAGGTTCTGCTTAACACAGTATAGATCACAAATGTGGAATGGTGCGGTGTGCTGAGTCTTCGCCTTGTCCTGTTGGCAGCACTCTTGTTCTATCCCAGCTGCTGTTCTTGTCCGCTTACATGCTGCCGCTTGTCCCTCCAGCACCTGAAGCATGTGTGTGGCTTGGTCAGGGATTCCTCACCCCCAGGCTCTCCGAACATACATTGAGCCACTAGGAGAAGAGAGGCATTTCCTCACATAGACGAATTGCTGCCTGTCAACTGCAAACGCATTCAGACAGTCAGTGTAGTGCGGAGAGAATGTGAATTTATGCAATAAATAAGTCTTTTTTTTTTTTTTTTTTCTTCCTGCATGTATATGAGTGACACTTCCACCTGCGTATCCTGGATAAGAGATCAGAGTTTTAGACCTTGAAGTTAAGGGTTTATTTTTAAAGCTAAGTTTGACTAAATAGTAACGGTGCTTGTGTAAGGAGGAAAATGTATTCATTTAGCAATGTTCATTTTAAGAGGATTACCGAAGTTGGTCTTGTGCTGCTGACAGCTGTGTAACTGAGAGCCCGGTGTTGTAATCGTTACACAAGATTAGTTTTCATTTGTTTGCTGTGGTGTCTCACAGGCCACACTGGACGTGGTGATGAACCTGCAGTTCCACTACATTGAGAAACTCTGGCAGACATTTTGGTATTCAACAGCGCCCTCTAGTGATGGAGCCACTGCACTTCCTAATAGGTAATGAATGCATCCACTGGAATGGTAAACACCCCCACAAGCAATTAAATTCATTTTGTTTATGACTGTCTAGATAGGGCAGTTGAGGCACTCCAAAGATCATCAGTGACTTTCAAAATGAACACCCCCAAACACATTCCTGTCATATTACTGCGCATGAAAACGTTTAAATGTTAAAGCGTGTCTCACAAAATATGAACGTTTCCTATGAACCGATAGTGCCCTACACACGGGAAAAGAATGACCGGCTGCCTTGTTTTTGTGTGTATTCCTACCAAAGTAATCATATGGCATAACAACCACAGGAAGTTGTGAAATGTGGGCAGGGCTTCCTTTGAGACGCGTCACGTGACCGAGCGCGAGCTTGCGGCTGACAGGGCCGTGTCTCTGCAGCGAGGAGGAGCCTGAGGGCACCCTCTCCAGGGAGAAGCTGGTGGCCCTGTGCAAGTACGAGCCCCTCAAACTGTGGATGCGGAGTTGTGACCACATCCTGTACCAGGCGCTGGTAGAGATCCTCATCCCCAACGTGCTGCGGCCCGTCCCCAGTGAGTGCACGGCCCCACCTCCTGCATCCGCGCTGATCTAGCCCCCCGTAGAGCCGCCCCCAGTGTATTCTGTTTGACGGACCTTTAACCCCCCCACCCCCAGGCACCCTCACTCAAGCCATACGAAACTTTGCCAAAAGTCTTGAAGGCTGGCTGACCACAGCCATGAGCGACTTCCCCCAGGACATCGTCCGCTCCAAGGTACTGCCCCGGTGTCAGCACTGTGCCAACCCCCCAAAAGAAATCACCCAAATATGCTAGAAAAACAATAATTTGTTCAGTCATAGCTGATGTGTCTTTTGCATTCTATGGAGGGATAATTGTCTCCCTAAAAATGCCAAAGGTTTAGTACAGTGGTGTCTGCGGTTCACGAACACTGTGGTCTACGAACAGTTTGGTTCACAACCAAAAATTTAGTGAAAAAAATGCATTGGTTCGTGTAAAAATTTTGGTCGACGAACAGATTCCTCGACCAGATTCCTTTTTTTATACTAGTATAGCACCGGCGGGGCGCATGTCCCAGCATGCCCCGCGTGCAATTGTAAGTAGAAGGACCACAACAGGCACCCAACGAGCACCGACCCCAAATACAGACGGGAAATACAAGGTTGTTAGATGCCGAACTGCAAGATGCACACATGGTGGAAGATTTACACACGCTAAATACATGCGAGGATCGGACCGGGTACACACAAGACACGGGCAAACACACGCGTGACAATAGGGAAACGCAACCATAACAACCAGAAAATTTATTAACAAAAATTATTATTTGGTAGGTTTGAATGAATTGATCAAATTTCAATGCTTTCTTATGGGAAAAATTGCCTTGGCTCGTGTACAAATTGGTTCACGACCACTTTCCTGGAATGGATTGTGTTCGTGAACCATAGGCACCACTGTATTTTGTTTGATTACTTATGGTTAAGGTTAGGGCTGTGTAGGGGTTAGGGTTGAGATTAGGGTTATGCCCATAGAAATTAATGGCCGTTCCCGCAAAGATACGAATACAAATGTCTGTGTGTGTGTTTGTGTGTGGGTCATAGGTTGCGGTGGTCAGCGCCTTCGCACAGACGCTGCGCAGATACACCTCCCTGAACCACCTGGCGCAGGCAGCACGCGCAGTCCTACAGAACACCTCGCAGATCAACCAGATGCTCAGCGACCTCAACCGTGTGGACTTCGCCAACGTGCAGGTTCCTTCCGCCCCGCATCCTCCCCCCACCCCCCTGGCCTGGTAGGACCGGGGTAGGCG
>JAODKC010000036.1:4037826-4049300 GCA_026777985.1 Mormyrops attenuatus
GGTTTGGTCACCATACCTTAAAAAGGACATTGCTGCCTTGGAAAGGGTGCAACGTAGGGCTACAAGAATGATTCCTGTGGCCTATACTACGAAGCGGGGTTACTGGCTTATTGGGGTAACTTGTCGGATTTAAGGTATCGCAGTTTAAATGGACTTCATATTCGTTCACTTACATTTTGCCCAGACTACCTTAAATCAGACAAGTTACCCCGATAAGCCAGTAATCCCGCTTCGTAGTACAGACCGCTGGTCTTAGAGGAATGTCTTGAGGAGAGGTTAGTTGAGCTGAATCTGTTTAGTCTCGAGCAAAGGAGACTAAGGGGGGGACATGATCCAGGTATATAAGATTCTAACAGGTCTGGATGCTGTTCTGCCAAATGGCTATTTCAATATTAGTTTAAATACTAGAACTCATGGGCCATAAGTGGAAATTAGCTGGAGAAAATTTAAAAATGGATTTGAGAAAGCACTTCTTTACACATCATGTAGTTAGAGTATGGAATAGTCTTCCTGCTAGTGTAGTGCAAGCTAAAACCCTGATTTCCTTTAAATCAGGGCTAGATAAGATTTTAACAACTCTGAGCTATTAGGGGATGTTGGTGGTCTGGTGGTTAGGACTCTTGCCTCTGGACAAAGAGGTTGTGGGTTAGGGTCAGGGTTAACCCCAACTTGCTCCAGGGAGACTGTCCCTGAATTTGGAAAATGGAAGTCTCTCTGGATAAGAGCGTCTGCTAAATGCTGTAAATGAAAATGTATTAGTTAAGTTCTCCCCAAACGAGCGTGATTGGCTGAATGGCCTCTTCTCATTTGTAAATTTCCTATGTTCTATGACAGTACCATGCTTGAATTCACTGAGCACTACAGAATGATCCACTCTTTCACAAATGTTTGTAAACCTGACTGCATGACTAGGTGCTTGATTTTATACATCTGTGGCAATGGGTCTAAATGAAACTCCTGAATTCAGTGATTAAGAGGTGTGTCCCAGTACTTTTTATCCATACAGTGTATATCACCTTGAAACTGATATGCTAAGTGTTAGCCGGAGCTTACCTGTAGAGCAGCTTCTGATTGGGTACAAGTTGGTCTATTTGTGCCAGGTTGACTAATCGAAAGCAGAGGACGGGGATGTTGGGGTTAGCAGCAAAGATGCGAATGATTCCAGCAGGGAAGGACATGGTGAAGTCGCCGGTGATCTTCACCAGACAGCTAGGCGGAGACAGGAGCCGAAAGATCTCGTCGTCAAAGTCATACACCCCCACCTGTAACTCCCATTCCCAGAAAGGAACCCCCCGTTAACAACGAGCAGTGAATACTGACCGGGTGTGCTCTCCCCCGCTGAAGAAAGCGCTGATGTACTCTGTGATGGCAGCAGCCACAGGCAAAGCATCCTGGGTCGTGAAGGAGACGGGGCTGGGGCCTCGCGACAAACCGACCGAGGGCATCGGCAGTGTGACTGGACACAAGGACAAGGCTGCTTATAATGGGGACCAGCTTCATTTATATGCATTTAACCACCACGGCTAGGATTACAGGCCCTGGGATTTGGGTTATTTTTAAAGAAAGAATTATCCACCCTGGCTAAAACTACAAGGCCTGGAATTTAGATTAGGATTAAAAATAATGAAATGCCCACCCTGGGTCGGACTACGGGTCCGGGCATTAGGGTCCTGACATCCCCATTCACTGGGGCTGGAGGAAGAGGATGATGAAGTGTGGATAGGGTTGGGGTCAGCAAGCGGAGAGGAGCACACAGACCTGGACTGGAAAAGCAGAGACGCCATTACAAACAGTTTATATTGTTTCATTAATCACTTTCAAAGTTAAATGTGAATGAATGTGACATTTCAGTTCAAGTTTTAATTCTGAATGTTTCATCCCATAGATATTTTCTTGGTGATATTACAGACTAATTTGTGTGCTTGAGTATCAGACTGTTTAAAAAGCAAAAGATAAGAATGGTTGATGGACATCGATTTCAGGTGTCGGATTTTCGCTATAGACACAATATAGGAGCTAATAAGGGGAAAGGGAGTGACGTACCATGTGACAACCACTCAGCAGGCCATTGGCCCTCTGCATTCTGGCTGGCTGCGGGGGTGCAGCCAATAGGAGCTCAGCATTTTCCCGCTGTGGATGAGGGGGCGTGCCTAAAAAAAATGGAGAGAAACAGATTAATGGTCTGAAAACAAGGTGCTTCAGCAATAATAATTGCAAACTTTACTATTCTGGAAGTGTAGAAATGAGTCTACTTGAACTAACTTATCAGTCTTTATATTTTGTGTTTCCCTTTAGATTTCAGCAAGCAGAACTTACCATTACCTTTTTTTAAAATTAAGTAAGACAGTTCGTGCCTAAGAGGGGGGCCAAATTCATCGAGGGGTCAACTGTACTATTAGCCAATTATGGGCTTTGAATCGCTGAATGACAGGTCCAATAAGTTATCGATTGGGGCCTGTGCCCCTGTGGTCCCGCCCCTGTTGCTTAACATGAAGCCTATGAGTAAAGCTGCCCACAAATGCACCTCCACAGCTTTGAAAGGCATTTTAATCAGAATGTCACAGAATTACTTCACTTTATGTAAAATAGACAAAGTATCCATCCTTTGAAGCACAAATTGACATTTGACAATCAAACGCTGGCAGCAGGTATAGTGACACTCTGTTCACAAAGCTGTAAATTCATCATCACCAGCAAGCAGATAATTAACTACCCCCCACCCCCCACGTTCGGCTTCTACCTGTGCTATAGCCAGAAGCAGGGCGGCAGTCAGCCTGCCTGCCCAGTCTGAGGCCGCTCTGCTCCTTGTCTGCAGGGACACTCGGGTCCTCCTGAGACCCAGAGTTCCTTGCAAAAGACGTTGCATTCCTGCGTGGCCCCCTGTCTGAGGCCCGGTACCTCCGGTCCCTGTCCCGCAGCCCCCCCAGCACCCCGACAGAGGGGCCCTCACTGAAAGGATTGTGCACAGAGCCCCAGCGCATCAGGTCTTTTCTGGGCCGGGACCCAGAGCCGGAGCTGGAGGTAGAGCCGGCCGTTAGCCTGCTGCTACCGCTGCTACTACTGCTGCTGCTATTCCAGGCAGTCGCCGCGGCCAAAGCCGATTGGTGAGTAGGGCTGCCAATCATGGTGATAGAGAAGGGGTCCTCGGGGGAATCCAGAATGGGAAACTCCTTTGTTGTCTCCTTGTCCTGTTCTCTCTGGGAGGTGGAGGTGTTCGGGAACGCTCTTGTGTCCTTCTGGGGGACAGAGGTAGAGTCCTGGCGTGCCTGCACCCCCCTGACATCTCGAGGCAGGGAGGGTGGGGGTGGGGCGGGGGATGAATTCCTTTTATGGGTGCGGAGGAAGGAGTCCAGCAAAGGAGTCTGCTTACAGTTCCACTGCTGGGGATCCGTCTCAGGGGCACAGGGAGCGTGAGCGGGGGGGCGCTGTGGAGACTGGCATCCCTGAGCCCGGTCGCCCACCGACTCATCCTGCTCCGGGTGGGTCCGTCGGGAAGACGGGTTGCCAAACGTGGTCAGGATGGAGTCCGGCGCTCTGTCAGGCCCAGGCCGGACCGTGCTCTGCAAGGCGACGGGCCACGATGCCCACGTGTTTGGGTCTGGGGACAGCCCCAGGGGCTGATGGGAAGGAGAGTCCAGCCCCGAGTCCTCCACATTGTCTGGGGACGAGGAGTCGGAAGAGAAAGCCAGATCTGGAAAGCGGGGCAAAGAGTCAAAGCGTGATCCACGAGCTTTGTTACATGGTTTGAAGGGAGAGACCGGACAATGCACGCGGGAATGACCCTGAGGGCCTGTGCACGCAGGGCCTGAGCTGCATACCAGCAAACGCGGACTCCAGCGGCGGTCCGAATAGAGTCTCCGAACAGGAGCCTGCTGTCAATCTGCAGAAAAACAACAAGGGAAAGCTTACAGTTACTGCCATATTGAAATTGTCATGACTATCAACAAATAGTTCATATTACAGGATGCCACTACAAATGACACCAGGGAAAGCAGAAGAAAAACTTTTCTCCTTTAAAACTTTTCACCCAAGTGACACACAAGGGCGGGTGCCGGTTACCTGCCGGGGTCTGGACTGGAAGCCGACCTCCGCAATCCATCCTGTCCGAGCTCTAAGGCAGAAAAACCATCGTGCTGAAGCACCACCAATCAGGACACACTACACGGCGTTTACGGACACCCTGCCCTAACGCAGGAAACGGGCCCTGAGATGGAGAAGCAGGCAGCATGATGCTCTGTCATGGTGTGGTTACGTGGCATCTTGGTGTGATCAGAATTGCACTGCCTTTAATAATCGACACCGCCCTGCACTATTAAAACGTAACTGTTCAGTTCAATTGAATCAAAGGAAGTAGCCAGTGTTGATACTTAAATGTAACCGCTTTTATTTTATGTAAACTCAGGTCTTGATGTATCAATAATAATGACACTTCATTGATCCCTGTGGGGAAATTCTCTTTCTGCATACACCATCCTGCTCAAGGCCCCACAGGCGTGGCTGGGACTCAAACCGACGACCTTCTGATCACTGGCACAGAGATTTTGCCTACTAAGTCACAAGCTGCTACATGCTATCCTCTTGGTCAGAGCCTAAATCATGAAGTGCTGGACTGGAGAAAATGTCGTTACAACGCAGCAACTCAGACGAGCCATATTCTGTGGTCTTAGATGCAGGTTAGGGCAGTCGGAGG
The DNA here is from genome assembly GCA_026777985.1 of Mormyrops attenuatus. Lineage (NCBI taxonomy): Eukaryota > Metazoa > Chordata > Actinopteri > Osteoglossiformes > Mormyridae > Mormyrops > Mormyrops attenuatus. Next base: position 4,042,517 of record JAODKC010000036.1, read on the forward strand.
AAAGTGGAACGAAGGGGCCCTCTCACCTCTGTGGGGGGCATTCTCTTTCACTCCTTTCTTTTCTGCTGTGCAGCTGGTGGCCCCTGCAACACAGGTAGAAGAAATAAGGATGCCATAGTATTGGATGGATCTCACTGGGCGCTCCTGACGGGAACATTGTGGGTTCGCGTCCAGGGATAATCCCCAGCATCGCATCCTTGAACACAGCAAGGTCCGCTGCAGTACTGCGAGTCACTTTGGTAAAAATGACAACTAATTTTAAGGGTATCCCCGAGGAACGGACGCGAGGACGAGTCACTGAGGTCAATGAGACCTTCTGCGAGATTCTGGAAGGACAGATTATGGACAAAGGCAGACTTACGGAAGAGGTGTCTCCTCACTGACATCTGAAAATTGAGGGAGAAGAGACAGTCAGGCACGGACGTCCAATATAGAACACGTGGCATCAAATAACACCATTCTCCATTAGACCCACCGACGGCCCGGTGCCCCAAACCCCAGCGGGTTGCATACCCCTCTGTTGGGGGGCAGCATCAGCGCCCCCACCGTGGCCCTCAGCTCCAGCTCATGGGCCGCTGAGCTACCCCGACTGCCGCTGCTCGCCGGCCGGATCCGAATGTGGAACTTCTTCGGCTCGTCATCGTCAAAGTCTGAGTCACTGGAGTAGAAGTTGGCCTCCCTGTCCTGGGGGCCGCGTACGAAGGGGCGACGCCTTCAGTCAAGGATCAGAACAAGACGGGGGCAACGGCATTCTGAAACAAGCCAAAGGAGCCTCGCAAAGGATGCTCAGCCTTAGACCTTCTGGAGCCTCAGGCATCCATAGATTTATTCTCCCACAATCACAACTAACGAACAGAGGGCGTTTCTCAATACCAAGAATATAAAGATCGTACTCATGGTCTTGGCAAGACCGGTCTTACTAACTTGCCTCCTAAGAATGAACTTGCTCTATAAAGGCAAATCACTGTGATTGCACATTTTATCAGAAGTCACCAACATTAAGGCTCTCAGGCTCTGTGTTACCTCATGACAAACTATCTTAGACCAGCTGTGCTTGGTTTTGAATAAGTACACAGTCGATGACGGACCTCCTGCACATACGGGCCATTTTCCCCTCAGCTTCAGTCCAGAGTAGTTACTGCGTTTTGCCTTTTGTCAGGCGATTTACAGCCAAACAGCACAAGCTGGGAAGGAAGTGGAGAGCCAGGAGGAAGCCGGTGTGACAGGGAAAACACGTGAATGATTATGGCTGTTTATACACGGACATAAACAGTTTAAAGGAAACCAAAATAATTTAGACAATTATATACAGAATTTAATACCTTTCCTTAAAACAGAGAGACTGCAGGGTATTCCAACAAATACAAAGACAGTTATATTATATTCCCCATAATCCTTTTAAAAGTATTTTTAAAAATCCATGGAATGCTGTATGGACAATGTTTATGGAAAACCGGCTGCTTCGGTGATACCCGAAGGCCCTGACATCCATCAGCCGCGAGGTAACAGGACAGGAAGGATCCCTGATTCTACCCCCCTGAATCTTATCGCCCTCGTTTTCCTGTTATTTAACTCCACTTGCATGTTTCTGCTAAAGCAGCACAGTGTCATGGGCTCAGTCTGCAGAATCGGGCCGCGGCAGCATGGGGTGGCGCTATCTCCCGCTGATGTGCTCTCCGCCTCGCTGGGGCAGCGGCCGACACCAGAGACAGAATAACACGGGGTGTGCGGCATGTGCGCAGCTCACGTCTCCTTCCTCGCGGTGAAGGATATCACCTTGACCGTCAGTCCGAATCACAAAGCCCTCCTCATCCACCTCCTGGCAATGCTGTGTGCAGACAAGATGGTGATCAGCGGCATTTGCTCCTAATGCGGCTGCTGGCGTAAGCGGCCACAGATAAGCCTTCTAGGCCGGTAGCAGTGTATGTGTTAAATAGGCCTGATGACGGACTGACGAGCCCCTACGAGCCCATGGGTGACACCCCCTACACACACACACACACACACACACACACACACACACACACACACACACACACACACACACACACACACACACACACACTCGGCCTGTGTATATCAGCCAGTCGGCAAATACAGACCTGTACAGCCAACCACTCATCACCCAAAGTTAAAGTTCAACTGCTAAACATATCCGGTTCAGGCCGATGGGCTACATTACGCACCCGGTTCAGGCCGATGGGCTACATTACGCACCCAGGGCACTGGCACTTGCAGTGCGGAGGGATGCGACAGGACATCTGGCCTTTCAGCTTACCTGTGCAGGTATGTGTGCGGCTTTATGTTTGTGTGTGCCTGTGTGTGATGGGGGGTGGTGGTGGGTATGTATATATTACATTGTGGGGAGCGTTTTTTCAGTCAGGAAACTCAACTTTATAAAAATCTGTGACGGCAATCAAAAACTAAAAATGTCTTGTATTTTGTTTGGTTACTTATGGTTAAGGTTGTCATACTTGGGATTAGGGTTATGCCCATACAAATGAATGGACAGTCAAAGACATCAATACAAATGTGTGTGTGTGTGTGTGTGTGTGTGTGTGTGTGTGTCTGCTGCTGTACTCACCAGAGGTTCTGTAGGAGTGGAAACCCTGTAATGAGGCACAAATACACAAAACTAAACGGCAGTGAAACAGCAGAGATGTCACCAACATATATACAGGAGAATTTTTACATATGACCATGGTGCATGTCAATGCATTTACATTTTATTTGCCAGAGGCTTTTTCCCCCAAAGTGACACACATTTTTGAATAACAGGGTCAGCCAGTCCCCGGGGCCATTGGGGGCTAAGGGCCTTGCTCAAGGATCCAACAGTAAAAATGCTCTGCAGACCTGGGGATATGAACCAGCAACCTTCTGATCACAGGAAGAGTGTCCAAACCCACTGAGCCACACACTGTCCCCTGAATACAAGCTTTGAGAAAATGTCAGCACAACTTTTAAAACCCAGCAAATTGCTGCTCACTCACGTGGTTCCGGTCTGCTTATCCCTCCTGCCCAGTCCTGGGATCCGGAAGGACTTCCCGCGGGCCTTCTTAACCCCGTCAGGCGCCGTGCCGGGAGCGTGCTCCTCGAACCTGGCTGAGGCTGGAGCGCATGGGAAGATGAGACACAGTGAGACACATGCGGCAAACCAGCACCAGCGCATGGACAGCAGCACATGCAGAGTTAACGGCTCGCAGCCAGTCTCGGAAAACGCCGGAACATATTTGCATAAATTTGCATTGACACCTATTCTGAGTGTACAGCTGACTCAATGGACTCATTTCATGGGGACGATCAAAAATGGCCCCATTTACATTTCCACCCCATAAGAGTCCAGCAAGAAACAGAAATGCTGTAGAGAACCTCCGTATTTACTGCGACTGGTTTAATTTCATCACCAAGTTTAACAGGATTTGCTAAAAGGAAATATGTAAACCATCTTTCCATTTTCCATAAGCACTTATCCAGTAGGAGACTGAAGTATCCATCCCAGCAGACATGGGACAGAGGGCAGGGGACACACTGGATGGGGACCAGCACAGCATACATGGCACATTCACACATGATCACATGCCAGGAGAAATTTAAGAAAATGTTTTTGTAACGTCGGAGAAAAACCTCCAGAGAACACAAGGAGAACATGCCAACACAGAGATCCTCGGGTTTAGCCGGAAGACGGCAAGGCAGGTGGCACGGTTACAACCACACTGGCAAAGTTTGGGGTCAAGTCTCATTTCTGCTCTGAGAGTCGGCATGCGATCCCAGTGTCACACACGTGTCATTCCGCAGTCCAAATCCTCCCAGTTAAGCTAACCAACGGGATCTCTAAACCGCTATATTTTGTGACTGTGTGGGTGTACCTTCGTGTGCTCACAATCAACCGTCACCCCCACTCAGGGTACACCCCTGCTCCGACCCCTGAGATTCCCAGCAGAGACTCCAAGCCTCCGTAACGACCACACCTGTCCATCTACAGAGCCACGAGGATGCAGGCGGCAGCGTTTCGGGGGAGGCGGCCGTTGGACGTACTCGGTCTGTCTTTGCCAGTACCCTTCTGCTCAGCGAACCTCTGCAGCAGCTTCTCAGTGCTGATGTTCTCCACGTTCTGCTTGAACTCCTCGTACACCTGGGCAGGGTTCAGCAGAGCATTTACACATATACCACCCTGTGCAAAAATTTTAACCAGTCAAAGAGAATGTGCTACATGCAAATTAAGCGCATCAACAAACACTAACAAGAATTTCTTCTGTTCTCCAAAACGTTAACAATGTCATATTGGATGTCTATAAGAGCACCACTTTGGTTCCCATACCACTTCTCAGGGACACTCCAGCCATTTCACCACCAGCTCAATGAATTAGTTTAATAACTCAATGAGGGTTTGATTAGCTCAACAAGGTGTGCTTGTGGTCAAGTCAAAAAAAATACATGGGTGTTTTGGACGGTTGCAGGAAATACTGGGGTGACTTCAGGAGAGGTTTAATGGCTAAGCTGACTTTCACAAACATAAAATCACAGTTTTATACCAACATCAAGATAATTTAAGCATCATGTCCATTGACTACCTAAGACTTCGGCACAGTACTGTACATCTGAAAGATCATTTAAATATTTTTTTTAATGAAACAGAGCCTTCTAATTGGTCGCACAAAAATTCATTGGCTGACTTGATGGTTCATCAAGGCAGCCATTACATCAGCCACGTCCTGCCTCACTCAGGTGACTACCTGCGTTATAGTATTTTAAACTTTGCTGGAATCTCCCATCCTAATATTAATTCTTTTTACGGGTAACCCTGCATGTCTGTCCAGCAGAGGAAAAACAGGATGAGGAGGGAGTGAAGAGAAAGGACCAAATGCTCAGTCAGCTTGGTCTTAAACAGGTGGGCGTGCTCACCTGTCCCACCTGCACGTGCGTGTCCTCCACAGAGTGGACGTAGGACATGATGAGCTGCTTCATCTGCCGCAGATGGCTCTCCTCTATGTCCTGGAACTTCTGCTCAGACCAGGAGCACAACACACAAGCCGATTTACAAGCGTGAGGGAGGTAGAGGAGGAGAAGGAGGCACTCGAAGAGACGGGATTGAGGGAGGTGAAGGAAGGTGCAGAAGGCAAGGGATTCAGGGAGGCACCGGGAGGTGAGGGGGACGAGGGGGGCGTCAGGAGGCCCAGAGCCCCATAGAGACGCGTGGCGCTACTTCTGCAGAGACAGCCAGTGGGTTTGACTGTTTGTATGATGTGGCAGGTGCCTCATTTCAGTGCAGGCAGCAGGTGCCACATTCCAGTGCAGGCAGCAGGTGCCTCTTTCCAGTGCAGGCAGCAGGTGCCTCTTTCCAATGCAGGCAGCAGGTGCCACATTGCAGTGCAGGCAGCAGGTGCCTCTTTCCAGTGCAGGCAGCAGGTGCCTCTTTCCAGTGCAGGTACAAGGCTTCCATCATTCACCAGTTTGGTTCTTGGTGTGTTTTGGTTTAGATCTGTTTTCTTGTTCTATTGCTCTTTGCTTAAAGGGTGGATGGCTGTTCCCTCCACACTCCGTCTTGGATTTAGAGACAAAAGTCACTCACAACTCACAAGGAACTCAGAACTTAAGTGCAACTCGAGGTAATGGCATTGCAGCTAATCATACAGAGTGCGTGGCTCAGTGGGCTAACCCTTTGCAGAATCGTCACACCAATAGTGCCTTGAGCAAGGCCCTTAACCCCACGTTTCTGCTCCCTATTGACCAGTAAAGTGTCTATACACAGACACACACACATACATATTTGTGTGACTGTGATTTCATATATTAGTACACTGGTTGTATTTTTTCATAAGCTCATTCCTTTCCTGCAAAAATGAGGCCTTCAGTACCTCAGATACCATTTTACTGACTAATCTGGACAGATTTGTATGGTTATTCATAAATCAATTTTATCGTATCTCTATTTTTTATTATTTTCTTAATTCATGTCCTATGTTGTCTGTGAATGTACGCGCCAATACCGCCAAGACAAATTCCCAGTACATGCGCGTTCCTGGCCAGTAATGTGAATTCTGTTTCTGACCACATCATGCCCTACACTTCATCAAAAAGGACATCCACACCAGCAGGTGGCAGCAAAATGGACAGTGATAGAACAGGCTGGTAGAGCAGGGACAACTGAATAAATGGGTTAAAACTTGGATTTTTTTAAAATGGGTTTTAAAAAGTGGATTAAAAGCGTGAACAAGGCAACCAAATGCAAATGAGGGGAAAAAAATGCCAATGGCAGCTTCTCCAAGTTTTCTCAAGGTTGTAATGCGATATCAGGACATCATACCTCAGGAAAGCCATCTGTCTTTGGTCTTAAGCATAAGCCTGCAAGATTTATCAGACCACTGATAGGATAAGCGGCTGTGCAATGCTGAAAGGAAGCTTAGACTCCACTCTGATCCCTCACCAGCCAGGATCAGTGTCTCTGGATATCAATCTGGACACCTCTGAGAGTCCCACTGGGATAAAAAATTAGAAGAGGCGTCTAGCCGAAGCAGGAGCTGCTCCGGGAGAGCTGAAGCCAGCGAGAGCCATGCCAGAATGACCATTCGCTGCCTGGCACTAGTGGCAGGCGCGTGGCTGTTAAACCCCAGTGAGCCACCACACTAACCTGAGCAGATTCACTCATCTTCAGCTCGAAGTCACTGCCCACACGCTTGTAATTCTCCACGCAAGACGAGAAGGATGCAGCTGCCTTCTTAGACTTCAGCTCTGCCTGGGGGGGGGGGGGCAGGGGGTATTATGACAGAGTAAGAATAAAAAAAAA
>JAODKC010000036.1:4064955-4076192 GCA_026777985.1 Mormyrops attenuatus
CCCCCCCCCCCCCCCCCCCCCCCCCCCCCCCCCCCCCCCCCCCCCCCCCCCCCCCCCCCCCGCCCCCCCCCCCGCCCAGAAAGTCAGGCCCATCCACCTGTTTGCTAACGGGGGCACCAAAGACAACGCCTCACCAGAGAGGGCCCACTTTGCCCGTCCGCATCCAGACTCCTCGGAGCGCCGGCATGGGGCAGGTGTGACATTCGAGGGGCTTGACCACACGATAGCTAGCCGGAAGCGGACAGCCACTGAACTGTGATCATGTTCAAAAAACAGACTTCCCTGCTTATACTAATAAACCACAGAAGCTTCCACTGAACTGCATGCAGCCCTATTATAGCATTTCAGTGCATATCTTTGCATTACCCAATTTCTTTTCTATATTTTAATTTCCTTTTATTGGCCACTGCCTTTGGATTTTATCAATCCCCTAAAACAGGCATCTGGAGTAAAGCAATTCTAAAAGTAATTAAACACTTCTGCTTTCGGTAACACTAAAACGATGCCAACAATGATCGACTAAGTCTGGCTTACTTATGCTTTACAGTAATATAAATGGACTCGGTGCAGAATTAACACCGCCTTCATTCATTGGCCGAGATGAAGGTTCCACGTTCCACGTCAATCAGAAACTCCGGAGTTTGAAGCGGCTCCGAATGGGGCTTGCGGCGTCGGACCCACGACAGCCGGCATTATTTAAGCCCAAACGGAGGAGTTTCTGCAACTAACCTGCCTTGGCAACTCTACCGCAGGCAAAAACAGTTTAGCATCCTTTTGCCCACTTTGATATCCGGCCTAGAATCTGAAACATCTTAGTAAGCGTCTGCGGCAACAAACACATTACGACCAGATAAGCTCATCTGAGAAATAAACGGGGGATCTCCCTGCTTTCGTGTGCATACGACCAGTTCGGGGTGCATTTCAATATCCTACCTAGCGCTTCTCTTACCATCTCAGTCGAGACACCACAGAAATCTCTAACCATAAAACAATGAAACAGTGGGATAAATCAAATGCAGTTACAATACACCACGATCAAAAGCACGTGTTCATTCCAAGCCACAGTACATTCAGTTGAGAAAGAGAAGGAAAATGCTGACGATCATTTAGCAGGTTGCTTTTCCATTAACTAATTGTTAAGAACTTTAACGGAATCGTCGTACTGTTCAATCTATCGCGCTCACTAATAATTGCACAAAAACGATCGCCAGCCCCATCGCGACCTGCACTAGTACTAGCGCCGCTTTTTACAAACTTGGCTAAGAATGGAACTCTACAAACCGCCAGAAAACGAAAGGATTTAGTTCACCTGCGCATATTTCCATACAAGGCGGAACAGCGAGATATCCAAGCCCGTCCACCTGTCCCGTCTCCCGGCCGCGGTACGTACAGAATGGTGCGCTCTCCTCTTTCATCTGGTTGGGAATGTTACAGGGGACCCGCGTAGCCACGCCCACGCCGCTCCTCATTGGACGGATCTGAAGACATCGGTGCGCTCAGTATTCAAAACCGGGTCCGGTCTGGATTATCAGTTCGACTAGTAAGAATAGCTGTTGCGGTGTAATTACAGTCTTTTAAAACTTGGATTACGATTTTTTTTATTACTGGTTTACGGCCTTTTAAGGGATGTAATTACCTCAAAATCACCGCATCCCTTTTTGCGATGTATGACGACATTACGACTTATTTCAGAATCTCTGCATCTCAATTTCATTTCATCTCGGTTGGAAAAGGAAAGTTTATTTGTATGCGAAGTTCTGTTAGGGAAATATTAGCAAACTGTAATTATGTCACGTTCCACTTGATTTTAAGTGCCAGATACGAGTTACATGCAGAATGCTCTAGGTATGCACGCACCTTAATTTTTGATAACAGTACAAGTATCCAGAATAAATTAATTAGCATTTGGTAGTATTTGTTTTTGGATTAACTGACAAGTCTATGGATTTTTAGTCTCATATTCTCTTAAAAAGAATATTTTCTGCACCTCTGACAATGCGTTAGTGTTCAGCTAAATTATGATTAGCTGGTAGCTGAATAATGGGAATATAAAAAAGTAATCAAAAAAGAAGAATACTGGACCTGAATCACGGAGCTGGATTTTTGGGTTAGCAAGACAGCTTGTCGGATTTAAGGTAGTCTGGCCTAAATGTAAGTGACTGAAGCAATTTAAGCTGGGATACCTTAAATCTGACAACTGCCCCCTAATTTTGGCCATGTCTAACTGCCTTTCCTGGTTAGGGTCATGGGGTGGTGTATTAAGATATTTAAAAATGTAACTCATAAATGTACACCAAATCCCAGACTTCACCTGTGAGAACAGTGATAATCCAATAAAACCAAAAGACACCCAGCATACATACAGGAACTCCCAGACTGGGAATGAGGACCAGTTTTAGTACCATCCCTTAAGATCTATTGATATGGTTCATGTAGAAGGTCACGCACTGAAGGCAAATATTCAAAAATTCATGCACCACACCTCTTTCCTTTTACTTTTCCGTAAACATTGTATATCACCATTGATTCAGCATCATTTGGAAAGATAAAAATCAGACCAGCGAGAAGGAATTTAATGTGCTTTTCTATATTATACCTGTGGTCAATGCAATACCCAGAAATTAAATATCTTCTGCAATCCACATTAATGTTGCAACAAACGATTTTTGAAACTTTATTGGCACATACAGTTTATAATTAAATTGAAGAATCTATACATTCAGAGCACAACAGCCTGAAGATCTGCTTCTGATACTGACCATAACCAGTTTCCTCGATACCATCAGTGTAGACTGTTTGTATCTCATCACTGAAAGGGGGGGGGGGGCAATTGGTCAGTCTCTTCCTGTTCTACTTATTAGCATGCAGGTCGAGGACCCAGAAATCCTACAAAACCTACGTGGCAGAGACCTGTAACCTTCCAGTAATGTGCTTCCCGCCGCAGCTGCTGCCGTCTTTTACAAATTTATTTAGTAAGAGGACTGTGCTCTCGGTTAAGCAAGACAATGAAACAATTAAAATCAGAGGCGGATCAACTTATCTGGTGGCACTTAGAAAGTGGGCTCACCCATCTCTTTTTCAGACTCACAGCCGTACAGACCAAGCTGAGGCAGCTGCCAGTGAATGACTAGAAGGCAGCTGAATTAGTCCATTTAACTCCACCTGAAATAGTCTCACACGTCCTCTTTGCGACTGTAATGACACCATTGTTCACGCCGGTCGATGGTATCCGTTTTGCTACGGAGCCAAATGCTTTCCAGAATCAAATTAATTGCCATCTTCCCTAGCTGTCAAAAGACCTGACCAATGAACTAGCTAGATTTAGTCTTGTAGAACGTTCCGCTGCAAAGTGTGTCGCTCTGTTCCTCCTAACTCTGATCTTGCAGACCCCTGTGTTGATGGAAATCAAGCCCAAAACAGCCAACGGTATAAATCTGGGGTCTTTATCAAGACAAATAAGCTCCGACATCCACCAAACAGACGGACAGCTTTTTTTTTTTTTTTTCTTTCTTTCAGTTCTGGTCTGTTGTTTTTCATTTGATGGCAAGGGATCACGACAACATTGACGATACAAAAATAATGTAGGATGCTGGGAAAATTTTACACCCAAGACGACCTCTGGCGTGACATTTTTGTACATGTATCCTAATAGTTACAAAAATGGTAAAATGTATCTAAAATAAGATTAAAATGTTCAAAATGTTCCAAAAGGTTGTTCCATAAAGTCTTAAAATGTCAAAATCTCCATTTCCCTTGCTTTAGTAGCTTGGCATAGAGTAAATAAACACCTGCGAATCTGGACCTATCAGGAGGAAGCTCTTCATGCTGCTCCCTTTGCTGACTGGCAACAGACGACGCAGCAACGGAGCAGCTTACATCACCCCATCCTCTCCAAAAACACACTGTAAAAACAGTACTCAAAACAGTCCAAAAATGTCCAGGTAAAAGCCTATATATGCTACTCAATTGTTTGTCCAAAGGAACACATTCTGAAGGGCAGATTCCTGTATGGTGTCTATCAGACTGTAGTACAAGAGGAATTTTGAATTGAAACACAGGACCAGAGGAACACACAGCAAATCTTTTGAGCAGGGTTTCCCAATTCTGGTCCTGGATGGCCAGTCTGTGACACAGCTTGCAGATTTTCCTGCTCAAGCACACCTACTAAACCTGAAAAGTAGTTGGTGAGCTGAATAAGATTTTGAGCAGGGAAATCTGCAAACTGACCGGAATGGGACAGTCCCGCTTTTGAGTCAGAGTTAGACGTCAGCTTACCGTAACGATCATAATACCCACCACAAGAGGGCACAAGTGTACCAATCATAAGAAAGACAAGGAGTGACGGCACATTATCAGTCAGATCACAGCATATGGGTCGATCCGTGGACTCGTTCACAATGGCACAGTGTATCACATATTACAAAGGCATCTGTCTATGAGACTCAGACTGCAGACAAAGAGTGGCCATCACTGTCGCTTGCCGGAGAGGGGAGGTCCCTGCCTTTGGGGATACCTGACTCCTCAGGGGAGTCAAGCGCTGGTTCTATGTGGTCGGTGCCCACGGGGGGGGCAGGGGACTGGTCAGGGTGGCTCTTGCTCCGGTGTGCGGTCACGTTGTCCCTCTTCTCAAATCGCCGGCCGCAGATCTCACACGGGAACTGGTACCCACTCTCGGCATTGTGCTTGCGCATGTGCCAGTTCAGGGAGGCCTTTTGGCGGCAGGTGAAACCACAGACCTCGCACCTGGGGGCAGGGGAAAAGAGGCGGTCGCACCGCAGCACTCCGATGCATGGGCAGGGTGTCAGTCATGCACATCTTGCGTTATTTTAAATCAGCACTAACTGTTAGCGTTGCTAACCATCAGCACTGCTAACCGCTAGCATTGCTATCCATTAGCGGCGCTAATCATCTAGCATGGTTCTGCTTCCTTATTGCTTCTACGAGTTCCCACGCACACCAAGCAGGCGCCCTATGCGGCGCCCGCGCCAACCCCGCCAACGTGCAACTCACTGCAGCGGCTTCTCGCCAGTGTGGATCCTGCGGTGGATGATCAGGTTGCTGCTGGTCCGGAAGGCGCGGGCACAGAACTCACAGATGTAGTCCCGCTGGTCTCCCCGGAGCAAACGGCACACAGCGCTGTTACCATCCACACCCTCGGCTCTCACTACAAACTCACTCAACTTTAAGGCACGACTTCAGAGCTGCAGATAAACTTTTATTGTGAACCTTCGCTAAAGCAAAACAGAAATTGAAATTTTTGTTATATGCACCGCTAACTTGCATGTTACATATACTGAAGGAATTAAATACATCAATAAGTTTGTAAAAATTACAGCTGCAAAAACTGAAGAATAAGGATGGATTGTGTCGCTAGTTATATTGAAGTGGGCAGTTTTGTTGCCATGGTAACACACTAATGGGATGCACGCCGTTTGCTGCTGCACTGACATGGAGGCGGTGGGCGGAGGGCTACTCACTGCTGTGCAGCTTCTCATGCTCCTTCAGGTGCTTCTTGAAGTTGAAGGACTTCCCACAGGCCGGGTGGGAGCAAGAGAACGTCTTCTGCTGGAAGTGCTGGTACTTCATGTGATGCTGCGCAACAGGAGGGGCGGGGTTACCGCGCCACGCGAGACAAGTGCCTGTCGGCGTCGGTGAGGCCGCCGGCGTCCTACTCACGTTGAGGTACTGGCGAGTGGAGAAGATCTTGTCGCAGCCATCCACCTCACAGGGCAAAATGTCCCTAGGTGTCGCCTTCCTGGAATCGGATCCAGGACAGTGGCTGCAGTTATGAGTACTCTAATAAATGCCCCACACCCACCAACCATGTGGGCACACAGAGAAGTAACTGAACACACGTCAGCTATCAGATGTTCTGTGTAATCACAACGCCAGCCTACAGAAGATCAGCAATATGTGCGGCATCATCTCAGGCAGAAGGTGCGGGTGGTGAATTTGGCAAGAGGCAGAAGGAAGAGAAGGTCCAAGAAGAGACAGAATTAGGAGCATTGCAGAATGAGTAATAGTATGTTCTTACAATCTTCCTATAATATATAGTCATTTTTATCGGGTAATGGTTTGAGCAGTCTATCTCCCTGTACTACAATTTACTTTTGGTTTAGTCCACTATCGACTAAATCAATGAAATGGGAATCTCTTTCCACAGAAGTCACAATAAAATACAACGACCTGTTTGTCAGTTTCAGATACTGAGAATGTTCCGACCTTTTTCTTTTGCCAGCAATCTGAGAAATGTCATCGCTGGTTATCCCTCTCGCTGTGTTCCTATGGAGATACATGAGATGATTAGCATTTCGCTACTGACGGTACACCCGTGTCTGGCTTGTTTGTCCACATCCACTTACTTTATTCAGATACATGCAAAACAACAAACGTTTTCCTCAAGGTACAAAAAGGGGTCACCTGTTGTCCCTTGCGACTAGCCTCAAATTCGCTTTTCCTGTCGAGGGCTGAATCATTGTCTTCTGTCTCCCTCTTGTGGTACGTCTTGGTATGGAAGTTGACTCACTGAAGGGGAAGCAATTAATTGACACCAGCAAACACAAACTGGTATTTATTATTGCACACAGGAAGTTATAAAAATACTTTTCCACAACGTAGCTGGAGTGCTTGCGCTTGGCATCATCCACGTGTTTCTCTTCATCATCAGTGGGCTTCCTAGAAAGTGAGAACATACACCAGTGAATCTGAAATACTTAAAAAAAAATTAAATAAACAAACACAAACACACATATGAGAAACACGTAGTTATTAAGAAAACCAGTGTACCATGTTTCCTGTGTTGGTATAGATTCTGCTGGCGGGACGTTTTGCCCTGTTTCTGATTCTGACACTGGTGTTGACCCTGTCCCTGGAAAAATACACAGAATTATCATTCCATTCCATTCCATTCATTACATCCATCGTCTGGAACCAATCACAGGAAGCACAGCACAAGACAGAGAGCATGCCAGTCCATCACAGGACAAGGACACACACACAGCATAATGGGCAATTCGGAGACACCAACTAGATTAATTGCATCTCTTTGGACTGTGGGATGAGTATCTGTAGGACATTTGTGGGACACAGAGCAAACTCCACACACACAGGGCAGGGTGGATTTTGAACCCTTAACTCTGAAAGTGGGTGAAAAGCGTCCCCCTCTGAGTCACCGGGGCACCCAGTAATGTTATACATTACATTCTAGTGTATGAGGAATAAGCACTGAGACATGGAGGAGACTAAAAGCGGAAAACACAAAGACAGAGACGGACCTGTTCTGCGCTCCTCCGTCCCTGTGGTTCCATCACCATCCTCCGGCCGGTTCGCCGCTTCTCTAGTTTCCTCGATGCCGCCATCTTCAGTTCCTCTGGTTTCTACCCCAGTGGCTTCCCCCTGGACCTTGGCTTCCCTGCTGGCTTCTTTAACTTCCCTGCACTGCAGCTCTGTGGACCTGCCCAGGCCCGTGGGAGGGTCAGCGCCCCTTGTGACATCGTTCCCACTTCCCTCTCCTGCTTCCTCGCTGGCGTTCCCAGATGGACACCACGAGAAGACGTGCCCCCCCCAGCAGGTGCAGCTCAGGACGACGCCTGTCCGTGACACTGCTTCTGTCTGCTCCTCCTCCTTCGCCAGGCAGGAGGAACATCCTTCTTCTCCATGCTCAGCTGACCCGTGTGCACCAAGTTCAGCCTCTCCAGCTCCCCTACACTTCTTCACTGCCCACTTCTCTTCGTCTGGCTGTTTATCCCCCTCCTGTCCCCCACAGGTGTCCTCATCCGTGGTTCCTCGGCAGAGGGTGGGCGGGAAAGGACACTGCTGCCCGTGTCGATGTACCAGCAGCACCAGGCCCTGCAGCATCTCTGCCGACGTCACTATGGTCGCCGTTCTCTGCTCAATGCTCATGCCACCTGGAAGAAAAGGGCCAAAGCAGACTCTCACCTAAACACCTCTTGCTGTGAAGACCTGGATCAGCAACATGGATCAGCAACATGGATCAGCAACATGGATCAGCAACATGGATCAGCAACATGGTGTCAAAGTGCAATTAAAAAGCAAGACACCAAACAGTAATAATGTGGGCTGATTTACCTGAGCACTTGACGCAGACCTTGGAGAAATAGCTAAGGGAGAAACAGCAGGTTATTACTAAAGAGCAAAACCTGTAATTGAGGCAAAACTTAATTCAACTCAAAATGGAAACTTATGGTTTGTGTACTGTTTTGCAACCAAGGATGTGGTTCCAAATAAAACTCGGCAATTGTGCAACTACCAAAAATATTATTCAACTGTGAAAAAATCCCAGTTTCCCACAACACCATAACTTCCTCATTTCTTATTGTAATCTGTGAGACACACATCGGTAAGATCATACTACAGTCTAAGATATCTACGGATCTTATACAAACATGCTGTACTCTGTACTTTTAAACATTTTAAAAGAAGTGATAATACTTTTGTATAATATTTTGTGTAGTATATTTGTAAGTCGCTTTGGACATATGGAAGACTGTGCGGAATGGGGCAGGTAGTGTACCTCTCAAGCAGGTACTGAGCCAGTTCCGAGTGCAGGGTGAAGCCCAGTCTGTCCTTCAGCTGTCCCCAGCTCTGCAGACACCCCCCCAGTCGCACCCGTGACTTGCTCCGCCGAGCGTCCAGCTCTCTCCGGCGCTGGCGCCGCAGAGCGTCCCGGGAAGACATGACCGCAGTTCGGCTGCCCTCTAAACAAGCACCGGGCAGGTTTGTAAAGACCTAGCCTCCATAAAGTACATCAATTCAGCCATCCTTTTATTTTCCATAGCCACTTATTCAGTACTAGTTTCGCAATGGAATTAACTACAATCAGCTTTAAAACTGGAAAGGTTAAACGTCCTAAACTATTATATATTATATAGAGCTTCAATATTATTAGTTTGCTGCTCTTAAAAAATGTCTGATAAGTCGTAAATGAATTTTGATTAGCAACCGCAGGCAGTGGTGGCTTAATAGTTAGGGAAGTGCACTTGTAACTGAAAGATTGCAGGTTCGACTCCCCGCCCAGCAAGGCACCACTGAGGTACCCTGAGCATGGTACTACCCCCAAGCACGGCTACCGCTGAATTAGCTGCCCCCTGCTATGTCACTGAACGTATTTCCTTGTGGTGTGTCAACAATGATGTCGAGAGGGGGGGGGCGGAGCCTATCCTGAAGGCTATGGATGCAAGGCAGGGAACAACCCAGGATGGGGCTCCAACCCATTGTAGGTGTCTCTAATGTTAAAAATTGAACCCATGTGTAAAGAAGTAATCGTTTTCACTATGAGGAGGTTTCATGACAGCAGTCTACGGATGCATCCCTTCAGGGTCGCGAACCCATGCCGGGACGCACGGCGTACGGAAAGGCACCCATTGGAAGGAACAGAGACACTCCGCAAGGAGGGCAACTCAGTCACAAACGCGATTTGATCATCTGTTTGAATCCGTTTGTAAATACCAATCCCTGAATTTAACAGTTCAATCAACAACTCATATCTAAATCAATACTTTGAAATAATTCTATCCTGCACGTTTCAGTCATGTCTGATTGACAATGTACAGCCGGTTATAGAAGGATGCATGCATACAGCATACGGGCATATAAATATAAATTCCGACATTTGGAAATAAATCCTTATAACTGATGGACACTGTGGATGTTATCTACATGTACTTCAGCAGAACATAAAACGTACAGAATACTGCAACATGGCACGTACCCTAACTGACTTCACCTTGTTGATTACTAGCGGGTCCCACTCGCCATAACCCAGTTGCCCTTTTAAGTTCGGCGGCTGAACTCAAATACGTGCAAATCCTGGAAATCCGTGTTCAGGACCTGTCCGACAGCAAAGGACATTCACTGTGCCTAAAAAAGTAGAAGAAAATCGTTCCGATATATTTAACCTGTAATCAACTATTGATTAATGCGTTCAATGATGAAAAAACCATTTCATAAAGCCCCACACAGGAACTAAGGCATGACAGGAAGTGGAAAGGGTTTTGCTTTTCACCAAGTTCTTCCTCGTCGGTAAAGCCTTATGGGAAATGTAGTTTTTTTTTTTAAAGGAATAACAAAACGTGCAACGCGTAAAAGTCGCTTACGTTTAAGTGATTGAAGTGTAGGAGATTCAGCTTTAATTCTCGACGTACGCCAGAACGTAATATGATATATACTCATTTTAAAATAAACATTCTCAGATATTTTACCCAGGTATTCCCAGTAGCAAGAGTATTCTATAAAGGTTTTTTTTTTTTTTAAATCTTGTTTTCTTCTCCACTGTACTTTATATATATGAACAGCTTCACCTCTTCTGGGAAGGCTGTCCACAAGGTTTAGGAGTATGTTTATGGGAATTTTTGACCATTCTTCCAGGAGAGCTTTTGTGAGGTCAGGCACTGATGTAGGACGAGAAGTCCTGGCTCGCAGTCTCCACTCTAATTCATCCCAAAGGTGTTCTATTGGGTCTACATCAGGGCTCTGTGCAGGCCAGTCAAGATCCTCCACACCAGACTCGCTCATCCATGATCTTATGGACCATGTGGAGGTCTGTAGCTACTGAGTCTGCAGAGAGTTGGCGACGTCTGCACACTGTGCGCCTCATCGTGCGTTGTCCCCGCTCTGCGATTTTACGTGACCTACCACTTCATGGTTGAGTTACTGTTGTTCCCAGTTGCTTCCACTTTGTTATAATACCACTAACAGTTGACCGTGGAATATTTAGTAGCGAGGAAATCCTATCACGGTACCACGCTTGAATTCACTGAGCTCCTGAGAGAGACCCACTATCTGGCAAATGTTTGTAGAAGCAGTCTGCACGCCTAGGTGCTTGATTTTATACACCTGTGGCTGTGGAAGTGATTGGACGCCTGAAATCATGAATTCAATGGCAATATATATATATATATATATATCCACACACACACATATATATGTGTGTGTGTGTGTGTCTGAATGTGTGTGTGTATATATATATGCAGATATATGAATATGCATATCTGTATATGTATATGTGTGTGTGTGTATATATATGTTTATTTATATATATGTGTATGTATATATGTATATGTGTGTGTGTGTATGTATATATGTATATGTGTGTGTGTATATATATATGTATATGTGTGTGTGTGTATGTATATATGTATATGTGTGTGTATATATATGTTTATTTATATATATGTGTATGTATATATGTATATGTGTGTGTGTGTATGTATATATGT
>JAODKC010000036.1:4076292-4097180 GCA_026777985.1 Mormyrops attenuatus
ATATGTGTGTGTGCGTGTTCAAGTCTCCACCCTGGCTCTGTGTATGTAGAGTTTGCCTGTTTCCTCTAGGTGCTCCGGTTTCCCCCATAGTCCAAAAACACGATCATGTTAATTGGAATTACCAAATTGTCCACAGATGTGAATGACTATGAGTGTGCCGTCTGCGATGGGTTGGCACCCCATCCTGGGTCGTTCCCTGCCTTGTGCCCATAGCTTCCGAGATGGACTCTGCATAGGACAAGCAGGTACAGCAAAAGGATGGGTGGGCAAAAAGGAAATAAAAGAATCATTTTAAGGTTTGTTTGTGCCTGGAAGAGAAGGACATAAGGCATGGGACATCCTGGCTGAGATGCCAGTCCGTCACAGGGCACACCCACAAATGGGGGCATCGAGAGAAACAAATCCAACCAACCACATGAGCTTGAAGATTGGAAGTGAACCTGTGCAAACAGGGGCAGAACATTCACACCCTGAATGCTGCAATTTTCAAAAGGAAGTTGTACTTTCGGTTTGATGTGAGATAAGTCCCGTCATCACAGTAACTGTCAGAAAATCAGTTTCTAGACTCACAAACGCATCACCGTGGCTGAAGCTCACTTCTTTCTAAAAGTCAGCAAGACTGTGAGGCGGCAAAGATGGATGAACTTGGTGAGTTTCTTCAAATGTCTCCTTTTCACAAATCATTTTATATATATATAAAACGTCTAGGTTCATTTGCCTTTTCGGCTTACAAACAGGTTACAGTATCGTTTAAAGATTGCTCTGGGCAGTTACAGTTTCTATTTCATGGCCTTTTCACTGCTGCTGTGTGGTAAATGCAGTGATGCAGTGTAGACCACTCTCAGAAGCTTGGTATACAAAGAATCTTTAGAGATACATTAACCGTGACATATGAAGTTATCAGTAAAGTGTTCCAGAATTAGCAGCTCAAAACTGTTTTTGAGTAATGGAAGGCATTTAGTCATCTGTGTCAGAGTCTCACTTCTGCTGTATGAGCCGTGGCTGTGGGTTGTTTCCTCAGGAAGCAGAAATAAACCGGAGCAGGGTTTGACAGAGCAGAGTTTGACAGAGCAGGGTCTGACAGAGCAGGCATACTGCACCTTGCAGTGAGAGCGGAAGTGGGGGGGGGGGTCTTAGGTAATGCACGTGCTGGAGACTGAGTATGATCAAAACAGCAGAGCAGAGTGACATTACTGTACCTTTCCAGCATGCAGACCCAGCTATACAGCACAGGGTAAATTCATTCTAATCCTACGTGGACAATCTATGCTTGTACTGAGAGCGGCAGCCACGGGCTGTCAGTCTGACCATCAGGAATGGAGGAATCAGCAAACACATTGGTCAGGAAAAACTCCTCATTGACTCATGTATATAAAGAAATACATTTGTTTGATTGTTTGTTGGTATTTTTAACCAGGGAGACCTTCAGAGGTGGAAAGTTCAGGTCCAGAAAGTACAAATCCAGACCAAGATTTTGTTTCAACCAACCAGTTGAGTACTCTTAACTGGTTGGGTGAAACAAAATCTTGGTCTGGATTTGTACTTTCTGGACCTGAAATTTTCACCTATGGAGACCTTTTGAGATCAAGATCTCTTTTACAAAATGACCCTGGCTAAAACAGTGGTGTGATAGCAGAAAACAAAATCATAAATACATACAACAAAAACATACAATAAAACAAATTTAAATATTACAACAATTAAAACAGTGCATTTAACCATGATGCATGTTTATGAATAAATGTGTATGTAAAATGTCATTCAGAGAGCTGGTTACAATTTCACAGACTTCCTTCTGGAGGAACTGTCCCGGTCGTCTTCCCAGGATGCAGATGCTGTTCCTCAGGCTAGTGTGGGAGTAACTGGGACAGGGGAAGCAACCAGTAAGCCTGGGCAGGTAAACCGAGATTACGCTATTCAGTGCTGTATTTAGGGGGGAGGAGCCTTCATTTGAGATGATCGAGTAGATGTCTGTGTGGGTAGAATACTCTGTGTGTGATTATCCCCAGATCACTCCGGTGTACACCACCAAACTGCCAGCCATGCCAGGAGGGGATACATCCAGTGTCCACGTGTACAGGTGCAGAATCTACAGCTGGGGTGGGGAATCTCATCCATGGAGTGCCCAGTGTGGAGGCAGGTTTTTGGGGTGACCTCTCAATCAGCCAATAGCAGTGGGTCTCCAGGACTGGAGTTGAGAATCACTGCTTTATTAATGGCCTATTGAGGGGTCATCCTAAAAACCCACACCCACATGAGCCCTCCATGGATCAGGTTCTCCAGCCCTGATGTCTGGGGGCTCCTGCTTTCCGGGCCCTTCCTTTTCTTCCACTTCCCGGTATCTCCACCCCCCATATTCACGGCCTTTACCCCCAACTCTCTGACCAACATCTGCTCATTCAGCATTCGTTTCAACCACTGCCGAATTTCAGCTTCACCAAGACTTTAATTTCAGTCTCTCCCCCCATCTCATCCCTAACTGACCTCCCGCTGTCTTCTCCACCTGCCCCCTGTATGCCAGCCAAATCCCGGACCAGGGGGAGACCACACTGCTGAGCCCCAGGTCGGCCACAAAGGAGCTGGACTCCATTATGCAGCATCTTCTGGGCCTGGAACAGGGGGTAATGCTTATATTTTTATTAGTGGTTCAGTTAATTAAAAATAAGTAAGCCAGTTAATCACAATAACACACTGTGATTAATCATAATTAATCACAAGTTTAAAATGATAGCATTTGCTTGTATGTTCTGGAAGATTAAACAAATACACGTGTCGTCTTGAACAAGGAAATGCATGATAAACTGGTAAGAGGAATCACGTGTTTTTTAATAACATCTTGGTTTTGATAGCTGAAACCGTTCAGTTGTGTGGTTCCAAATGTGTAAGTTGCTAGCATAATTAGCAACGATGCTTTTGGGAAACCTATCCCCGCTCTGCTTTTTTTTTTCATTTTGCATCGCAACTTCGCTCATTCTGTTTTTGAATGAACAGAGAATATGTGAGTTGCAACATTTATGTGAATTACGAAGTGTTTTTAGTGTAAAAGTTAATATTTTATGTAAAATATTTTATTTTCAGCAAATAGAATACATACTATTTTAAGCTATTTCACAACATGTATTTTGAGAAATGTAATAAATCACATAAAACTATTGTTTTGTAGTATACTTGCGAAATATCTCATAAAGGTAGTGAAAAACACTAAAAGAGCAACCTATAGTTACCAACGCTCCTCAGCCCTAAGAATAGCGCTATTTTCAAATGGATGATCACTGCTGCTTCTAAACTCAGACACTGTCAGTCACTGTTGTTCTTTTTATAAAGCTTCAAAAACATATTTAGTTTTTACCTATATATATTTTAAATATAGACTGTTTAAGGTTTCTGGGAGTGTTTTTTATGCGTCTGTGACAAAAAAAACTTGCAGAGTTATTTACACCGTTTGGCAAGATTTCTGTTTTATCCCGCATGCCGACTCCAGAAGGTTAATTCGTGTTACAAACAAAATAACTCGTTAAGGTTTCCAGAGTAATTGCAAGCGTTAACGAGTTAACATTAACAGCACAAATTTTTATGAATAATTCCTGCTTAGGAGAGCATGCGGCCTCATTCGAAATTAGCGCTTGGATTCTCAGTCTTTGCTTGACTGGTCAACAGAGGGAGCTCTTAGCTCCAACTTTCCTCAGGTTAACAATAAAACGCCTGTTTCGGGGCATCAGACTTGCTTTGCAGTGTATGTGTCCATCGTTTTGGGTTTTTGAGTAAAGCCTGAATTACAGTGATCCGTTGTTTAATTATGCTGCCCTTCAGTTACAGCCGCAAAATGGTTTATGTTTGCAAACAGGGTTTGTGTTCCGTTCTTAGGCTGGAGTGATTTCTCGGCTCTTTCTTGTCCGTAGCTCTGTGATTCTCCTACAACCTCGGCACCATCCCCGCTGATTCCAAAATCGGGACAAGAGGGGGAGAAGGAGAAGAAGGCGGTGGATGAGGGACAAGCAAAGGGAGGAAAGGACAGTGTGTTGGGCTCATGTGACAATGCGTCCAACAAGGAGGTCAAACCCAGCAAAGCCGGTGCCTCCATAGATGATCTCCTAGGCAGACTGGCCTCCGATATGGAGAAGATGGGAGTGCAGACCTCAGCCAAGGGCCATTGTGCATCCTGTGGGAAGTGCATTGTGGGAAAGGTGTGTCACTATTACTGTCCAGAACTCTTATACTTTGTTGTCAATATGTATCAAATGTGGTTTTGATTTAGTCCCAAACAGTAAGTACAGGACAATATCACAAGACACATAGGAGAAACACTTCACAGTACAATATATGCAAAAACTAGCAAACACAATAGAAATAACAAATATACAGAAAAGTCAGTACAGTACATAAATTGGCTTGGTAACATTACCAAAGGACCATATGTACAGGATTCGAATGAGAAAGGAGATTTTGGTCATTATTCACAAAGAATGATTACTTCTTCTCTTTCCTTATATTGAAACCTATCTGTAATCTGTCTATCTTCAATTTGGTCCCACTCCCTGCTGCGCTCCCCCCCCCCCGTCCTGCAGTTCATCACGGCCCTGGGGCAGGTGTGGCACCCGGAGCACTTTGTCTGCCTGATCTGTAGCGTGGAGCTGGGCACCACTGGCTATTTTGAGAGGGAGGGGGAGGCTTATTGCCAGAAGGACTACCAGAACCTCTTCTCCCCTCGCTGTGGCTACTGCAAGGCCCCAATTCTGCAGGTGCACAATGCTCTCATTATTAATCATTTTGGTTGCTTAGCAACATTTATCCAGAATTATCCATAATTACATAGTACAGTGTCTCCCAACCAGTCCTCGGGGACCCCTAGACAGTTCACATTTTGGCTCCCTCCTAGCTCCCAACATATCTGTATCAGGTATTCAATGAAGCGTGACAAACCGTTTTCTGTATTTTCTGACCCCACTAGAGGGTGCTCTTGGTGGGGCATGCGTTATGCCCTTTTTTTAACAGAGAGCACCATCTAGTGGTGTCAGAAAAATACAGCAAATGGTTCATGAAGCTTAATTTGGCCATCACTGGTATTCAGTGTTCTTAACTGTCTGGGAGCCGGGAGGGAGCAAAAACGTGGACAGTCAGGGGGTCCCCAAGGGCTGGGTTGGGAAGCACTGATATAGTACAATGTAAGATTTTTACAGCAGCTTTTTGGTTAAAAATATGTTTCCCTTAATACATTGCGGCTTTCCGGCCTGTATGATTCACCACCTCTACATTCAGACTCATAACTATTTTATATACCTATTTTATATTTTCTTAATTTGCATAGTTTTACAAAAATTAGAAATATACTGAACTCATTTAAAACACATTTATTACGAAATCAGCTGAACTCACTGGAGTGCAGTTTTGGAACCATGACACATTTTTCAAATATGTGTGGAGAGGAAGCCTTAATTAAAGAAAGCAGAAGCCACTTTCCAAGCCCAGAGGACGTTGAACAAACACCCCCCCCCCTCACTGAAAGAGAAGATGACTGCATCCCTCCTCTGTGACATGTTACAGAGAGGCCAAGAGTCCCCTCACAGGCACTTTAAGCTGTAACTCGGGCATTTAATTAAAAATAATTTTTAAATAATTAATAACAAAATACCAAGACTCCACATATGGGCTTGAATGGAAATTCTGTTTTGCGTTTCCTTGTTAAGTATGAATCGTACACATCCAGGGCCGCCTGGGCAGGCAGATGTGCTGCACTTTGTTTGCCTTAATTTAACGCTTTGAATGTGGTTACAGACCAATGTTCTTCAACAGAATCCAAATGGCAGGAACTATTTAAAATTTCATTTATCAAAAACTACATCCATCTTTTATTATTGTTGCAGATGTTTTAACTCACCCGTCACTTATTGTGAAAAGTCTTGCAGAGGACTGGAGTCTGTCCTAGGCGGCACAGGGCTGGGGTATACAGCATGCCAGGCCATCACAGGGCGCACACACACACACACACACACACACACACACACACACACACACACAATGGGCAATTTAGAGACACCAGTTAGACTGGCTACATTATTTTGGATTGTGGGAGAAAGCTGGAGAATGCAGAGGCACTGTATGGCGCTTGACGCATGAACACAGAGGCAGGATTCGCACCCTAAACACTGATTCATATTTATGTGTAGAATCTATGCCGTTGGTACAGCATTGTAGGTACAGAGTAGCCGCATACCCTATGCTATAGCCTGACACACACCTCCCAGGAAATATTACTACATGTCGCTGCGTAGATTCTACGTAGAAGTATGAATCAGGCTTACCGCTGGAGGTGTGTTACCCACTGTGCCATCATGTCTAGGGTTACCACACGTCCAGGTTTCCCCAGAAATGTCCTCTTTTTGGGGCCCACGTCTGGGCATCTGGATGTTTTTTTCAAAAATCGCTGGTTTGTCCAGGTTTAGCACTGCAACCCGCATGACCCAGTGTCGCAAGTTACAGTGCAGTAATCCAAGCGAAGGAAAAGGCAGCAGTTTTCAATGTACGGCAGCCGCTCGGTATCGTCGCACAGCGTTTGCACATTTACTTAAAAAAAAATAATTATATTGACATCCCTACGTGTTTTCGGAAGTGACATCACTTAAACATTTATATTTGTGACATTTTGTGAGTGACAGTGTTCTCTTTTTTGTCTCATCAAACATGGTAACCCCAATTGTGCCACCCCTGTTTTAAGATTACAGATCTACAAAATAACTGTTGAGGTTGGTTGGCATGGTGATGCAGTGGTTAACACTGTTGCCTCACACCTCTGGGCCCAGGGCTTGAGTCTCCGCCATGGTTCTGTGTGTGTGTAGGTTGCATGTTCTCCCTGTGTCAGCCCTTCCTGGACCTTGAGTATATAGCATTTCCTTCACCACTCTGTGCCCTGCTGTCTTAGGGATGATGACTTTTCAGTACGACCCCCAATCTCTCCCCAGAACATCCTGACAGCCATGAACCAATCCTGGCACCCTGAGCACTTCTTCTGCGCTGAGTGTGGAGAGGTGTTTGGTTCTGAGGGTAAGTCCCAGGAGGAACCTGTTATAGCCTTGATGCTGAAGGCCCTGTATCTTGTATTCATCATCATGTTTCAAAATAAAAGTCCCCCTGCTCAAAGTCTGCTGCTGTTGCAGGTTACATGGAGCGTGAGGGCAAGCCTTACTGCTGCAATGACTTTTACCGTCTCTTCGCGCCCAAGTGCTCTGGCTGTGGTGAGCCAGTGCAGGAGAACTACCTGTCTGCGGCCAACGGGACCTGGCACCCGCAGTGCTTCGTCTGTGCTGTATGTCGCCCTTCTGCCCGGACCGGCGTGAGGGCCATATGTACCATATGTGTGCCACAAACAGGCCATCCTTACACACAAAGCCAGGGGGCGCTCATGAGCAGTGTTCGTTGTCCTTATGAAGGGGTGTTGCATTACTAATAGGCATAATTATCGATTGGGGGGTTTTTCCTGGAGGACAGACTGTAAGATCCCTCTGTTATATGTCACAGAAACAAAGCGTCACTACATTATAGATGCAAAGTGGATTATTTTTACCTTAACCCACCCCGCTCCCCACAAAAGATGACCCCTCCCCATTATCCACCTCCTCCTGTAAATGTCCTAGCACCAACACAGATACTCACAATAGACTCGGACCAGTTGCAGCAGACAGAGGCATTGGAAATAGGGGAGCTGGAAATAAGGAGGATAGGTGGGAGGCGTCCCCCCCCAACATCGGCAGACCCCCTTTCCCAAAAAATAAGTAAATAATCGAGAGTGTGCCCCTTATCTTGCATTATAAATCTGCATGCCAATTTGCTTCGCATGCAGAGTGCAAGGACGAAACGTTTACCTAATGAACGCAGTACTTCGGTATCCATCAGACATTTTATCATATGGATCTGTTATGTTATTTTTTTATGAAACTATACTCTAAACACTGTATTATTCAAAAATTATTTTAGAATCTTTCGTACATAGCATCCTATCACGATGTGACTATGGCATGAGTATTGCGATGACTATTGCGATAAGCAGCGTGCCCTGAAATTGCCCTCCCCTCCCTTGCCCCTCAGGACTGCCTGACCCCCTTTTCGGATGGCTGCTTCATGGAGCTGGATGGCCGCCCCCTCTGCATGCTGCACTATCACTCGCGGCAGGGCACGCTGTGCGGAGGCTGCGGCGCCCCTATCTCGGGCCGCTGCATCGCCGCGCTCGACCGCAAGTTCCACCCGGAGCACTTCGTCTGCGCCTTCTGCCTGCGGCAGCTCGCCCAGGGGGTGTTCAAAGAGCAGGCAGGCAAACCGTACTGTGCCACCTGCCACAGCAAGCTGTTCCTCTGATGGTGATGGGGGAGAGCACCCCCTGGTGGTCAGTCACATGATCACAACGTTACCCGCTCACAGCTCAGCTAGTGCATGCATGGTGTAGGCAGTCAGCCATGACAGGGCCACATCTTCAGGGGCCGTTTTATCTGAAGAGCTGCTCCTCAATTCACCAAATGTTTGCTGCCTAATTAGAAGTTATATGCGTTACAGATACTGCTGCAGTCCCAGTGACGCCTTGTGTCAAGCTCTAGAGCTCTAATCTCCACCTATATTTTTTTTACTTTTTCTGTTGAATAAAAAGGAGCCATGGCATGTTGTGTGGATGGTCCTTTGGAACGAGGCTCGTAAGCCTTTTTTGCACATACAACACGAGAAATCAGGCTGCAGGTAAAAAGAAGCATGTAATGAATCTCTCATCTCACTCTCCTTTGAGACACACGCAGTCACAGCTAAGAGTGAAGCTTAGCATCCAAGGGCAAGATCATTTTTCTGGTGCCTATGGAGCATTTCAGGGAGGTTAAAGGCCTAGCTTAAGGGTCCAACAGCATGACTATTCTGGATTTGAACTAGCAACCTTTTGATCTTGCCTAACCCACGGAACCACATGCCTCCTGTAGTCAGTGTCCTGTGCAGCAGAGGCCGCAGACACCCTGCCGTGCCATCACCGCACGTGTGCACAGGGTCTGTAAACCCCTAGAATATTGCGCTTGCCAGCACAAACACCTTCGGAGTGGGGGGGGGCAGGAACCCTGGCGTTTTGAGAGCCTGGCTGCAGTGGGGTCCCTGCTGCCTCAGATTTCGCTGTGCCCCAGATCTTCTGTTTATTGTAGACGTGCGCCAGGCCCTGTCCGGCCAGCTCGCGCCCACTCAATGTTTTCTCTCCTGCTTCCTCAATCCCCCCTAGACCCCCGTCTTCCCCGTCCGCTCTGGCTGAGCAGTGCTTCTGTT
The DNA here is from genome assembly GCA_026777985.1 of Mormyrops attenuatus. Taxonomy (NCBI): domain Eukaryota; kingdom Metazoa; phylum Chordata; class Actinopteri; order Osteoglossiformes; family Mormyridae; genus Mormyrops; species Mormyrops attenuatus. The sequence goes on from JAODKC010000036.1 coordinate 4,085,572, forward strand.
CAAGCCCCCCCCCCAGCTCCCATCACTTCACTTTGTTTCTCTTTTTTTTGTCCTGCACCGCCCCACCATCTCTGTCCCCCCCTGTGAGACCTGTAGTACAAGTGGGGTAGCTAGTGTCTGTGTATGTGTGTGTGTGGTGGGGGTGGGGACCATGAAGAGTGCGAAAGTGAGAGGAGAGCAGGGGGCTGTTTGGGTTACCGGGAGCTGGGAATAAATCATCTTGTCAGCGCCGCATTCAGAACGCCGCCCCCTGCCGGTCCTGCCTGTACCCCAGTTTGATGCAGGTCCATGTCACAGCCCCTTACGGTGCAGTTCTGTGGGGTTTATTGCCCAGCTCTCACGAAGGTGGGGTCCCGTGCAAGGCAGTGCAGGCAGGGGCTCAGCTGAAACAAATCATGCCCCCCACCCCTCACACCGCCCGCAGAGGTCACCCCCAGATTTCTCTGATTAGGTGATTAAGTTTAAGGCTTTGGGGGGGATCACTCGGATTCAGGCTTAATCTTGACAGAAATCCCCCCATGGAATTGCTGAACTTACGGCTCTTCCTATAAAATACAGAAGCTGATGTGATGGGAGGTTATTGAGAGGAAGAGGATGGTCATTATGAAGAAGAGGATGGTTATTGAGAGGAAGAGGATGGTTATTGAGAGGAAGAGGATGGTCATTATGAGGAAGAGGATGGTCATTGAGAGGAAGAGGATGGTCATTATGAGGAAGAGGATGGTGATTGAGAGGAAGAGGATGGTCATTATGAGGAAGAGGATGGTCATTATGAGGAAGAGGATGGTTATTGAGAGGAAGAGGATAGTTATTATGAGGAAGAGGATGGTTATTGAGAGGAAGAGGATAGTTATGAGGAAAAGGATGTTTATTGAGAGGAAGAGGATGATTATTACGAGAAAGAGGATGGTTATTATGAGGAAGAGGATGGTGCAAACGGGCTCAGGATGATGGAGAGATGGAGGAGAGAGGGAGGAAGAGAGGAAGGGAGAGAGGAATGCTGGGTAACGGGAGAGCATCTGTGGCCATTCAGAGGCCTGATGAACCGCAGCCAAGCACATGGGCTCCTGGGCCTTAACTCAGGTGACATTTACTGCGCTGTAACAGGCTAATGGGAACCAGGGGGGCCAACCCTGTGTGTGTGTGTGTGGGGGGGGGGCAGCTGAAAGCATGAGGCGAGGCGGGGGGCATAACCCCATCATGACACTGAAACCCGACCCCATTCTGGGGCTTGTTGGCGCCTCTGAGGGACTCAGGGAAGGCCCCGTGATCATGACGAAAGTCACTTAGCGGTCAGGAGGGCCCCTCGCTGTGCCTTGGGGGCCCGAGACCGTGGCAAGATGTTACAGGCAGTTACGGCAACGTGACAAAGCCATCAATTACAGCCACCCATCCTGGCGGGGTGCTGGGGAGAGTGACTCCTGGATAACGACACACACACATGTGTGCACACGCACACACACACACACAGCCAAATGTAAAATGCAGAAAAAGAGGAGGCAAACCCATTACCAGATGTCCGCGGCTCTCTCCCAAAACACATACACACTCGTGCACAGATAGAAGCCACATAGAGCTGTGAATCTCCCTCGTGTTTATGTGTGTGTGCTAAGCCAAGCGTGATGCACGTGTGTAAGCGATGCCGTGCAAGTAAAACACGTTCAGGGGAGTGACACGCTGCAGGCCAGGGAGGGAGGAGCATGAAAGAGTAGGGGAGAAAGGGAGAATCACAGCCCTGACTTCACGGATAGTGCCGGCACCGAAGGGACTGCAAATTAACCAGTAAACAATGGGCTTTTTTACCGATCACAGCTTGGACATCTTCCCTGCGCCATCCTTCCCATGACGGCATCGCCGAAAGCGAGAAGCCCGTGCAGTGCCTTAGCAAGCTTCAGCGCTCAATTTCAGTTTGTCACAGACAGTTACATGTCAGACATTTGCTACATCCCCCTGAGAAGATGCCACCCTAGGCGACTGCCCTTCTGGCTCTCTGCCAGGGTCTGCCCCTGGGTCACACAGAAGCATTTTACAGGCAGAGGAGAGGATGGAGTGAAATACAACGAGGAAGAGAAACTGAGACGGCCAATGACGTTTGCAGTGGTGCTACACTAGATCTTATAGCTATAAAGTAACAGAGCCTCCTTTGAGGGCAGTGACGGGCCAGGTGGCTGTGCGGGGCAGGGCGTCGCGTCTTACTCGGTTACTGACGGGTTTGCGGGACGAGCCCAGAGTGGGAAGGCCTCCGGCTGTCGTGCTTGTGAACATTCAAGCAACAAGTGGGGGGTTGTTGAAGAAAATATTCCAGAGACGATCTCCAGGGGAAAACTCAAAATATGCATCCAAGAGGAAATGAGGAGACAGCATTTAAGAAGCTCGCCCGGCATAATTACAGGTGCAAAACAGAGCTGGTGATCACCAGCCACACATATACCTGCTAAATGATCCTCTATATTGAACCAGCAATTGAGGAGCAAATTTCCAAAAAATCACTCAGTCCATTTTTTGTTGTTTTTGAGGTGAGACCAGCAATGACCTAAAATCAGGCTCCCTCATCAAATGTTACAGTTTTGGGAACCACTCATTCCTCCTGTAATCCAACGCAGAACTTTCGCTAAATTTTGAAAAATTCACCAAGTCCACAGGAATCTCCTCAAAAATGTTTTGGAAATTTGCTCTTCATATCTCTGCATGCTGAAAAATTCAGCCACTCCATTTTATCCCCTGTAGAACAGTTCTCAGAACATCACACATTCATAACAACAGTGTGGCAAGAGCAATTTCAGAAGGGCCGGGACCTGTAGAAAGACAGAATGTGCGTCTGTCGAGTCCAGGAGAGAACCTCCACACGCACGGTGCCTTTAGGCCTCCCCCCCCAACCCCCCCGGGTACCAATGTCCTCTTTAAACAGGAGAGGAAAATGGCAACTTCGGCACACATCTAATTACCCCTCACTAATGCACATGATGACTTTGAGGACAGAAATTAATTTGTTTTCCCCCGCTGCTTGCAGGGAATGTTCCTTTTCCTACTCTGTTTTCTTTGGCAGAGCGCTGGCAGAGTCCAGGTATCACGGCGGATTAATGACCACGGTCTCCACACTCCAAGACTTCCTGTTGTCCTTGGCAAAGCGCTCCCTGCCCCCCCTCCCTGCCCCCTCCTCCCCATTAGCTCACCAGCTCTCTCATTCCGATAGAAAACGTTGCAAATGTCTTCCCCTCTCATACCAATCCGGCGCGACAGATTGTTCTATATTATTTTTGTTCCTGTCTGACTGTTTATATTCACCTTGTAACTTCAGTAGTAATTACGTTGTACCTGTGCCCGGTGTCGCGCTTGGAGGTTCCACAGATGATAGCAAAGAGGTGCGGCTTCTCGGGAAGGAAGTCTGACTGGAAGAGGAAGTGCCGACTCTGCCGGTGGCTGCGAGCCGAACAGATTAAAATCTGATGTCTGTCCATCAGCAGGCAGCTGGCTCCTGTTACCCGAGACGCTGCTTTGATGGACCTTCAAATGCACCACAAATGCTTTTGTAAAGGAAAGCAGAAAGGCAGGGACTGACCAGGGTCAAAGTTGAGGGGTTGTGGTTGTGTCAGTGGAACCCTCCTGTGAGTTCCCTCCAAGAGGCTCTCCAAACAAGCCCCCCCCAATGTAATCCTCTCTCTCACACTGTCCCGCTCCACAGGCCGTCCTCTCAGACCCACCAAGAGTCTCTACCCTTCTCTGCTCATCTGGCGGCATTGTTGTGCACCGTGTGCGGATGGGGAGGTGTGGGGCAGGTGTATGTTGCAGGGGGCGGGGATGATTGAGAACTAGACAGGTAACCTCTGAGAATAGGGGCGAGCTGGTCGCCCAGTAAACCAGGAGTTGGTGTAGGGTTTGTGGTTTGTTGGGGGTGGGGGGTAGCACTGAGTTATAGTGGTCTGAGATCCCTGGGAGGGCGGGGCTCCTAGATTTGTGTCCATGTGAGTTTGGTTTAGAAAACAATCCCTCCAATGCAATGAAAAAGGCCTGTAAGCCCTTTGATTGGCTACAGTGCGGTTCATCTTGGGGAGGCCGACAGGCCTGACCTTTCATCACCCAGGCAAGTTCGTCTTGCATCATCCAGATGAAAATGATGTCGGTGTTTTGTAAGACGTCCATCATTCTCTGTGCTCATCCGGCAGGAACCCAGCACCATGTAATTGGGCTCTGAGCCAAGAGGGTCCGCATGGCGTGTAGAGCAAAGGGTTTCTGCCAACCCGGCCTGGGACCGGGTGTGAGAGCAGCGCCATGCTCGGCGGCAAAACGTGGGTGTGAGAGAAATGAGTGGCCAGTCGGGTCACACCGCCGACTCGCTCCGTTTTTGATGTTCTTGGTGCAGAGAGGCCATCCGGTGAGCTCTGCTTCATCCTGGTCCAGAGCTGCTCGACATTATCTTTTATGTATTTTGGATCAAGGTTTGTACAAAATTATGATTGGAAGCTAATGTCTGTTTGGATGCCTTTCTGTGAATAAGCATGCAGACTATTCTACATGCCCCTCTGTATGTGCTTTGGCCTGTGTGGGAATCTGTCCATATGTGTGCACACCTGTGTAAACACGCATTTGTGTGGTTTCCAGCGATAGCCTTGCATGTGCATCTATTTATTTGTACTTATGCATGTGTACGTTTCCTGTATGTGTATCTGAACATATCCCCACAAACGTCTGAGCAGATATGTCAGACACGGTGGTAGCTTTGGGGATGATTTGACTTGCGGGATCTGAAGTGTGTTCATATGTACAGGCTCTGTGGGCCGGGAGAGGGCCGCACACTTCAGAAGACCCTACATTCTTCAGTGGCCCAAGTGCCACAATCAGGCTGGGACACCAGAGAGGTTCTTACTCTGTGTATGAGTCATGGTAGGGAGCAGAGGAAATATCAGTGAGTCAGTCTGACAAAAAGCGACAGGGTAATTGCTCACATAGCAATCTAATTTAATCCGAGTCGACAGGGTATATAAAACGTAACAAGATTTGTAATCCAAGGAGTGTTTCGTCGCCTGCAACATCCAATTGAGAACACAAAAAACGTGCGTTTGTGCACGACCAGCAGCAACAGAGAAGCGACAGCTCACTACAAGCTCGCGGCAAACGCGGGGGCGAGCAGAGCCAGCCAACAGGAACTCGGGGATTACCGCAATTTTTATCTCCGTCCTTTTTTCGTGCTAGATGAGGACTGGCGGCTGGGGGCTGCAATGTTTTCCGCCACACAGAACAGAATAGAAAAAAATCCCTGAAGCAGCTTTTGGGGATTATTCCTCAAATTACGGACGCTGCGGATCATTTAGTGTTTCCATCCAGGAATCCGAAAATAAGCGCATACGTATGCATGTACAATAATATGATAATGCCGCCAAATGAGAACCACGTGCATACAAATAACTCCTTTTCCCCTATGCCAAGTTCACAGATGTGCGCTTTCTCACACAAACACGCGTCCGCCCAAAAGCGCACGCGAACGGCGAGGACGCGCACACGAGACACGCAAAAAGACGAAAAAGGTGTGGATCTCAAAACCCACAAAAACTGAAAATGCTTTTAGTATGAAGCACAATAAAACCTTGAATCATGGACTTCAATCCCATCCAGAAAACAACTAAACGACGTAATAAATTAAATGAATACAAGCATTCTTGTATATCTAAAATTCTGTGTTACAGGGAACACGGTCATCTGGAAGAAATGACAGCACTTGTTAAATCAAATTATTAATGAAACATTAAGCGACTGAACGCTTTGCTTTGCCGGGAAGCGGCGCTGTGAGCCGCCGTCTGCCAGTAAAGGGCAGATCGGATGGGAAGCAAATATTTTCGGATGCCGATGTGAAGCCCTTTTTCTGCTTAGCTCTCCCCAGATCTCCAAAAAAACTCATTGTTTCAACAGATTTGCAGTTTTTGTTTTAACTCGTTAATTACAGGACCGGAAAGGGGATGTTTTGGTGGGGGCTGGAACCAGCTTGCTGTGCTTATATGATAGAAATTAAGCTGCCCGTTATCTAGTACATTAGTCCAATATCTCGACATTTCCAGAATGTCAAAGGGTACATACAAGTTTGTTAATAAACAATGCAAAGCAATCTGCCCTTTTAAGCCATTAATAGAGGTACCAATTTGTAACCTCGGGTGAAATCTGGGACTAAAAATGTTTCTTGATTTGTTTCTATAAGATAAACAATCATTACACAATTAAGAAGTCTTGGGGCATACGGAGAGACATAAATATATGAACATAAATCGGATTCCTAAGCAAACAATAATCATTATTCTGCTCGTGCAGATTGACAGCAACTGACAGGCACAGGAAACGAGCGGCTAACCCAGGCCAGGAGCTGTGTGAGTTCGAGCCACAAGGGGGCGATGTCTATTAACAAGACTGATACGGCATAGCGAGCTGTTCTGCTCACAGACGTACCAAAAAGCTGCTGTAAGATCGGTTTCACAGTATGCAGGCTGAAGATCGGCGATACGACCGATGCCATCTCTGGGGGTGTCTGTAGCAGGGCACCGCCAGTCGCCGGCTCTCTGATAGTGCCGGTGGGGGCTGCCGTAGCGCTACCTGCACGGCCGGCCGGCCGGCGGCTCCCATCTGAGCCCCTGCTTTTATCGGCGCCGATGGGCCGTGCTTGCATGCCTGCCACTCAGCCGAGACCCATTTACACGCCAGGAATCGCAGATAAAGACCGCGCCGCGCCGCCGGCTCTCACATGTCGGCGGTAAGCGTGTAGCAGCCACACAACCGTTTTCCAGATTGGATCACTGATGGGGGGCCGGGGGGGGCGTGTTCATCCGCTCCGCAAACCGCCGCGGCTAGGATATCGCGCACCTGGACAGATGGGGGGTGTCACGTTACGCGTCAGAGTAACCCTGGAAGAGCAGCTCCGAGCGCGGGAATCAGGCCCTTCCCGGATTCCCGGAACCGCGGCTGACACGCGGCCTGCTGGCAGGCTTGGGGGGTGGGTGTCGGACACAGAGGAGCGGCGGAAACTTTATCCCGCTTCTTTCCCCTCTTTCTGGTTCTCACGAGGCCTGTCGCTGGGCATTTACTGGTGGAGCCTTAGCCCCCCCTGACCCCCCCATCCACTCATGTTAAAACATGACATGTTTCAACCCCCGAGCTGCACAACAGCGCACTGCTAGGGGTCGGATACAGGTTATGCAAAGGCTGCAGATGCCTTATTTGCTTTATGTTGCCCCCTGGTGGACGGGGTGGGTAGGACAACACCACCTGGAAGCGTTATCCAAAGTCAGGAGTGACGTCTGACTGTGTGCTGAAAAAAAGATAACCTGTATAATTACCGGATAATTGCCGGATTTATACAGTTCTTGTCAGGCCAGTAAGTATAAGTAGGAGAGGCGGGGAGCAGGTTTTCAGATCAGAGCGCGAATCCCTATGCGTGCTCAGGACCAGAGGAAGGAGCAGAAAATGACGTCTACTCCATTTCTGGAAACTTCCCCCATCGTGTGTGCGTGCATAAGTGTCCTTCTCATTCGGCCACCTTGCTGTTTTGCCAGTTGTTTAGTTTAGCTTTTAGGCATTTTTTGGAAGCAGCCAATCTACAATGGCTTCCAGGACAGACCCAGTCGACAAACTCCCTGGGCCGAGTCACTCATGATGCCGGCTGGATGACTGGGGGGTGGGAGGGGGCAAACGGGCAGTACTGCTGGGGTCCAGCAAGCAGAACCGGCCAGACTAGGCAGGATTACGGCTGGAGTTACAGGAGACGGAGCAAAACAAACAGGCTCGTGCCAAGCCGAACGACCAGGTCTGCCAGGCCGCCATCTGGGGCTGACGTTTTACGGCCTCCTGTCTGGAGGGAGATGGCACCAGGTGTGCAGCACCCGCAAGCATTGGAGGAAAATTTAAAACAAAGTAGGAGGAGAAGGAGGGGAAATTCATTCCAAGCTGGAGTGGGCGTTGACAGAGGTTGAGAAGATAAAAGAGAGAGATGAAGTGGTAGAAAAGTTCTCCACTGTGATCAGAGCCACCAGAAGTCCCTAGTTCTTCGAATATTTTCCTCCGTCTCCCACGGCCCCGTGGCACCCCTGTCGTTTATCTAGCTCTAATTAATCACTGAAATCTGAGACAGCCTATCAGTATGGCTCCCAGCCCACGTTATCGCTCACGGCTGCCTAAGCTAACAAATTTACCCTCTTGCGCTCACCTCGCTGCGGGTGGCGTGAGCCAGGGGTGGGGGCGTGCTGACAAGCGTGGGGGCACGAAGAGGTACTCTATGGGAGGGGTGGGGGCACGGAATAAGTAGAACAGAGCTCCAGGCTGTTGGCTCTCGGCTGGGACTGAAAGCTGCACTCGCGTCTACGCCTTTGTGGACTTTGGCTCGCATGCCTGAGGGGATTCGGGATTGCAAGAGCTTAGCGATGATAGCGCAGGTTAGTCATGTGACCCAAAATGCAGCCCTTTGATAGGCTGGAATTACATTTACAGTTCAGAGGTTACTTATGTAAACATAAGGTGGATGCATATGCAATACTGTATATAAACTGTTTCCCTCACCCGTACCGACACACACGTGGGGGCGGTGCTGAGAAACAGAGCTGGCCCAGGAGCCGTTGTGCGTTGTATAAATGTCAGGTAAATGCTGGATAAACCGGGTAAACACAGTTAAGGTTTCACTTCTGCAGAAAGACCTGCCAACCTCACGCAGTTGCCAGAAGACAAGACAGCCTTTGTTTCCACGCGTAGCCCCCCTGAACTCGTCCCCGTGCGAGGATTGGCCCCCTGGAAGAGTGTAGGAGTGCAAATAAACTGTGTAACAGAAGTGTCTATGTGACGCTTTGCTCTCAAGTCTGTGTGCTACACTGTGATTCACCATCTGAGCATCCCTAAGCCTGTCAGACCTTCTCAAAGGCCTTAGATCCAAAAATGAGTCCCCCCTGTGCCACCCCCACACTACCCAGCAGGCAGGTGGCTACATCCCGTTAACATGCACAAGGTGTCAAAGCACGTAGAGCAGACGGAGCACGTGGTCGGCTCTTCAGACGACACCAGCTGACCTGACTTCCGTTCTCATTCACTGAGAACCATGGCTGACAGTACAGCATGGGCAAACCCCCCCGCCCCCAAAACCACCAGCTCTCAGTCCTCTGGCCCTCTAACCTCACCTCAGTCTCACCAAGTGTTTGCCCTGCCAAGAGGCTGATTTCAAGATTTAAGAAACCAAAAGTGAAAAAAAACACAAAAAATTAGAAAAAGAGAGACTTGTTGGGAAAACATTGTGGAGGTCTTGCGTGTGCCCATACAGGAAGGGGCGTGTTTACACAGGCAGGTACTGACACACTGCCAAGCTGAAAGAGGGACTGCAATGCAGGCAGGCCGAGTGTGCCCACTGTGGGGACTGCAGGTCACCTTACGGTCCTGGATACCCAGCATGCAATGCGTGCCAACTCACCCCCCCCCACCCCACCTCACCCCAACTCTACAGTCCACAGGCTGAACCCCTTAAAGGCTGAACCACCAGGAGTCTGTAAATCCAGTCTGTACAGCACTGTGTCCGGGGCCGTTCTTCTCGTGGGATAACTGACAGCACGTGTAACGTCACTCACCAAAAACAAGACAAGACATGGCTCAGGTTTTCCCTACAATCCCGTTTGAATTTTCAGGCCAACTTAAATAGTATCTTTAGCTTTTCCAAAGCCCATCTTTGCCTGTATATTTACATCAACACGTATAATATCAGTATATGAAATATAACTATTTAATAGAACTAAAAAATTGGATTTACATAATAAATGAAGAGCAGATTTCCAAAGCTCACTCCGTCCCTTTTACTGTTTTAGATGTTTTATTGTTTTGAGATTGGTAATGACAAAAAGTCAGGCTTCCTCACCGGGAAACAAAACCAACTAATTCCTCATGTGATCCAACACAGAACTTGTGTTACATTTCCAAAATCCACAGAAAATTTCTCATCCCATGCACTGAATGAGTTTTGGAAATTTGCTCACCAATTATATACCAATGAAACTAATGCTAATCGAACAATATAACTAATATCTGTCTTATATTCAGAGCATTTGCGTTTTTAAATGCTAGGTTAGAGGTAACATAAAACTTCACAATTGCTCCAACCCGTCACGACCCTCCGTCCAGCCCTCATGTGCCATGCCCACCTCGTTAACCCCGTGTGGAATCCCGTTTGCCAGCTGTTCTACGTTTCCTGTCGTTTGTCCTGTGTATTTCAGTCCGCGTTCTAGTCTGTTTCCCCAGATCTGTCATTGTAGTTTCGTGACTTCTGTCCTCTGTTCTGCCTGTGCTCCCATTAAATCCCCGTTTGTTTGGACTCCCATTTCCCGAATCTGCTTCCCTCGCATATCGAACGTGACAATAAAGGGTTCTCTGAAATGTAAGAACGGAATCATGAGTGTTGCATTCATACACACATGACCCATCCCTTTAGTGACATCCTGTATGTCAAACCTTCTAGATGAGGGCATGAGCAGAATGTGAAGGGGGGGGATCATTACCACCAGGAAGCACTAACCACAGGCAGCTGGACGTCCTGGAGGAATGTGGACCCCGCTTGTGGGGGTGGCCTGGGACTGCAGAGAGCCACCATGGTGTCCTTGGCACAGGACAGAGGCCCCCCCTCAGGAAAAAAAGGCTATTACCTCATGGGGGGACATTGTGTGCCCTGTGCTGGGTTGGTGAAGGAGGGAGCACAGATAAATGCAGACATTCGAGTGGAAACATACTGACTTATGACAAGAGAAATGGGCGATAAGGAGCTGGTGAACATGCTTAATGCCCTGTGAAATAACTAACAAGCAAAGCATGTGAAACACATCCATCCATCCATCCATCCATCCATCTATCTATCTATCTATCTATCTACCTACACTACCCGTCTAAAGTTTTTGCACACCTCAGGTTTTCACACTTTTCCATTTATTTCATAAACTGCAGAAGCATTGGAGCGAACAACCAGAAATAAAAATATAAGTCAAATAAAACAAGTTTCCTTTAAATATGGAAAGAGTGTGTAACTGCATGTCTGACCTCCTATTAACTGGTTGTCTGGTGTTGGCACAGTCACATTCTAGGCTGTCATTTCACTTTAAATGCACTTGTTAACTGTTCCTATGAAACAGGGTGGTATTTAATGTCCCTTGTAGAAAGAATGCCTTGAATTTGCTCTGCTGTTATAATTGCTAGAGGAGGTTACTTTGATGCATCAAAGATACATTTTCTTGCTAATAAAGGTACTGAACATACTGTAAGTGTATCTGTCTATCTGTTTGCAGGCCTACCATCTCTCCCTTTGCCTGAACCCCTTAGACAAACACAGCAGAAATTCCTCAGTGTTCAAATGAGGAAAGGCTTCACTCCCAAGTCACACTGCAATGCTCGTCCATTACGGGGCCTGTCGCCTTGTTCAGCGCCCCCCACTCCCGCCACTCTGATGGGGGGGGGCAGCCCATGTTCTGCTCCCTGCTCCTGGACATCAGGGGCGCTTTGTGCAGCCAAGCCTGTAATAACAATGTGGCAGCCCTAGTAGAACCGGGGGGGGGGGGGGGGGGGGGGGGGGGGGGGGGGGGGGGGGGGGGGGGGGGGGGGGGGGGGGGGGGGGGGGG
>JAODKC010000036.1:4116478-4127165 GCA_026777985.1 Mormyrops attenuatus
TCCCCCCCCCCCCCCCCAGTCTATAGACATAGTTCACTGAAGTTCCCTTGTACCCTGCTTTTAAGAGAACACTTTTCCTGCACTTACCGCATTGGAACAGGACACACTGATTATTTGTTAAAACCTCAGCGGTCTGAAAAGTAAGAGGGAAGATAGAAAAAGTGCAAAGTCTGGTTTAGGTCAGTGAGATATTCCAAGAATCCCAGTAACACTCAGGGCCAGCTTTTTCTGGCAGGACTCGCCGGAGTGGGTGGTGCAGGACAAGGAGACGAGGAAGCGAGGGCAGGTAGGTCCAGAGGTAGGAACAAGAATTAGCTGGACACCCCGCTTAAATTCTCCTTTGGACCTGCTTCTGTGAATGTTCTCACTACAGCAAACCGGTTTTGCCTGTTTCGGGTTGTTTGGAGTGGATACAACCCTGGACTCAATCTTGGAGCAGAAAGTCTAGGAATCATTTAACCCATTGGCCTGGCCAGGATTGGGGTTAGGAGTTGGTGTCGAGTCAGCTGATCCTCAGCAATGGCTGCTGGGAGCCCGTTCTGGAATCTTACCGCAAACAAACACCTAATAAGTGGAGCGACTCTTTTTGGGAAGGAATGTTTTTGAAACTGAACGTCACAATTTAAGACGGATGCTCTCGGCCAGCCTTTATGTTTCTACGCTTCTCTGCCCGTCTGTAAATATTCCTCTTCCAGCTTTCGGTGGTCACACTCCGTTGTTATTCCTGGAGAAGCTTATAAGACACTTAAATTATTGCTAGACAGCGCTGCTTAGAGACGGAGGGTGTTAGCACGGTGCTGGAATTTTATGTTTAACTTACCTTCTCCTCCTGTGGTCGACTGATGCTATTTGTAGATGGATGTTAAAGCTACTTGTGTGAAGAAGCTACAAGAAGATGCACAAAGACAATTCCAAAGCCTGAATTTAATGTTTTTTAAATAATTTGCGAGCAGACGACAATGCACCAATGGCCGATGTTTCAAGAGCAGTAAAATTTAGTGGGGCTAAATAGTTGTTATCATCACAATGGAAATAGCAACTGTCAAACTTCTGAAGATTTTCAAGGTCAGGTTTTATCCCCAAAAGCTAACAAGCCATAAAAACATGACCATGGACTGGAGTACGCTAATATTCCGGAAGGTTCTTTTCCATACAGTCAGGGGAAAAACAGACCTGGGGACGGTCTACTGGGGACACCTATCTCAAGGCCTCCTTTATCAGAGGGAGAGGCCCAGGTTAGTAGTCTCTAGAAGAACATCCAGACCGCTTGCTAACGAGGAGGCTAAGTCTAATAGGGACTGATGTCCGCAGGCGGGAGGTTGGCTGGGCGGTGTTTCCCGCCTCTGCCAAACAGCTTGAAGTGGTTTTTTTAGGAGGGGTGAAAAATTTGACTTATCTTTTCATCTCCTTTGTGGATATTCGTCTGTGTTGCAGAGCAGCTAAGATGGGGAGCTTGGCATCTGTTACCGTGCAGAGTTGAAGTTGGACCACTGTGGCGCACGTCTGAATTTGGCACAATATGATGTGAAAAGTAGAACTTGGCCTTTCCTTCGGTATAGGATTTAGCTCTGCTATGTTCTTTCTGTGTTTATCCTGTGCTAACATAGAAAATTTAGCTGTGCCTGTGTTCTCACTGGGATTAGCCTACGCTAACAAATAGTTTAGCTTGACCTACGTACCTCTGCATGCGCTATCATATTGTCTTGCTTTGCCACTATGATCAGAGACACTGCCATACAAGCTTATGTGTTTGCTGTTACCATTAGCAACTCTCCAGGCTAACTCCAGTAGGAAGGCACATGCCACAGATGATTGCTTTGAGAACAGCAGATGTAGGTAGTGGTTTGTGTAGCCTGTCCTGTACTATGCCAAAGCTTTTCACATGAAATGCCCTCCCCAGTCATTCTGTAATGTCAGAGGTAGATAGAAAGAAGATGGATGAGATTGAAGCAGATAAAAGAGGAATGAAGAGCAAACAGGTTTTGTGGAAGCAAGAAGGAGAGAGGAGGGACTGAAAGGTCAGACAGGGAGCTGTGGAATGGCTAAACATTCTCAGATGAAAGGACTCCACCCAGCCTCCTCGATAAACACATTTCAGCGTCACAGGACTGAAAGGTGGCGCAGTGACAGACAGGACGTCTATTCAGGATGTCACACAGAGTGTCAGGCAGACCCCCAGTTCTGCGTAGAGTGTCAGGCAGACTCCCAGCTTTGCATGGAGTGTCAGGCAGACCCCCGGCTCTGCGTAGAGTGTCAGGCAGACCCCCGGCTCTGCGTAGAGTGTCAGGCAGACCCCCGGCTCTGCGTAGAGTGTCAGGCAGACTCCCAGCTTTGCATGGAGTGTCAGGCAGACCCCAGCTCTGCGTAGAGTGTCAGGCAGACCCCCGGCTCTGCGTAGAGTGTCAGGCAGACCCCCAGCTCTGGATAGAGAGTCAGGCAGACCCCCAGCTCTGGATAGAGAGTCAGGCAGACCCCTGTTTAATCATTGGGAAGCCAGTAACTGAATAAGTATGGAGTTTCCCTGGGAGTCCTGGACTTTTAGGGGAAGCCTACTTCAGCACCTCCTGCTCATTACTGGTTTGTGTCCCTGAGGTCATCTCAAGCTTAAATTAACTATGAGAGGGCTCTTGTACACCTTCTATCTGGGATCCGATTACGCTTTCCCCCAGTTACGCCATCTCGCTGCGCCCCCACCCGTGCCATGCAGGTTGGGGCTCTTGGCATGAACAGGCCCCCCACCCCCCCCCGTGTCACTTTCCTCCATAAATAGTGTGTGTGTGTGTGTTAACGGCGTTGTGTTTTGTTAGCCTGTGCAGTTGCGGTGACGAGGGTGCTCATTTGTGGAGAGACCCGGCAGCGTGGGGGGGGGCGCTCCCCACCGCACGCTGTAAACGGCCCCGGCGCTAATCTAAACTCCAGCGAACATGACATTTAACAGCTGCGGTCGGCGTGCCTCCCGGGGCAGGGCAGGGTCCTGTCATTAAGGCGAGACTGTGGAGCCGCGGAGAAACCACCGGACCGCAGCCGGCCGGCTGGACCCAGGGAGGCCACAGGGCCAGGCATGTCAAGGGCCGCGGGGGGCGTCTCCACTAATGGGTCCACGGAATCCTCCCACAAGCGAAAACATCCTTTTGATCTTGTTTATTTACAGCCGAATCAGTATCTCTCTCATGTCTGTGCCGTTGCCTCCCACAGCTGCTTCGGCTAAAGGGTTTTTTTCTCCTTATTTAAAATAACAAACAAATTAAAGGGGATTTTAATTAAGAAGGCCTTTTGGATAGCAGGGCTGAGATGGGGGGGGGTCAAAAACAAAGCGTCTGTGTGTAGTGATTCCTGTCAAGCAGAACTCGGCTTCTCATACCCGGAAACTGGACATGAACGTCTCGGAATGTGGCAGATTGGCGTGTGTCGCCGGGAAGCAGCTTCCTCGGTGGGGGGAGGGGATCATTAACGGGGGGTGCCAGCTAGGGCTGGCTGAGTCAGACAGCAGCACCGCGGTCTTCGTGAGATTTGGAGATAGATAGCGGCAAGAGGTCGTGTCAGGGCCGAACCAGCCTGCCCCCCTGCCCTTCAGCAGCCACGCTGACTTGCAATTGGTCAGCTGAATGCAGTGGGGGTTGCGGGGCTCCCTACAGCACTGCGCTTGCACCAGGCTGCGGATTTCGTCCACACTGCGATGAAAGATCCACACAGATCTGTGAACAGAGAGCATCCACTAGAACTCGGGACAGGTTGTTGCACTGAATGCAAAAAAAGCAGCCTCACTGTATGGGCCAGTGCGTGAGAAGGCGGCAGTGTTTCCAGTGACGAGGAGCACTGAAGCTTCCTGGCAGCCGCTGCAGCATCTGCAGACAGCGGAGTCTGTCAAAGTTCTGAAAACAGGCCAAAAACTGCAGTGAAACTCGGTGTATAGCGTGTGTGTGTGTGTGTGGGGGGGTACTCACTGTCTGCATTGCTGTGGAAGACATTTATTTCCCTAATATGATTTAGGTCCTTTACTTTATCTGCTTAACCTCCCCAACCTAAAGGCCTTTCAGAAAAATACCTCCATGTTTTTGGGAAGCTCTACATATAGTGCAATATCTTCCAAGTCACAGATGCTCCATGTGCGAATCGCCACCAGGCAGCAACAAACCCCAGCCAGCCCCGACATTCAGAATTACTTTCAGTCACACTTTTCACACAGTATTACCCTGACAGGCCACATGTTCAGAAAAAAACAAACATTATTATCTTCTGTCCTGTCAGGGCGTGAATCAGACGTTCTGGTGACAGTGCAGCATGACCACCTCCTGCACTAAAAATCACAAACAGACTATGTGAGGCATCCAAAACCGGCCCCATTTTATTCACTCGGGCCCCAGACCCCTCTCAGTTCTGTCCAAAATTTATTTTAAAATTGCTCCAAAAAGAATAAGACGTTCCATTTTCAGAGGCTCAGACATAGCATTTTTCTTGGGTCACCCGCATATCCTCTATACTACGTATTTAGAATTTTGGTATTTAAGTAGTATTTTGAATTGAGTTAAATCTGCTCTAGAAGTATTCCCCTGGAAATTTATTATTTCTCGTTTGCGCACTGACATTTTACTCCGCTCTAATCCAGGGAGACGTCCGGGGAGGTGCCAAAAATGTAAAGTGCCACCATTACATTCAGATCGTGAAGATTTAAATAGCATAAGTAACATTGACACATATAAATGTTATATTAAAATACTTTCCTATAACTGAAGCTTATAAATCGTGTTGCGCGTCAGGCAGCAGACCTACAGCGTTTAGGGTTCGAGGAGCGCCGATGCCGCCAGAGCTGATCGTTTCCTGCAGGAGCGGCTGGTGCGCCGTGTTGGGGAGCAATTATCGCGCACCGGAGCCGGTGAGTCAACTGCTGCCGCTTGCCTGCCGGCTCGGTCTGTTTTTCTCTTTTATGGTTTACCAGAAGTCGTGTGCTTCATGAGTAGCCCGGTGCTGATGCTCATCTGGCTCGGAAGGAAGACTTATGGGCTGTCTGAAAAGCTGGAAGAAACACGAATGGGCGCAATATGGTCCATGTCCGAAATCTTACCGTAGTATAAGATGGACCCCACTGCGGTTGGTAGGTGCAGTTCGTGTCAGATGAAGTGGAGCAGATTTGCAGAGTATTGAGTTGATAGTGTTTAGGTTTAGGTTTAGGTGAATGTGTTTAATGTGTGAAGGCCCGTTTCACCCAATAACAACGTAATGATATACCGAATCTACAAGTGTCTCGTTTTTTTGAAACTTAGCTCTCGTGTTTTAAGGGTGTATTTCTGAATGGAAATAAGATGTGAATATATTCTTGGTTGCAATGTTCATATGTGGATTCGTTGAATTTTTAAGGAGTCTTTGAATATAAACGACACAAGCAAAAATGTTTAAACTGATGTGGGAGGGTTATGAGGATACTAATGACCAAGGTGTGATTGTGTGTGTTGCTGGTGGCTGAATATAAGGGGCTACGTTGTGCGTTTATGGCTGTAGGGAAGCAAGGGGACAACATGCAGCAGGGAAGAACAGGGTCGGGTCAAATTGGGTAGAGCTGAACTGGCTATGACCTGCCGGTTCTGATGCCACCTTCTCTGTCCTGATGGGAAGTATTGCTCTGCACATTGGCAGGCCTGGACCTGGGCTTAGACCCCCCCCATCGACCACACTTCTGGAACATTCCATCTGGACACTTCTCATAGAGGATTCTTTGGGAATTCATTTTTCTTTTAAAGTTTTTTTTAATTAAAGCAATGAATCTTTTGTGAAAAAAAACTAATTTAGAAAATTTCTTGGTCAGTGTATGTGAAACGGCTTCCAAACCAAACCTTTTTCTTAATGGCTTGCTGTGGTGAATGGGGCTGTACGCCCACGGTCTCCGCCGGTGTCTTACGCCGTAAGCAGTTTCTCACGACCGTGATCTCCGATGCGTGGGAGCGCCGTGAGCGTGGCAGGGTTTTCAGGAGTGGGGGGAACTCTGGTTTTTGTGGTTCCTCCCCCCAGGGAGCCGGGCGGACACCGGCACATTCTGCATTCATGCCGGGGCCACCACAATCCGTTGCTGCTCCACAGATGCAGCCCGGAAAACAGGCCTTCTTGCCCGGAATGTAATGCCGGCATGCTACACTGGGAGGCGCAGACGAGCCCAGAACCAGGCAACCATGGAGGAACTTTCCAGCCAGCTCCCGACGGATGCTTGCTCGAAAGCTCACTTCAGGAACGGCAGAAGGTGGACGGTCCTTGTGATCACGTGTCACGTCCCTCGAGCCAGTATCCCGTCTCCAAGCTGCGAACCCAGCCCTCTCACCTCATATAAACACCCTTATCACTTATCCATTTAGTAGTGATAACCAAATCGTTTGAGAAAGCAGGATCAGTCAGTCTCAGTAATAGTTTGGGGTTAAGGCCGCCGCTGCTCAGGGGCCTGGTGTCTCCGTAACAGTTTGGGGTTAAAATGGCGGTGTAATTTTCCGACTCTGGGATTTGAACTGACGACCTTCTGAACACAGGCACATCATCATAACTGAGCAAGCAGCACACACACCGCATCGTTTGACAGGCTGCTACAACATTCTCTGATGTTCGTCACTTAGTGGGGGGGGAGAGCCCCCTCTTCCCTGAAGTTCAGCACGCTCTGATAGACATGCTCCCCCCCCCCCCGTCCAGATGTTGCACATCACAAGCGGGAGGCTGTTCCATTGAGGAGGGGGGGGGGCTGAGCTTCTGCCTGCCAGACCAGGACTCAGACTGCTTTAGGTCATAATGAAGAGCAGCTCTCAGACACAGACCCCCCCAATCCCCCCCCAATCTGACCGTCTTTGCTTGGTGTTTCCTGGCACTTCTCCTCCCATCTACTCATTCGCCGCTCTCTTCCTGTCATCAGAAGGCTGCCCCGTCCGCCCCCCACCCTCTACGTCTGCCTCCCTGCTCCTCGCCCTGTCACACAGCGTTAACCCAGCCCCGATTGGCATCCTCAGGTGATGGGGGTGGCGTCCTCGCTGGCTGCCTGCGGGTATTGGCTGCTCCTAAACGCCTCGAGCTGGCCGCTCCCCTCGCCCTCATCTGCTTTCCATTCGCACCCCTTCCTCTGCGAATCGGTGTCCGGATGCCACCTGGCTGTGGGGGAATGGGGGGGGGGCAACGAGGGCGCACGCGACGCATTCCCTGCGAGTGCAAAACAGATACGTACATAAGCAGCAGCTGACTCCTCCCTGGCGAGCTCTTCCCGACGGCGCCGGTTTCCCAGCCCCGGTCTGCCAAACGGCACGCGTCTTTATCGTCTTGACGCAGGGGCCACGGGGGGATTACGTGTTGGGGGCGGCCTGTGAAGTATTTTCCAGCTCGGGGGAAGCATTTCTACTCTACGTATTCCGGCCGTTCCGGGATCTTCCATGGCCCCACTCAATCTTTGTCCTCCCCCCCACTCTGGCTTTTTCCCATTGGCTCCCCATTCTCACCCCCCCCCCCCCCCCCGCAGATGTGTTGACAGAAGTTTTTCGGAATACAGCGAGATGCATTAAAAGTGACAGCGTGCAGCGGGTGGTGGCATTGTGGGATCACTCACGGGCACAGACGCGTGGAAGGCGTGTGCCAGACCGCTGCACGCACCCCACCCCTCGAACCCCATCCTCCGATAGCTGATACATAAACCCAGAGGGTTGAATGCACATGGCTCGAATTTTGAACAGATTCTGAGAGCCCTGCACCTGTTTGCTCTCGTATTGAGATGCATGGGCACGGTCACACTCGCACACATACACATATGTACTAGACTTTGTGTTCCTGAATATTAGGGGATTCCTGTCAGCTCTCTTTTTAAGGATGTTAATCCTTTACTTCCAAACCAAACTAATATAGCAGGTGACAATTGATAACAAATATAAACTTAGCTTTGTAACCCCAAAACACAATGAAACAGTATAAATGAAAAAGCACTTCCTCTGTATTTTACGATGAACACCCCTATTTTGCAGGTGAGGTGGTACAGTCAGGCTTATTAGTGCTCGAACCCATGGCCAGCTATCCTCCTGCACACAGGCATGCCGGCCCACTCAGTGTCTCACTTAAGAAGGAGCCGGCCCCGCCAGCTTGTGCTCTCTGCGTGTCGCCCCCCCCATGAAATTGGACATTTCGCCCCCGATTTGCCGTGAAATGGCGTGTTTGTCTGGATTAGCATTTAGCATCCAGGGGAGCCGTGACCAGGGGCTGTGATCCAGGGCACCCGGCAGACAGACAGACGCGGCCCCAGCTTGATGAACCACACTTCCAGAGCCTGAGCCACACACGGGTGCAAGACAGAGGGGAGACGAGGGCAAAGCTAAGGGACGGTCCTGGCAGGGCACAATGTGAAGGTGCGTTATAAACCGGGAGTGCTGGTGCGGGTTTGTCCTGCAGGAAATACAGCTTTCTGGGTCCTGAAGCATGGAGCCAGCTGTGATCTAGAGGGTGGGGGGAGGGTGGGGGCCATAGTTTTCCCTGGCAGTCAGCTCCTGCTCCTCCTGCTAACTGGAAACACATGGCGGCCTCTCTCTCTTTTCCTTTCCCATGAGCACACATGCATGCACACACCACACACACCTGTAAAAGTCGGCTGTCCTCGGGCTCTGTACCCCTGTGCTCCTCATGGCTGAACTCAACGGCCCCTATCAGGCAAATTAAATTCACAACCTTGCGTGTGGTGCGCTTTAAATAGCTGCGATCGGCCAACAGCGGCCAATGAGCCGCATAGGGCATGTTCGCCTTTTCTGCTCCTCTTCTCCCATTAGCTGTTTTGCATTTCACACATTTCTTGTCTTTGCCGGGCCGGACCTGACAGACCACAGACCGACTAAAGACCTCACTGGAAGACATGAAATCCTTAGCCGATCTGGCACCATCCATGTCTTCAGGTCCGAGAGCAATCCACCTGATTCGGGTACAAAGACACCTCATGTCAGACCCGAAAGGACTTTACTGGACCAGGCTAAAGTAGTGTGCAAAGGCATTGGCAGTTTTGAGCTCTGGCTTGCTGCTGCCCCCTGCAGGGCTGGCTTACAATTGTGATGGGTCAAAGGGGCCCTGGTTCTGGATATGATTATGAAAGCACCAGGGCCCCTTTGACCCAGCTCAACAACTCCTCCCCCCATTCTGTATGTCCCCCCCTGTCCCACGTTCCTCCAGTAGCTCCTGGTCTGCCTGGTCCGGGCCCCTGGCAAGAAGTGCTGCTCTTTTCTCTCTATTGTGCTGCTGCCATGCTGGTCAATATTGACACATTCTGGCTCTTTCTGTCCCACTATGAAGGGACAGCACCACACTACTGGGGCAGCAGTGGTGAAGTGGGGGGAGGGTCCTGGCCACACAGCTGCCTCTACGGTGATGCTTTGTTGTTCCTCTTCATTTCCTCGAGGCGGGAAAGATGGGATGAGAGCAGAGGTATCCACGGCTGCCAAGTCAAACAGCCGGCTTGTTTGTGGACAAGTGTAAAGAGAGCAGAGGTAATCCCCCTACCGTTATTAACTTCGAGGGGTCGGGGGGTAGGGGGATTAGGTGTGGAGGCGAGGGAGAGGGAGGGGACCACATAACAGAGGAGAGGTGTCAGAGTGTGAGGCTGCTGGATCAGAGAGAGGGATGAAGATCTCAGTCACTGGATGAGCTGTACGGGGCAGCGTGGGGAGCAGTAGGTCGCTAGGGGGGTGTAGGGCACCGGCACGTGGGTTTCCTGGATTCCTGGTGGATTGTAGAGAGCTGAACTAAAACAGGGAGACAGAGAGCCAATGAGACACAGCGTGGAGAGACTGACGGTCAAATGAAAGCAGATTTAAAAACGAGGCTCTTTAGTGGTCATTCGGGGTTTGACATTAGCATTCCACAGCCCTGGGTGCATGTAGCCGTTAGGGGTTCCAGAACTCCCTCAGGAGTCCGGGAGTGTTGTAAAGTACTCAGGGGTATGGCAGGGAGACCTGGTGCACTGTTCAGCTCGCGCGTGATCGGTTGAAAGCACCGCTGACCTTGAGATAAGTAAAATTACAACTCAGAAAGGAGCCAAGGCCTTGTAAAAATATTTTGGCAGTTCTTAAAGTTGGAAATCACATCTGAAGGCCCCCCCCCCCATTTGCCATCGTGTTGTTTTTCTGGAATTCGATGCGTTACCGGGATACATCTGAAACGTTTCACAGCTTTTCAGGAGGTGGACAGTAAAACTGCCGGAGACGGCATGGAAGAATGCATCTGGACACGACCTGCACTTGCGATAAATATCTGTGGGGGGACGAGACATGGGCGGGATTGGACCACGTATGCAAGGATTTTAACGGGCAGGAGGCGTGGGGGTGGCATGGGGGAAAGGATTAGAAATAGGGATGGCAGTGAAAATGCCGGGTAATACATGAGGCGTTTAATGCCTGCCCCCGCTGACCTGCTTCAGACAAGGCCCCCCTCTAAACACCACACTTTTGTGGAACCTTTGGGACAGTATCCCATCCCTTTTTACAAGAGTAGGAGGGCTCCTGCTAGGTATGACCAGGCAGGACCGGCCTGTCATAGCTGGGGGGGGGCAGTTGCTAGACTCCCAACCTCTTGTACGTCATTACAGCACTATAAGGGGCGCGGGCGGCCGCGGCGCGCGCCCCACATGATAAACTGTGCTGGATGATTTAAAAGTACAGTGGTTTACCAAAAATATCGCGGTATACCCAATATAACATGATAT
>JAODKC010000036.1:4127265-4137742 GCA_026777985.1 Mormyrops attenuatus
CTGAACTCACGAAGGTTCTGGGGACAACCAAATCCTACCCCCCCCTCTGATCTGCAAGAAAAACAAGCTTTTGGTGTGGGATGGTGGTGGCACAGCCTTCCGAAGAATGAAATTTTATGCTTTTCTTTGTTGTCGTGTGGTTTTTTGCACTGTTGCCATGGATGCGTTCATTTCGACTCCGGGCCCTCACTTTAGATTTGGGTCTGAGTCCCTCTTGGATGCTAAAAAACAGTGACAAAGACGACACAGGGACAGATCTGCACACGAATGGGCACAGTTGCCTCCCTTGTGGACCTACTGTTTGATTTTTATTTGTTATGTTGGTCTCCAACTCTCTCCTTCTCTCTCTCTCTCTCTCTCTCAAAGGCTCAAATGTGGCACCCCCAAATTGTCAGTGTGGGCCCGTGAGAATGGGGGGGGGGGGGCAGGCCCACCGGGGCAATCATCCAGCACCTTGTCATCGGCACCAACTCATTACACACGATAAAAAAAGCGAACATTCTGGACGGGGGACCGAATATGAGCGCTATCAAACAGCCGGCTGAATTTGCTTTAGGGTCAATTGCCTATGTATTCTCACATGTTTTGAAAAATGACTCTCCCTTTCTTTGGGCCAGAGGAAGATGGGGGGGGTGGCCTTCTTTTTTTCTAAGTTTTTCTTTTCCTTGTACACTAATGAAATTTTGGAATGCAACACTCGAGTGAAAGCTGGAGTTCCAGACAGTCCCGGGCAGCCCTGCGATCGGCCTTGTTTCTGCAGAGCTTTTATTTGATTATCATCTGAGTTTGACACAGGTGTGGGGGGGGCTGGGAGTACCTTTTCCCCCTGATGCAGATCAGGCAGGGCCATTTTGACCCCACCCCCTTTCAGTGATAGAGGCTTAGAAGGTGTGTGAGCGGGGTGTCTAGGTTACAGTCAAGGGTGTGTCGGATTACTCACACAGATGCGTGCTCGTTCTGATCCCTCCTGGGTTAAACTCCCCTGCTGGCATGTTCACCTTGTTTAGGGAGACACCCAGGGCTGGCGGCACTACAGAGGCCGGGCAGGTGGGGTGACGCCAGCTCACAGGCCGGCCCCAGGAGCTCGAGACCCAGCCCTGCCGGTGCTGCTGGCAGCAGTAAAAAGGCTCCATTGGGCACGGTGCCACACGGGTCAGGGGGCTGTGGTGGTGGGAAAGGCTGACCTGGCAGGTGGAGCGCGACAGGAAAAGAGCGGCGCCCACAAGGTAGAGAGGGATTAACGGGCCGCGGTTATTCTCACGGCGGGGGCTCTGGGGGGGCAGTGAAGGGATGACGCCTTCGGAGAGGGGTGGGCTGATCAAGCCCCGTGCCGTCGGATATGGGGCCGAAAATAGACTGTGAAACACTTCACTAGTAGGGGTGGGCTTCACATGCGATGGGATGCCCTGTCAAAGTCAGTGACTGGCCAATACTGACCCCCCCCCCCAGCCTCCCCAGTCACTGCACAGAGGGTGTGAGGGGCACCAGTGAAGGTTTGGAAGGTAACCAGTACATTACAGGGTTTGCAAACTCACTGGGCGTCCAGAAATGAGTCTGTCTCATGCTGGGGTACAAGAATAAGCGGCCGGTGAATATAGACTGGATGTGATTCGTCGTCTGAGTAAGAGGTCCGTTGTTGGACTTCAGAAGAGCATCGCAGACCACTGAAAAACCTCAGAGACTGATGTATGAATAAAAATATATGTGCTATTGATGTCTGAAATAATGCACCACACCCAAGAATTGATAGTATCAAAAAAAAAAACAATATTTAGGAAAAGATAAGAAAATGTTTAAAATATAAACTATACAGTTTCTGTTGGCTGCGTTTGAGTGCAGTGAAACTGAATCCTCAGATATAACTATCCTGGCTGTCAAAAGGCTGATCGATAACTGACAGCAGCAGTCCTGCCAGGCCAATCAGAGGTCAGTTCCAGGGAGGGGGCGGGACGGCATGATTTAACCCCTCATGTCAGACACAACTGCTGTGTCGCTTAGGTTGCTGGTAGTGGCACGCCATAAATTCTCCCTAAAGAGGGCTTACTCTCTGCTTTAATGGGCAGCGTAAATTTATGGCCTGCCAGTGTCCAGCAAGCTGTTTTTAGAGGGGCTCTGTCTTCCTGTTTGAGCGCCTTTCTCTGCCGGCCTCCAGGTCGCCGGGGTGGCGCTCAGCCCCCCGTCATGCTCTGATTGGGGAATCGAGCCAAAATGGAACGTTTTGAAATGCAGACCTACATAAAACCAGTCAGATGTTTTATTTGTGTGTGTGTGTGTGTGGTACAGATATACCTTACCTTGTGGGGACCGAATGTTTCCTGGTCCCCATAAGGGAAGACTCAATTTAAAAAAATCTGACTGCAATTAAAAAACTAAAAATGCAAAATTTCTTTGGTTATGTATGGTTATGGATAGGGCTGGGTAGGGGTTATGGTTGTCATAGTTAACATTAGCATTTTTTACCTTAGAAATGAATGAGCGGTCCCCACAAACATATGATTACTATGATTACCCAATCTATGTATGTGTATTTATGTATATATTACATTATGGGGACCGAATGTCCCCACAATATGATAAAAACCTGTTAGTTTGACGTTGTGCGGACCCTAAAGTCTCGTATTTTGTTTGGTTACTTACTTATGGTTATGGTTAGGGTTGGGTAGGAGTTAAGGTTGCCATTGTTGGGATTAGGGTTTTGCCCAGGAATGAATGGATATGAGAACAGGTCTTTGTGTATGTGTGTGTGTATTCTCCATTGTGGCCGGATACTGTGGCTCGCTCTGATTCATATTTACAGCACAGTCGATAATCCAAAATTAACGTGGAGCGAGATGCAGCACAGACTGGCGTTTTGTTTCCTAAAGGACAATCCCTTTGACATCATCAGGACGCATTTGCACTCAAAGTATAACGTCGCATTCAGAAATCGCTGAGGACAGCCTTGCCATTACCTCAGTCACTCTCATCCGCCCAGATAGCGATGATGCTACAACAAAGGGACTTTGAACTGACAGTTTCTAATGCTTAGCCTGCCTTGAATCCTTGGCTGCTTCAGAGTGTCCTGGACTAGGGGATTCCAGCCTTTCCAAGTCCATGGACTGGTTTATGTCGTACAAAAACGTCACAGACTGGTAAGCCCGGGGGGGTGTGGGTTTCTGCCGTATCGATTGGTGATTTGATTTGCTTCCACTGTTTTCTGATGTGAACAGAGAACGCGAATGTGGTCATAAAAAGGGGTCATAAAAAATACAAATATATAGGTTGTTTTTGTGAAGACATAAACTTTATTTTTGGAATTTCAACAACCCTTCTGCAAAACACCCAGCGTTGTGCGGCCTGCTGGGATACTGGCTGCAGACTGGTACCAGTCCACAGAGCTTGGGTTAAGTAACCCCAGTCCAGATGGTGAAAAAAAGCTCGCTTAGAACGACCATAGCCCCTGCTATGGAAACTGCTTGTTTTAAAGTAATTTAATTTTATGACCTACAAGAACTGTGTTATAAAAAATTGTAGTGAAACAACATGGGGAATAATACAGTGCAGGATCAGATTTAACCAGATTTCCTCTTTCAGGATTCAGGAACCTCTCTGCGTGAGTATGTACCTTTCTAAGTGTCACTAAAGGTGTGCCTGTCGCTACTTCCTCTTGCTGCAGGTGCTGTTCGCGCTGAACCAGACCCTGCTGCAGCACGAGAGCGCCCGGGCGGGTAGCGTGCCGGGCTCCTACACTACCGAGGACCTCATCACCCACTACAACTGCGGTGACCTCAGCTCCATCATCTTCAGCCACGACACCTCGCAGGTCAGAGGTCACGATGCATATCTGTCCCGACGCTGAGTGGGGCCGCCAGAGCCGCTGCTTCTGCCCTGAGAGGCATGTCGCCTTCTCGACACACACTGAGCCTGTTCATTA
Source organism: Mormyrops attenuatus (assembly GCA_026777985.1). NCBI lineage: Eukaryota > Metazoa > Chordata > Actinopteri > Osteoglossiformes > Mormyridae > Mormyrops > Mormyrops attenuatus. The sequence continues at coordinate 4,131,179 of JAODKC010000036.1, forward strand.
ACAAAGCTCAGTTGTTCAGTACTAAATGCTCACCTAGAGTTGCTGGGCATCTTGTTTGCTGAAGCACTTGATCTGCAGACATTTCTGTTTGTGTTTGTTTGAGGCTGAGAAAGCTGCTTCCAGCGCTCTACACCTGGTAGTGGGGTACTAACCCTGATGGCCAGTAGATTGTCGCCACACTGAAGTGTCCCAAAATAAGTGCTGCAGTGCGGGGGGGGCAGGTGTTTGACAGCATGCAGACTTTAATCTGCACCCTCAGCTTAATCTTCATTATGGCTCTGGCTGGAGAGCCAGTGACAGCAGGGGTTAATGGCTTTCAGCAGCAGCCAGTGTGCGGGGCGGGGGGGCTTTGTGTCACTTTAGATATCCTGGACAGAGTGCAGCTGATGGGCCTTCCTATGATAAGGTATCTGCCTGTGGTCCACCTTGCCCCCCCCACCTCCCTGCATTCACTCATTCTTCTGAATTTTTTTGTCCTTTTTTTAAAGAAAAACTTTTCCTAGCACCCGCCATAAATCAGCAGCTGAACCGGGGGCTTATTGGTGCAGAGCTGTGACCGGCCCCGGGTACAGATCAGCTGGGGGTGTTTCATGTGGGGTGGAGCTGCTAGGGGTGGGGTGTGAAGGCAAGAAGAAAGGCACATGCAATGGAAGTACATTGGAAGTAGCTGGGGAGAGAGACGGAGAGAGAGAGCAACCGAGAGAGACAAAGAGAGAGAGAGAGCAACCGAGAGAGACCGAGAGAGAGAGCAACCGAGTGAGACCGAGAAAGAGAGAGCAATTGAGAGAGACAGAGAGATAGAGAGCAACCGAGAGAGAGAGCAACCGAGAGAGGCAGAGAGAGATAGAGCAACCGAGAGAGGCCGAGAGAGAGAGCAACCGAAAGAGACAGAGAGAGAGAGAACGCCTGACCCTGGATCATAACCGCATTCCCGCACCCCCTCCATCAGGGAGGTGCGTAACACAGCATGGACAAGCGTCGCCAGGGAAAGGCAGGCCCTGCCACACGGCAGACGGCTCGCCTGAGCTGCGTAAGGGGAAACAGAAGGCTCCGGAATTTCCCTGGGCCAGTGATTTAATGGTTTAATGGTTTATTTGTTTATTCCACAAATGTTCTGAAATATTGGACTTACTCTGATGTCATGTTAAACAGCTGGACTTCAGCTGTTGTAGAAAAATAAGCAATATAACAGGGTCACATTTTTCCAACTTCAGGTACATTTTATTAATTCCAGTTTATACTGCCTGATATTAGCAGATGTAGGATCCACATTAAATATCAGAAAACAGGCTTCCAATAAAGTATATAAACCCCCGATTTCACTGTAGCTGCTGCCAGCCGCTCTGTTTTTACTTACATGGGAACGACACAGAGATAGAGTATCTGGAGTGTTGCTCTGCTGAAATGACGTAGCTTTTTATTTGGTCACCACTGGTTATTTTCACTCCTTTAGATGACTGTAAATATGCTGAGCAGACAATGTCCAGCACCCATGAGGAAATTGGGATGTATTAATGCAGGGCCTCTGAGCAGAGCCCAGCCAGACTGCCTGCCCCTTTGGTCGCTGACTGATAGCGTGTATCAGTGTTACTATTAAACTGATTTTCCAACTCTGCACTGCACTGTAGTTGATATATAAGCAGCCCCTCGGGACTCGGAGTGTGAATGGCTGGATTTCTGAAAAGACACGATTACGAGTTTCCAGTACCGGTACTAGCTGACGTGTTGCTCCAGACAAGCATTGTTGCCGATGTCCCCCATCCGAGGCAAAGTGAAATTGGAGGTTGAAATATTGATAGGAAGACACCAGCGCGATCAGTCCGACGTACCTTTACTGAGATGCTGGGAAATCACAGTTACTCTGTTTGTGGGTAAGAAACCACAAGCATCCATCTTCAAGACTGCTTACCCTGTACCCGGTGTGGGGAGCCTGTTCCAGGTAAGACAGAGCCACAGACCAAGTCCACTGCACAGCACACGCTCTTGGCAACATGTTGTAAGCAATTTAGAGACACCAGTTCATGTACCTGCAACGCGGGGAGAACAAGCCAGATTCAACAATAGAGGTGACACTTCTACTGACCACGGCTCAGAAGTGCGGTTTTTATGTAAATATTGTCAATTTAATACTGAATTATATTGAAAGACACTGATATGAGTCTGTATGTTGAGCTTCTGTCATCTGAGACCATTTCATCCTCAGTTGACCTCCCTGGTTAATGCTAGTTAGTTTAGTCTTACTTGTTACAAGGTCTCTTAACTAGGAAGAAGAGGAAAGATTATAGTCAAGCCCTGGTGGGAATCGCTGAGCTTGTCGACACACTTTCTGCGGTTTCCGTGCACACTCTGTGCCTCAATAAATGAGATTAGGAAGGCGAGTGATGGCTCACTCAAAACCCAGCCCCACCTTCCCGGAAAAACTCTCCCAAATTCTCTGCAAAGTGAGGTGCACAACTGCCGAAATAAAGGCCCTCTTCTTACATTACGTCCCACATTCATATTTCTGCTCGATGTGGAAACACAAACACAGCCTGCCCACAGCTTCTGACAGTCAGCTTCGTGCTGTTGGATGGTTCCCTCAGAAGACATTACCCCTGTCTCACGACTCGACCTCTGATTGGTCTGATTGCTTCCCTGACAAGGACACGCTGGCTTACCGTGTCACCTGTGCCAGGAACGACGAAGCTCCTTGCTCTGAAGCTGGCTCGGAATTAAAGCGCATGTGAGCTGTGAAGTAATTGTGAACTAATATGTCATATGTTAGAAATAGCACCTTTTATGTTGTGTTCTTTTCGCCGTAAAGTGTGTTATTGCTGGAGTTGTGTGCTTTTCAAATGTTAAGGGAATACATCCGTTTACTAAGAGATGTGTTTGAACTTCAAGTCCTAGTTCTGATTTTTAACATACATCAGTATTGTGGACCTGCCTGTCGCTTTGCAATTTCTGGACGTTCCCAAGACACTGTGTCGTTAAGCTGACATGATAAATGTTTGCACCATTTAAGACAAGTCTGATTGCAGTGAGGTGATTCATAGGAAAAATGCATGTTCAGTTCCTAGTTAGGGAACTAGGTACAGTGGCAATCCCTGACCTGCAGGTGGCACTGTTAGGTGAGCCTTTCTTGCAGACTCGGGGTGCTGGAGCAGCAAGGTGAATGTGGCACCTTACAGCCAGATGCCTGAAGCCCGTGTCCTTAGATGCTGCTCCTTGAGTTGATCCCAGCTGTCGACTCCGACTACTTTGCGGAGTGGGTGGGGGGACCCTTGCAGCTGCCCGTTATAATCTGGGGTTGGGGGGGGGGGGGATTATGGGGCAAAAATGTAGGGATTCAGAGCATCTGCAAGACAGCTTATTTAGCGTTTGACCACCCTCCTGTGCCCCTCCCCCACCCCATCTCATGCTTCATGACAAATATTTCCCACGGTACAGAAAGTAAGGAACTTGTTGCTATCAAATGCTTTGACCCAGAGAGTGACCTGAGGGGGAGGTGCTGGGTGTCCTGGCACAGGTAGAACCAGCCTTAGTCCCATTTGGGACATGTAGGGGAAGGACCACCCCCCCCCAATTTGGGTCTAACCAGCGGGAGAGTCGCTTGAACATACTGGAACCAATCCAAGAGCCCGGTCCAAGGAGGAGAGTGCAAACTGGGGCAATGAGTGTTTGCCGGGATAACTCAGAGTTTCCCTGCCATGTCTCACACCTCAGGCCTTGACAGCAGTGTCAGAGACACCCTGCTCTCTCCCCCCTATGTCCCCATCACCGCCCAGCAGGTACAGGTATGTGTTAGCTCACATTGACCAGCTCACAGTCACCCCCCCTCTCTGCTCCCCCCCCCCACCACAGCTACCCCACTTTGTGAACAGCTCCTTGCCGGACCATGAGCGCAGCACGGCCCAGCAGATCGACACCTACTTCCGCCGTGAGCTCATCTACAAGCGCAACCAGCGCATGGCACGCCGTGTCTCTGCACTCATGCAGCGCAGCCCCACGCAGACCTTCTTCTTCGCCTTTGGGGCGGGTAAGGGGCCATTGTGGGGGCGGGGCCACGGCAGGGCATCTGGGAAGTTGGGAGCATGTGATCTTGGATTATATGGCATTATGGTTGGGTGCTCTGGAGCCACGAGGGTATCGTAGGACGTCCTGCAGAGCAATGTCCCCAGGAATTCCCACCATGGCCATAAAGATTAACGGAGTGCGGTGAAGACGCAGGCTGATTGCATGCTGACATATGAGGGGCCTGAAGGGGGGGGCAGACACTGAAACTGGTCAAGCATCTTCAGAATTATGAAGAAGGGATAACAAATGAGAACTAGAGGCACTTATTTTCTGGATGGCTGAATTATGCAAGTGTGTGAACAAATGAAGAACAGCACACATAGAGTGTGCCTATAAGTATAATGAGAGGACTGAATGTGGAGTATACTCCAGGCCCACCAGGCCCACCAGAATCCTGGCCAGGATAAGCAATTAGAAGATTCGTGGATGGAAGAATGTGGATGAATGATTGTGGATAAAATGTGGATTGACTATTGTGTGAATGTGGGCAGAGCGTAGACTGAGTGTGGACTGAATGTGGAGTGAATGCAGATTGAGTGCTGAGTGCATGTGGGTAGAATGTGGATTGAGTGCCGTGTGAATGTGGACAGAATGTGGATTAAGTGCCGTGTGAATGTGGACAGAATGTGGATTGAGTGCCGTGTGAATGTGGACAGACTGTGGATTGGGTGCCGTGTGAATGTGGAGTGAATGTGGATTGAATGTTATGTGAATGTGGACAGAATGTGGACTGAAAGCAGATCGACTGTTGAATGTATGTGGACTGAGTGTGGAAATCCCTGCAGTATATTTGTCATCAACATGAAAGTATCACTCCAGTGCTGATACCCCTGCAGTTGTTCAAAAAAAAAAGAAAGAGCCGTTTGTTTCAATTAGCATTCCTGGGTAATGCCGCTAATGTTTCCTGTAGGGCGCCGTCCCTCCCAAGAGAGCTCTGTGTCTGCGCGTGTGGGGCTGGCTCCTGTGCCCCCCATGTGTGTGCACCACACACACTGATTAATTCCCATCACAAGTGTTCCTTAGTCTCTTGATCCTCTCTGTTGCATTTGGAAGAAAGTCACCGCAGGCATATTCAGCTGCATGTGCGTGTGTGTCAGTGAGTGTGCGTTTACGTGTGTTCATTGCCCTTACGTTGTATAAACATAGTTATGCATTTGTAGGTCCAGGATAGCTGAACTTATTTGTGTGTGTTATGTGTGCGTGCGCGTATGTGAGGTTACGTCTGTGCTCACTACAATGGGTGTGACTGTGTATATACATAAAAATCCACATGTTTATACGTGCACAGGCGCAGGATGTGTGTGCGTGTTTGTGCGTCTGCTCATATGGTCTGATGATGTGTATATAAAGGCCTTCTAAAACACGTGTGTATGTACACAGGCGGGTCCGAGACGTGTGCAGTTACCACACTCGTGTCTGCTGAGACTATCGACCTTGCGGGGGCAGTGGTGAATCTGAACCGCACTGTGCCGCTTCTAAAGAACGTGTTTACGGAATCCGTTAAGGAAACTTTCAAACAAAAGCACCACGTTTAATTCCTTTGTCAGCAGCAAACTTTGCAGTGAGTTGAAACCGATGGTGAACCATCATAAATTGTAGGAACCCTACAGCAGATCCAGCCTTCTGGGAGGTGCGGACAGAGAGCCTGGATTTTGGCTGGACGCTCCCTGGCCTTGGGGACCTTTCCCGGCCCGTGTCCGAGTCCCGTCTCCAGATGGCGTCGGCACAGTGGACCACGGCACCTTGGCTGATGGAGAACGCCCCACTGACGGCTGGACCTGGCAGCTCTTTTCTGCCATGTTTCCATGGAAACAGCCGCATGAAGAGCCCCATGATCGTTGTCCTAGATGGTTCTGTTTAACACTGCAGAAATATCACATGTGCAGTTCATTATGGCAGAGGGCTGACCAAGCCTGTGTGGACTGGATATAGGTGAACAAGCTTAAGGAAGAAACGTCTGAGAGATGTAAGGAACCTCAACTGTCCACTAGTCTGTATAGAGGATATCCAGGGACAGGTTCTCTAGGGGCAGGTCCACCATGGGCAGGTCTTCCATGGGCAGGTCCTCCATGGGCAGGTCTTCCATGGGCAGGTCCTCCATGGGCAAGTCTTCCAGGGGCAGGTCTTCCATGGACAGGTCCTCCAGGGGCAGGTCTTCCAGGGACAGGTTCCCCAGAGGCAGGCCCTCCATGGGCAGGTATCATACCCTTCCCTTGTTACTAGCTGCTCATTTAGGGCTATCAGTGTTTATAATGTCCCCCTCTGTCCAAAACTCGGATATGGAGCTCAGGCAGATGGAGGAGAAGAAAAACAAAATTTGAAGGAGACGGAGAAGAAGAATAAACAGGCACCATGTTTCAGGCATCTAAAGTTACTTCGGTTGTTCCACACATTTTCCATGGGGTGTGTGTATAAAGTACTTTGGACAGGCCATCCATCTGAGCTGTGGCCCCCCGCCCGGCCGGGGGGGGGGGGGGGGGGGGGGGGGGGGGGGGGGGGGGGGGGGGG
>JAODKC010000036.1:4143195-4182079 GCA_026777985.1 Mormyrops attenuatus
CCCCGCCCCTTCTGGGACAGTTATACACAGCAGTGGTGCCCCGGCCAGTCAAACAAGGCATAAGCAAATGGACAGTCTAAATATTTAAAGTGACGGAGGTAACGGTAAATGTTCCTGCAGAAAACCATTCATGTCGGTTGTCAGGGGTCCTCGGGGCGGGGGGGGGGGGGCAAATCCTCACGGGATGGGTCTGCAGAGGATCTCTCAGAGTCCTGTGGCGGCACTTCTGACCCCGCCCCCACTGCCGGGACTAATATCCTCACACACTCAGAGTGGTACTGCTTGGGGGGGTCCCTGCTCTGCTCCGCTCCCATTAATGTGCTAATGAAAGCAGACAGGAACATCGAAAGGCCTGGGATTTCCTGACGCCACGTGAGACTCGCGCTCTTTTCGACGTCCAGGCCGGACTAAGCGGATACACGATCCCAGGTGCCGGAGCGTTGGGCCCAGATCGCGACCTGGAAATGACTGGGCTTGTCGTTTTATTATGGGCCCAGAGCTTTATATGCTTTTTGATTAGCAGCCTGGCTGCATAGCACTGCCGGTTAGCTGCTGGCGGTTGCTAATGATACCCTGGGCTCGTCTCCTGGAGCGTGGGTGAGGAGCCGGGATTAGGGGGGGCCCCGTCAGCGCATCACACCAAACCGGCAGCCAAGAGGACCCTGTAATTATAGTGATGAATGCGTGCTTCCCTGGCGTAGTCTGCGTAAGTCCCGTGTCTCACATCTCACCACACAGGGTCTTCTGTTTGTTTGTAGCATAGCAACAGCTTTACCATGCTCCTCTATCATTCCATACATCCCACCTCCTGCTGTCCTTTCAAACGCCTTTCTTAGCGGTGACCACCAGGGGCCACTAAAGTGCTCAGCCACATCATTCTTTTCCTACTGCATCCTTCCTCTGAGACTTGGCTGACTACATTGCGTGGAGGGTGAGAAAGGGCGGAGCGGAGGGATGCTGGGTGATGTCACGGTGTTACTGGGGGGCTTTTCCCCATGGGGTGGCCAGGGCAGTGCCTGACACGTCATTTCCAATAAGCCTCAAATGGTTCCTAAAAGTCAGGGGCCTGTTAAAACTTGCTAAAAGCTTCGCGACATTATGTTACGGAGAGCCGGAGGCCTGCCAGGAAGGAACGGCCACTCTCCCTAGCAGGCCTCTATGAAATGCGGGCCGTCAGGAGCACTGGACTGGCCTACTGAAACCCAGGCCTCCTGTTAAAAGCAGGGGGGAAGAAAAAAGCCTACGCCAGACTCCTGGACAAGCTTGGGGGGTTGGAGGGGGGGGTGAGGACTGCCATCCCATAGTCGAGCAGAAAGGAGGCACTGCTGTTTCCACAGGCGGGGGGTTGCAATGTGCCTATCATTAGCTTTTCTACATGCGTGAGGCTGTACTTATCTGCTGGGCTGCCAGCACCCTGCCTGCAGCTGGTATACAGGCAGCTGCACGTCGATCGTGGGCACGAGGCAGACGAGGCGTACCTCAGACCCGCAGCCTCATCCCGGCGGGCAGCCCACACCAAAACTACGTGATTTCATAACGTCCGTGTAAGACGACTCATCGCGGGCTGCCCTGCACACTTCTAAAGAACTGTTCATCCTCAATTCTATATTTACAATGTTTTACTATAATGATTTTGGATTCTGAGAGCAAAATGTGTTAACTAAAACAGCTAAAATCATTAAAATACTTATTTTAGGAGATAGGACAGATGTCGTATGACTCTAGAAACATTTAGTCATCATGTAGCATGTATTTCCAGCTAACTGTAGTTGAAAATCAACACGGAGTACGAAGGTATCTAACTGATCGGACCGTTGGCTCACTAGCAGCGAGTTTCATTGGCTGACATTTTTACGCGTCGGAGTAGCAGGAGATTCTGCTTCTGCTTCAGTCCTGATGTGACAGGTGGGTTAGGGAGTCTTGCTTAGCTGACCGCACACGTCCCCCGGCACCTCAAACCGCCAGCTAAGCACTTTCCCCGCTGACCTGGCTGCCGTTCGGGCGTCTCTTTGCCGCCTCCGCCGGCTTGACCGCTTGCCCAGAACGCCCTGCTTTATTTTGCTCCCCACAACTGCGGTGGAGTGGTGTATGTGTACAAAGAGCGTTACGAATAAATTATTAGGGGAATAAATTTGTTGGGGGTGCTGGGGGAGGCAGCACTGGGTGGGGGCCAGCCGCCAATGTGAGGGGCTTTCAGGCAGCCGCCGGATTCGCTAGCTGGCTAGCTGGCACTGCTCCCTCCCCCCCACCCAGCGGCCAGTTTGCCAGGTCAAGCCCCTCAATAGGGTGCCTGTTCTCTACTTGGTCCCACCCCCACACTGCCAAGGCTTGGGATGAAGGTGCGAGAGGAACGGCGGGGGGCTCACCTTCTGCTTTTCTGATCCTGCTCTCCAGAGCGGTGGCTGTAACGATGAAGATACGTATGATGTTTCAGAAGATGGCCCTGAGTACTTTCAGCCCGTCATTTATATGGTTCTGGAGGATTAGGTTCAGATGACATTGTGTGGACTAATTGTACCCCACAGCATAATAAAAACCTGGACTCGTATTCACAAAGCATCTTAGTGCTAAAAGTAGCTCCTAAGTCTGAGACAACTAAAAAGTAGTGGAGAGGACTCCTAAGTCACTCAGACCAACTCACAAACAGTCAGAAAACGGCTGCTGTCAAACCACAAAACAATGTCATGGAAACATTAAACGAGCGCTGTATTACTTAAAGGATACCGCCTCAGTCGTGAAAGAATAAGGATTGTTGTGGAGCTGGTGAGGGATGCAATAACGTCTCCAACAATCCGAAACAACCCAGTCATATACAGTAGAAAACACTTATACTGATCATTATACTGATCATTTTTTCCTTTTACTTTGTCTCAGGCAGATTACCACCTAATTGACATTTGTATAGCCTATTTATTACATGAATATATGGTAATAAAATGGACAATGTCACTATTTACCGAATTTTATAGACACGTTCAAAATACAGTACAGCTGTTTCAGACGCTTTTCAAATTACTGAACTGTGTATAATTCAAATTCGCTATAATACAGTACAATACTGTACATAAAATACATTGTATTGTAGTTTCGCTGCTGCATCTCCTTGGCTCGCTTTTGGCAGTTTATTACAACCTTTGATGAGACTATTTTTGTCATTGAGAGTAAATGACTTTCTTTTTCCCGTCATGTTTTCTGTGCACACAGCATTAGCCTCAGGTAGCTAAGCCAGAAGCAGACAGGTTATGGCAAGGCAACGTAGGCAAGTAAAAAAGAATTTAAAATTGCCATAATTTTAATATTTTCCATATGTTGTTATGTATAGAAAGACCCTAAATGAACACAGTAAGTGGACTACTTTATTACTTTAAGCAAATTATTTAAACAGTATTTGTACAGGAATGATTCTGTCCCAAGCTTTTTGATCCATATAAGCCGTTGATCACTATAACCGTGATCACTATAAGGGGTTTCCACTGTATTTGTGTTTATGGGATGTTGTGCATACATTTTCACCAGCACATACTGGCCTCTCATCAGCCAATCCCCATGGTTACTGCAATCAAGCTCATGCATGAGAGCTGACATCAGCCAAAGCGATGGAGTCTTACTCTTAGCTTAGGAGCTTAGGAGTTGCAATTTAGGAGTACTCTTAGTGGTAAGATAAAATGCTTTGTGAATACGGGCCCTGTTGTTCTGACGTTGCGGGGACCTGAAAAATGGTCCCCACAAAGATCTGTGAATGCAATTAAAAAATGAAAACGCCAAAAGTCCAGTATTTTGTTTGGTTACTTATGGTTAAGGTTAGGGCTGGGTAGGTTAAGGTCGTCATTTTGGGATTAGGGTTTTCCCCATTGAAATGAATGGAGAGTCCCCACAAAGATATAACTACAAACCTGTGTGTGTGTATGTGTGTGACCTGCAGCACACGTCATACGCGTAGCACCCAGCTTCTGGAGATGCACGCTGTCCCGTCACCCCCCATTGGCCCCGTTCACCCTTCCCGCTGTTCTTCAGGTCACTGTGGCCCAGTGAATTAGAACCTGTACCTCTGATCAGAAGGTTTTTGGGTTTAAATCCCCTGGTTGGCAGCATGATTTCACTGCAGTTTCTCCTGAGCCTGGCTGACCCTGGTTTCTCAACTGTGTGTCACTTTTAATAAAAGCGTCTGCCAAGTGAACTTTCTCCATGACTGCCGCTTGTGTGTTTCTCCTCCATTCGCTGTCAGGCCACTTCCTGGGGAACCACAGCGTGCTGGACATACTGCGACAGGAAGGCTATGAGGTGGAACACACGGCCCCAGGACAGCCAATCGCAGAGTGAGTTGTGACTTCCACATCTGCTCAAATTGACCAATGAGCACACAGAAAGCAACGCCATCACTCTCTGGCCACCGGAGAGTGCTCACTGTGATTTATCCGGCCCCAAGTCTGACTGTTGCGCTGTGAGACACCGGCTTGATGCAGATGAAAATTACAGAACCACGATAAATGAAACTGTAGTGTTTGATTTTTGCCAAGTGCCCCTTGGGGGGATTATCCGCAGGCTGCTGTTGTCAGTTGGGTCGACACTTTAGATGCGGTTTCCAAGTCAGACCTCATGTCAGAAATCCCCCTCAGCCTGCAGGACAGACGACCCCCTGAAGACTTTGGCCTAAAGTATTTAAACACAGTCTCTTTTCCGAAAGAGCAAACCAGTAGTGTTACCTGGAGCTGTCAGAGGGCCGGATGCTTGACCCCCACATAAACACCGCCGTTAGCCATTACCGTCCCGTGGAGAAAATGCTGTAGACTTAATTAGGGGAGTCGGTTAATAGTGCACTGCAGTCATGCCTCGCTTTTGTGTCTCTCACCGCTAATTACTGTTGTCGCCGATTCATCCTGGCTCCCGGGGACCTTTGTGGGAAAAACCGGTGGGCGGTTTGAGGAAACGCAGGGCGGCCCATTGTTCCCGGGATGGCAGAGTGCCAACACCGTGACCGTCTCCGCTAGCGTCCGTCTCTGCATGGCCTGACCACGTCTCGTGTAAACGTGACGGGAGGGGGGAGTCAAGCTGGTGGGGGATCGCCGGGGGAGTGGTGGTGCTTAGTGCACATTATTCAGAAAGGTGGCACACTGGGTACCACCAGCCCGAACCCAGCTGGCAGAAAAAGGGGTGGTGCACCCTGACATGCATTGCCTCCTTCCTGATTGGCAGCCAGCCAAGACAAATGATAGATCCCGTATCGCCCACGCCATAGTGGCCAGGACTTTAAACACCTCAAGGTAAACAGCCGCTGCCACATAGCCGTGGTGCTGGGGGGGGGAAACCAGCAGTCTTTCCCCCGTCCTTCCTGCTGCCAGGAAAGCCATTAACGCAGGGGCAGCCAGTGTTGATCTGAACCTGCCCTTACCCCCACCCATCTAGGTTATGGAACATTCATCCATCTTGTAAACCCCTTTTGACGGGCTGATGTTGGTGCTAGCCGCGTGTCACCACGGCGACATCCGAACACAATCACATGGGCAGCATTCGTGCTCCTGAACGTAGTGTTTCGGTTTACACCGGCACATGCTGGATTTAGCCTGGCACATGCTCAGACCGCTCTTCGAAAGACAGCTGCGGAACACTGCCTTTATATTACGGCTAATAAGTCACCAATGGCGTCTCTTGGCGTGGTCTCCCAAGCTCTGCTTCCGCAGCAATGTTACCCTCTCACTTTGCTCTCCATTTCCCCAAACATCTGTGCCTCAGGTATCCAGCCCAGTCCGAGGAAGTCACGGCGGGCCCTGGCGTGGAGGAGGCCACAGGTGCCACCGACGACCCCCCAGGCTGGGAGAGCGGCTCCCCAGGGCCCGAAGAGGGCCGGGACGGCCTGCCTCAGCTGCTGCTGCCTGATAGCCTGAGCCAGCTGGAGGAATTCGGGCGGCAGAAACGGCCCAGGAAGCAGCCACGCACCCACAGCCGGCCCCGGCTCTTCAGCGACCTGTGGGTCCGCATGGAGGCTAGGTGAGGCCCCGGGGCCCCAGCAGCCCTGCCCAAAAGGCAGGCGAGACAGCAGGACACAGGGCGACAGCCGGATAAGGACGTGTTGGGATGGTGGGGGCAATGGGGGGTGGGGGGCTGGTTTTAATCTCGCAAGGATTTTCTGCTGTACCCACAAGCGTGCTGCCTAACTGCAATACTTCCTGTAAACAATCCAGCCTCGTCCCATATAAATGCACAGAACTGGCCACCACTTTGGAGAAAGACATGATAGCTTAGCGGGAAAGTTATAATAACAATCTGAGGCGGGACATGAAAATAAACTCCTCTCTGCGTGTCTGTGTTTCATTATCATCACCGTTCCTGTTTGTCCACTTGTCTTTGAGCAGTACCACTCCCTTGGCCAACGTCAGGATAACGAACGGCTATGTGACGGTGGAGCCTCCCCTGACGCAGCAGGAGCAGCGTCGCCGGACTGTTGGCACCCCCTGGGAACGTCCTGCCGGCTCGGCCACGCCCCTCGTCCTGCTGAACTTGGCCTCGCGTGACACTGGCCACGCCCTCACCTGCCTAATAACCTGCCTGGTTCTACACATGTCATTCACCTCCTGACCCCAAGGGGGAGCCTTTCTCACTTCTAGGTGCTGACTGCCCAAAACCTGTATGGGAACTGAATACATTAATGTCAAGCCCAAGGATGCCAGGGATCATTCATACAGACCACTTCCCACCTTAGAAAACCAAAGAAACACCCCAGCTTCGTGCCTGTGGACCGTTCCAGCAGCTTCCTCTCAGCACGGCGTCAGGCTGTAGTACAGAACAGGGCTTTTCAAGCACTGGCTCCCTACCTTACTTACCTTGCTGAGCAGTTCCTCTCTAATGAGACAGCAATAATATTGATACTGATATTGACTTACATAAGTGTGTTTATAAAAGCAAAATGAAGACTGACTTTATCCCACAAATGCAGTGGCCAAGGGAAAACAGAGCGGTGTATTTCAGAAAGACTACAAATCTCTGGAAAGGCATAGTCATAATAAAAAATATATAATTAATATGCAGAGACTGAATTCTACATTTTAATGTGTCTACCAATGTAAATTAATAATAATAATGTAATTCTACTAATGACCGTAACAACTCATTGACGTCTTCTAGAAGCACCCTGCCTTTGTGGTTTTTTGTAAATTGTGCATTTGTTCATAAAGAAATATTGTGTATTTATTCTTTCTCGGAGAGTATATTTTCATGCATTTGTTGATTACATAAAAGAATAAAATATAAACAGAAACGCCTGAGCATTTTGATCCCAAAAGCCATCGTGTAACAGTACCAGGGGTTTCCTGACCGTAGCGCCCAGCCGCAAGGTGGCGATAAACGCTGGTACTGCCGGCGTGTGTAGGCCGTGCGGAAGGGTTGCGTGGCTCAGGCATCCCCGTCAACTTTCACAGGACACAATTACGTATAACTTCGGTGTATACCGGTATGTATCGTTACATGTCTATTCCGGGGTGTGGATACATATGGACACGCAAAGCGAGAAACGACACTTTCAATTTTTCGGTTATATTGACGTTAACTACGTCAATTAGCTCCGAGACAGAAGTGATCCTATCCTGCCCTCTAGTGGCATATATCAATATTACAAAATTTAAAACAACCGTCCATACCGTGTTTATTCTGAAACGAGCGTTTAACTTTACTGCATATTCTTTTGTATTCAGTATAGAAGTATTATAAATATAGTAGTATATTTTATAGAGATAGTTTGGTTTCAAATATATTACAAATTCTGCAAGCAGAAATGAAGATACCAACTCGGCAGCTGTAGGCCTGTTTTCAATTAAAGTTAGACACATCACATCTTACTGAAGGGTAAGCTGTCATTCAAAGAAGGCCGCCTCTCAAAGCACTGACCCACACTCGACTACATTCAAAGCAGGCGACCATACACGATCGAGAGGAGAGCGAGCTCTATTCGGCTGGGCGGACGAATGGCGTGAAACTTCTGACGCATGTTGAGAGCGAAGGGATATCGCTAGATGGCAACGAGAGCACATGTATCGGAGTCGTTCGCCAAACATTCGCGATGCATTGGCATAGTGAAAGATGCTTATATTAAATAGAATATATAATAATAATAATAATAATAATAATAATAATAATAATAATAATAATAATAGGCCTAATGCCCTACGATTCCATACTTAAAAAGTTTAAACTGTAAGTTAAGCGTGTCGACTACAGCGCTGTTGCTAAAACTAATTTAATTCATTACTTTGTTTTTATTTCAACAATTTAGTCCGATTTTCTGAGAACAGTTCTATATTAAAGCAGGTCTTCAAAGTATTTTATTTGTATTAGCCTATCGTTTTCTTTTCTTTTTAGGGTAGGCAATAAATACTAGTGGTTATTATTTAAATGGGGTGTTTATGATAGGTACGATGATCTCAGTACTACAATAATATTTTATTCATAATATGTTTAAAAAATATGGAATGAGATCACTGAGGCTCTGATGTTGTAAGACCGTGTCTGTATCAAACTAAAAATCACATTGTCGCCACAATCAATCCGATTAGTTTGTAGATCCAAAAGATGGATAGTTCCTAGACTGCCATTAAAATCCTGTTAAACTTCGCATGTAGATGTATTTTTGGTCTTGATTTTTTCCACACAAAAAAGACACTAAACCAAGCATATAACAAAGTATTACACAAATCAGTTATACAAGACATATAGTACGATCTTAAGATGAGTATTTGTGCAATAATAGTTGTGTCACAAACATAAAGCAAGCGACCCTATCCCGCCTTAGAGTTTATCACTATATAAACAGCAATCAAACACCATTTATTCGAAATGATGTCATATTAGAAAGTTTATTTCCGAAGGTCTGATTGTACCCCGTTTGGCTAGATGCGCACCATGTTACTTTTAACAAACAGTATACTCTGATATTCATGTGTTTTTTCGTTTACAGGCCCGTTTGGTGATCGGCGTTAATCCATTTAAAATCCATTTGACTCGAATGATAAATGAAAATGATTTACTTAAATGGTGATTTCACTACTTACAGTTTATATTGTGAAAACTAACAACATAGGCCTAAATGTGTAAACGATGTTAATACTGTCGTTATTATGTGCATTTTCTAAGAATGTTTGTTTATATTTGTTGTAATAATAACGTTGTTTATATTCAGACTGACACTGGAAAAATTGCGGGGTTTTTTCCCGCTCAACGCTGTCCACGGAGACTTCCTAGCGCGTCTCACAAACCAGTCCAACTGGAATAAAAAAATCGGCGGTGTGAAAACGACTCTTGATATTGTGTGCTTTGGCTGGAAATTAATTCGCGCCTAGACTTAGGATATTGTAGTTTTTCCCAACGTATTCCCAAAGTAATAATAATGACGCACACATATATTAAAATTGCGCAACATGTAATTGACGTAATTAATTCCAAACATCTCTATAATGAATAGTTTTTTTTGTCCTTTCAGTCTCGTAGTTCAATTTTTTGCTTTTTTCTTTTTAAGTCCTTTTTATGCTTCCACCGTTTCATGCTTAGCAAAGGAGAACACGTTTTAAAACAAACAGCTATTTCGCCCCTTAAGCCACGACAGGACAATGTTTGCTTTTGCTAAAATACCATTTTCCCTGGGCATCGGGGTGTTGTTTGACGGAGTGGGGGTCCTGACAGAGTTCAGAGCTGACTGACCCTTTGCTGGGCAGGACAGGGATCTCAGGATGCATATAAATAAAAGATTAGAACGGAAAATCAATTTCTTGGCAAACTCATTAAAAATGCTTCATCTTCTTAAATGATTCCCTTTTTCCGTTCCCGGCCCTCTCCCCGCGCCCGCTCCTCTCATCCCCGCTTCTCTGTTGCTCTCCCTCGGCGGTAATTACTTGCGCGGGTCGTTCTCAGCCCTTTGATTCGCTCGGTTTCGCAAAATGAAGGTTAAGTTTGTTTAACCGGCGTGGATTTGCCAGCCATGTTAAAGCATATAATGCGCCGGGTTCTCGGTTTTTTCCCCCACCTCCTTTTCCAGTTTTCCCCTTGCGAGCGGCTCCGGGGGGAATCCAAGGTTAAGGCTGGCAAAGGCCCAGGGGCCTCGGAGTGGATAGGAAGCGGAACAAACCCGACCTGACTTAGCGGAAACGATACGGTTGTTAAAATCACCGCTGGTAACCAAACTAAAACGAATGCAGCTTTCTAGCGTTACCCTTGTAATGCTCTAATGTTCTTTAAGTGCTTTTTAAAAATAGCTGCCAATTTAAGGAAATACGGCAATCAGTCTGATTTTCAGTTCTTGGACCACCGGGTGAGGCCATTTGCTACTATTAGGCTTTGGTATTATACGTGGTGCACAGATAAGCCACATTTTTAAAATTGATGCAAAATAACACAATGCTTTCCCTCTCTTACCAACTTTGTACTAGTTAGACGAGGGGGGCGGGATTTCATGGCGTTAATCAATCTATCAATCAAATGAAACAGTTACAAATGAACACAATGGCTTTGAGAATCTATCTTCTTACAACCAGCAATTTATTTATGGTGCTGGTGACTTTTCCTCAGAATGTTACCTTGTTATTTTAGCTTATTAATAGTACACTTTCAACACAAAACAAAGATTTAAGCATTAGCTAAAACTAAACATACAGCAGTTTCTGACTATCAACTGG
The DNA here is from genome assembly GCA_026777985.1 of Mormyrops attenuatus. Taxonomy (NCBI): domain Eukaryota; kingdom Metazoa; phylum Chordata; class Actinopteri; order Osteoglossiformes; family Mormyridae; genus Mormyrops; species Mormyrops attenuatus. The sequence goes on from JAODKC010000036.1 coordinate 4,153,851, forward strand.
AGTTACTGCAAATAAGGACATGTATTAAATAATATGTATTACATTTGCTGATAGTAGCAATAGTGTAAATTAAGGATCATTCTGTGTATCCATCTTTGGAATAACAAATCAATATGTGTATGAATGTAAAGAATATGGATATCGCCAAGCTGATAATCAGTATTACAGTTATCATCCTTCCATCCAGCTCCCATAACTGAGCTGGCAGCAGAGCCCAGGAAACAGAGGCCAGCTGGGATACCTGGGACTGGATACCAGTGTCCATCAAGCTGTCACGTTAGGCAGCATTTTATGGAGTTAAAGTTTCAATACACTATTATTCTATATGTTGTGTGAAGCAGAGAATGCAAAGAACTTATTATTGAAAAGTTATGTCTTATTCTTAGAGTTAGAGAGACAGCTGTTACTGAGATTTTTATCCAGAACAACTTACAGTAGATGGAAGAGTAACAATTCGCACATGCTGTCTGGGATTCGAACCCACAGCCTTTGCATTGTCACCACAATGCTCTACTTATTGAGCTACAGGAAATTGCGTGTGGCTTCTTCTGGAAGACGTGTCCACTTTCAGTGATGCCCTAAAATACTCGTCTGTTGCTGAGTCTAGAGCCCACTTCAGAGAGAAAACAGAGGCACCTGACCTCGGAGAGCCATCGTTGCATGTAGAGGTGACCTTGGGTTGGGGTGGGAGGAAAACCTGAGCTGAATGGCTCCAGGGGAGAAAGAGAGGAAGCCCAGCAGCAGGTGGCACTGGATGTGTATCCAGTGGGTTATGGGTTCACAGCCCAGAGGGGCCAGTGCTGCGTTGTCCTCTGAGTGAGGTAATTAAGCCGAATCCCTTCAGTAATTATCCTGCTATATAGGGTATACACTGCAGATGATGGCTTTGGATTAAAATGGCACCAAATCATTTGTGTGCGTTCATCAGAGTGCTGCTGGGTTGAGAGGGACAGGGGCCAGGGAGAAAGGGTACTGCTCTTGAAGGGCCTTGACACTTTAAATAATGGGTGGATCAAGGAGGATTTGAACAGCTGACTTTGCCTTCAAGCTCCTCAAACCTACTATGCACCTCATATTTACATAAACCATAACCGTCCTCCTCTGAGCTACCATCAAAACGTTTGTGTATGATAAACACGGACAAGACTGAATAGCATTTACTAATCCATTCATTACATTTTTACACAACCTACCTGCTCAGATGTTAGGTCTGTATATAAAACAGGACCTAAAAGTTCTGAAAAATCCATAATTATGCTGCTCAGTTTGCCTGCCAGCTTTATCTAGGGGGACCAACTGAGCCGTTTATACTGTTGAGCATTAACTCGGGAAAATCCGGCATCGTGTCTTGCTGAAGCTGGGACAGTGATGCCCCTATTTTAGGGATTTCCCAGGTGCTAATCTGGCTGTACTTTGGTGTTGTGACAGCATCCCAGGTCCCCAAAGTGGGCCTCGTGTCATTAGAACAGTGTTTCCCAATTCGGTCCTCGGGGACCTGCAGACAGTCCACGTTTTTGCTCCTACTGGGAGCTGGAAGGGAGCAAAAACTGGACCATCTGTGGGTCCCTGAGGACCAGATTGGGAAATGCTGCATTAGAGGATCTGTGGTTTGGCACTAGTCAGTGAGGTGGGCTTCCTGCACAGCACGGGTGCTAATGCCGCAGTCAGCCGCAAAGCCCGTAACGCCATGTTAAGCGTGTCACCTACGGAGCTCGTTCAGTCCGCAGATCAGGGAGCCAGACGTGACGCCTTCATTGCTGCTGTGCTGTTGCTGCCGTTCAGAATGTTAGCTGTGTCTAGCAACGTGATGGGCTGTGCCAGACTGGCGAGCTGTAATGCATGTTAAGGTTAGTACAGTAGTATGATAGAGCCAGCAGGATCTGGCTTGACCTTGGCCTATCAGAAACAGGCGCCTCAGACAGCCGCATGTTGACAGGAGGAGGACATGCAGGAGTCTAATAATTTCCTTGCTTTGGTCTAGATCATTTTTAGTGAATGAATTGAATTGAACTGGAATTGAATTGAACTGAGCTGAATTGAATGGAATTGACCAGGGGGTGTTGGGGTGGGAGTGAATTTAGAAGGTGGGGCTGATAATTAAACTTACTATGAGCCTCATGAAGACACACGTCACACAAACAGAGTTACAGGGAGCCATGCATCATCGTCGTCATGGGCCTGCACATCGCCCGGGGGTGCAGGCTTTGTGTTTGTATACCTGCTCCAGCGTGTCCACAAAGCATGGCATCAGGCACAAACCTATACATTGGCATGGTGCCACTTAGCGCCAAAATAGTTATTTGTTAACCTCAGTGTCGGAGCGACTGGGGAGGGGCGGGTTGTGGGCCCTCGGCGGTGTTCAGGCGAAAGTGGCGTTTCACAGGTTTTTGTGACGTTTCGGGGCTCCGCGAGGGGCACTTCACATGTGCAGAGGGTTCTCTTTGATATCGGAGGCGGCGCGCCAGAGAGGGCGCTCTCAAAAACAGACGGCGGCGAATTCATTCTCGCAGAAAACATTGGAATAGCCGCGTCCGACACTGGCAGCCAATGGCTTTGATGCTGCCCAGTTAGCACGCGTGGTAATGAAATATGCTAATCACGCGCACATCAGGCCTCTGCAAGAAGAGCAGATCGAGAAAAAACAAATGTCACTCGGCCCGGGACACATCAGCTCTCCTCTTCATAGCGGATACCTCCGTCTGCCGGTGACTACAAGCCATGAATCATCGTTCGACCCAAAAGCTTATCCATGGCGAAAGGTTTCCAGCTCTGATTAAGAATGCCAGTTCACTGCTGACACTAAGAGCGTAAAAACATAAACCTGGTGAACTGTGCACCAAAAAAGGGTTGCAATTACACTAATCATGCCGTGTCTTTGTAAGTGCTCCGCGTTAAAACGTACTTGTATTTGCGCTCCACACAGCAAATACCTCCTGCCACTGGGGTCGTAACCGGGGTACGGTTTGAATATTTTATCCCGAACGCAGCGTGTGAGAGCAAACCCCTTCATAAATCTCATTCGGAGACGGGGTGATTTTATTACATGAAAGGAAGGGGAGGATTTGAAAGGCAGGGTCTCCCGTGGATGGGGTGTAGAGCCGTGAGGAAGGTGGGGGCACAGAGAGGAAGCGATGTGGAGACAGAGACAGAAAGGTGAAATGGGGGGGGGGGGGTTTGTCTGTTTGACCGTGTTTGCTCAGAGTCAGACGGCTGATCCAGCCACCCCCCCTCCTTCGGTTGTCCTGCCTGCTACCCCCCAGGGAGAGCACTGGAGGTCAGGGAGAAGGTGGAGGTCAGCTGGGTCTGGCTCAGTGCTCCTCAAACACTGTTAATAGGACAGTGCTGGGGGGCGGGGGGGGTGACAGCTTGGCAAACTGAGGCTAAATGCTTTGAGGACAAACATGCAGCACACACACACTCACACGCAGCGCGCTCATGCACACACACACATACACACATGTGGCATGCTCATACATTCACACATACGATGTGGTTATGCGCGCACACACACTCCGCGTGCTCATGCACACACACACCCGTCTGCGGCATGCTACTGCACACACACACACACGCACGCACGCAGCCTGCTCATGCACACATACACACACTTGGCGCGCTCGTGCACACACACCCATGCGCACACCCAGTGCCACATCCACACACACACACGCACGCAGCATGCTCATGCACACACCCAAACACATGTGTGCGTTAAGGTCAAAAATGAGAGCTGAATTTAAATAATTTGTTTCTCATTCTGCTTAGCAACCAGGCTAATATAGCAACAAAAGCCGATACGCTAGAGGCGAATAAGACGACGGAAGCAGCACCAGTGGCCAGCACGTGCTTTTAAACATGTCATGCTGCTGATCAGGGGGGCAGACAGAGGCAGATGCTGAAGGACAGATGTGGCAGGAGAGGAGGATGATGGGATATGAGCCCTGGCGTTTACCCACAGGCCTGTTTTTATCGCCCAGTCTCAGGTGTATCCAGGTAACTCCAAGGCCAGCCTGCACTTAAAATTCAATAGTCAAGGTAATGGCTGATTGCAGGGCTGCCTCGTAAAATCCCCTGTTTGCCCAAAGCTGTCCACTGCCTCTCTGGGTCTCCTGGGTTTAAAGCCACGTCGGGCCTTTTATTGGGGACGAGGGGACGCATTGACACAGAAACAATTTGAAGTGGGGACGCGACTTTGCCGGTGTCTCACTTTGAACACAACCCCCCCACCATCTCTGCCCAGGATCCTCCTCCTCAGAGCCCCCATTTTAATATCCCTTTGTCAGTCTTGCCCTCCTTTCCTCCTGACTTTCTGTCACCCCAGTGTCTGTAGGTTCTTAGCGGCAGCCCAGACTCGAGCTCTGGATCAGCCCAGGCCTGGCACAGCAGCCTTTTAACGCTAAGACGATAAGGGGCGCGTGAGAACCGAACCCATAATAATAATAAAACAAGTTAATGTGGTCAAAGGTCTGTGGCAGTAACCAGTGTCTGTCTGGATGCTGAGCAAACAGGCACCTGGGAGGACGCCTGCGGGGCTTTCCGCTCTCAGACAGGGACAGGGAAGAGCAAAGAGGATTAGCCGCACGTGGCAACTGACCGCTAACAAGCTAGTGGAACACGGAGCTCAACTGGTCCCGGTGCATCCTGGGTGTCACGGTGCCATCGCTAAGCGTACATGCGCCCAGGTGGCCTCTCCCTTCACTGGCGAGCGCCTGCACACTCCATCGTCTCACCTTCGCCGCTCACTTGTTTGTTTTCATCTGTAAACAGACAACAAGACAAGCAAAATAGAGGCCGTAGACATCAATAAGGCCGGCTTTTTTTCCTCAGCTCCTCGTCATTGTTTCAGGCCCCGATTCCGCCACACCGCCCATGTCATTATGCATTCGCCCCGCCGCTCGCAGCCTGATTGAAGAGACGGGCTGATTTCTCCGGCTTCCTGCCGGATGGAGGGTGCTATAGCAAATAGCCCGATGGGTGTGTTTGGATAACACTGACCTCTTTGCCGCTGTACTGGCACTACGGTAAGTAAGCGGTTTTATGGGACCCTGCAATCCCTGAGTGGAAGTCAAAAAAGAAAAAGAGGCAAATTGATCAATTCAGAATTAAAAAAAATAAAAACTCTGCAATGGTTAGGGGCTGATTGTCACTCCCACCTGCCTCTCTGTATATGAAAGTGCCAGTAATCACACAGAATTGTGGGTAACACTAGAGCATCTGGGCTGATCTGCATTCTGCTAACAGGGTTACCTTGGCAACTTACTGTATACATTTTCTGGCGGACATGGTCCTTCCTCAAGCCAGCTGGTCATTGTTCCATTGCTCATGAAGGGTTTCTTGGACGGGTCTGCCCAGTGGCATAGCCTGCTATGGTGTAGCAATCTATACTAATCAATGTTGCAGCCAAACAGCTCCTGAGTTCGTAGAAACGTGCTAATCCAGATGGAAACCATGGTGGCATCTCACTGAAAAGACTCATAATTAGCAAAGCGGAGAGTGCTAAATGAAACATAGCTTGTACCTTCAAACGGCGGGGGGGGGGTCTCACCGGGAAACGTTTTTTTTTCCATCCCTCAAGCAGACGCGAATGAATAATGCGGCCGCCTGCATGTTTGCGAGCCGGCGTGATGGCGATGTGTCGTTGTGGATCTTTTTAAGGTTCTCTTGAAAATGTTGGTCTTTGGTATTAGGCAAACCTTCAAGTGAGAACTCAGTTTAAAAAATATGGGGGTTTGAAAGTATTGCTCTTCTGCTGGAATTGGTCTGGCGAGACGTTTCTCAGCCTGGGGTGCGCCCCCAGTTAGCAATTTACTGTACGTAGTTTCACCCATTCAATTGCATAGCTAAAACTATGTAAGTTAATAACGTAATTTTCAGATGTGCTTTTGGGAAATGCACCCCCTGCCCAGCCTGCCCGGTTAAAACAGGTTTTTTTTTCTGGGTAGGATAAGTGCCTTGGCGCTCGCCGCTCAGCGAGGAGGGTGCTGCCTGCCCCCTTTTAGCTGCGCTAACATAATGTTGTTGTTTTTTAATTAAAGCACGTGCACGCCTCCCGAAACTCCTGGAAGAAGGAGGGAAGGACACGAGGATGCAGACCCTGGGAGGCGCGATTCCCAGGGCGAACTGCACAGCTCAGCCCGACGCAGCGGCGTGTCCTGTCACGCAAAACATTCACGCCCCGCACAGCAGCGAAACAGGTGGCGCACCCACACCCCGCAATATCTCAGACAAGGCGGACTTTCTATGAAAGTCATGTCCTCTGCGGAGGGAATCACGAGGACGCCAGGAACAGAGGGGCCCCAAGCGGGACACAGGGACACGGGGATAGGGGCGTCCAAATACATGACACGTATCCCAAAACCATACGACTTCAGTAAATAAACTGCAATATATAATAGACAATAAAGGTGAATATCTCAGTGACTTTTTCAGAGGTGTATACACGTATGAACCTTTTAAATAATATCAAATTCTGTTTACCGAAGGGATATCAATAAAGAAAATTAGACATATGATTTTGTGTAAGATGAATGCTTAAGTAAAATCCCATTGTTACCCTCAGTTATGATAACTTTAAGGCACCACTAAATACTGTTTGGAGAAAACGCGGTTATAAAAATAATCCCGATATCGGATTCAGAAGCGCTTTGCGGCATCTTATTCCAACCGCCGATTTTAACGGGGTCTCGTCAGAATTCATTTTAATCAATGCAGTCGAGCAGAAGATCAAATCATCCTCCTGGAATAAATGCGTAATCCGTACTCAATTAGTATTTACGTTATTAGAAATATGCATAATATTTTTAAATGATTTCCATCTTTGGTTTATTAATAACATCGAGATGAAGCCATTATTTCGGAAGGATTGTAATAAAAAATCACGAAAAAATTAGCTTTCACTTTATACATTAGTGATACAATAATAGTAATTTGAGCAAAATCGTTGCCACCGCACCTGCGTTGCGCCCCTTAGCCACTAGAAGGAGGTAGTGATTGCAAGTTTTCTTAATTCGATGAATGAAGGAAAAATGTAGAACCGCAGCAGTAGTGGTGGTACTAGGCTATTACTGCTGCCCCAGCAATAATGTTTATCAATACATTTATTACATATGCCGCGTGATAATCCTCATTGAAGCCCTTGTTTAAAAAAATCTGAGAATAGCTCTCTCCTTTAAGTCTTTATCAATGACATTACGTGAAATATAATAATAATAATAATAATAATAATAATATAATTTGTAGATAATGCCAGAATAGAACAGAAATCCATCATATTAAATAGAAGATAAATATTTTTAGATTTACTGGCGGTTAGAACTTAAACAGGACTGTATAACCTTAACTGTGTAAGTGAGAGAGAATACGGATATACAGACGGATGGATGGTCACCATTAATCATTCGTACCGTACCGTAACTATGCGACAGTTCTAACAGGTAAATTCTTTCGTATAAAGTGGATATACAGCCTTTAAAAATTGGATTGTGAAGCAAAGTTACGCACATTACTTAACGGATCCCCGGATTTATTTCTGTATAACAAAATAGGAAGAATGTATTGCTTGTAATATAATTTCACCCTCGTCGCGCTTGTCATATCAAAGCCCAAGTTCCTTAAAAGTGATTGTCTCATTGGCCCTGTGATATATGCATGTAGAGACCAGAATATGAACAGAATGCCGACCGGCTGTTTTTCAAAAACACACTTAACAACGACGAACGACATTGTTCTCTTGGTCACCTCATACCGTCGATAATTCAATAGAATGCAAATCTCAAGGTCTGTAGGGGTCGGAGTTGGTAATCCATTGATTTGAGATGAATACAGTGACTACTTTCAGACCCTTCACAGTTATTAAGACTAATAGAAAAAACATAAAATAGAGAAAAAGACTCGGGGATCCACACAAATGCTGAGAATGGTTGGCCTCTTCTGAGCTCTCTCTCAGAGTTTGGCTTGCAATTTGCATTCCTTTGTGCGACAACTTGTAATCCCTCCCTCAGTATGCCAAGAAACACACAACAGATTTATTGTCCCAGTCAACAAATCGTTTAGGTCATCCCAAACCCATTACTGCCTAATGCAGTGAGGACCCGGCCCCGCTGCTCCCCTCTGTCTCATCACACGAACCGCTGCCTCCCAGGCTCAGACCAGGGGAGCCCCAGCGGCGGGCGGCTTTGTTGGGGCCCGGTCTATTCTCGCCAATATGCTGCCGTGGACTCGGTTCCCTGCGTGGCGCGGATGGGTGGTAGAAACGAGACTCGAGGGTTTCTTTTCACCCCGGGAGCTTTCAAAGGCCTACATATGCTACATGTATGACAGATGTCTCGCGTACACATCGGTTACATGCAAGCGCATGCTAAAATACAGAGGGGACTGCGTTAAATCTGATCCAAACATCAACGCCACCTTAACTATATATTGATTAGTAAAAAAATGATCTATTTTTTTGCAACAAAACAATAACTTCACGACTCAGGCTTTGCAAGTTAGACAAAAAGCGTCTAATCGAATTATTAACACCCGGCGTTAAAACACTTTTGGGGTCGCAGAAGTCACAGTTACGCAATTTGAAGAGCGAGACCCAAGATGCACTGAGCTTTCTCCAAAAAACTCTGAGGTACAAAAGCAGTCTTTAAAAAGCACCGATAAAAATGTAACGTTACGTAAGTCTGTTCGAAAATTAAAGCCCCCCGCGAGAGACGCAAACCGTTTAACTGCTGAATTATGATTATTTCGCAGATTTCTTTAAAATGTGAAATAAAAAAAACGTCATCGGATTTTCGTTAATCTAAGTTCACCCTCTTGCAATTTCATTTTTTTCTGTTAAAATTCTTTGCATGTTTTCAAAATAGCGGCAGTAATATACAGAATTCAATGAACAACGAGCAGTTTAACAATATATTTAAATGCCACTTTAAATATAATAAATATTATGATGTCTTTCATTCAGCAAAATTCCATCATAAGAACTTACAGAACATAAAAGGATAGATGATAAACCAACATTATCTAAACGAAGAAATAATTCTAACAGATTCCCGGCAATAGTCAATATGATTACGTTAAGGTTATGACATTACAATATTTATAGGTATTCAGCGGATTTAAGTCAGCAGAAGGCAATTATCGCGGTTTAAGAATGCTTCTGTCAGAAACTGCGATTTGAAAGTGAGCGCAGCGCTCTGTTAAATATAAGGTTGCCCTGTAAGGCGAAAGAGAAGAGAGAAAATTGTTGCCCATCTGCTCGCTTTTCAGTGTTCATTGTTGTCTATTACTCCAAGGCTCAAACAAGAGGTCATCCGCGAGAGAGAGATCGCCTACTGGGAGAACTCTTCACAAGCCGGGCGGCTCAACAAAACAGCGGCCCGATTCGTGTGTTTGGACACAAGCAATCATCTCTAATTTTTGTTTTTCTTTTCAGTTTGTCCAACTTGGAGAAGTAGTGAAAGGGGCACAAAACACAGCGTTGTGACTGCACATCGGTGCACGAGCAGCTTTTCCCACTCTCATGTCGTAATTAAAACATTTTCTTTGTTTTATATTTGAAACCACCAAGTGAGGCGAATAATTTAAATTTAGATTTAAATTTGATTTGATGAGGTATATCTCCCGTGAGCCCTCGAAGGTTTTAGATATCACAGACGGAGAATTTATCCAAACAAATTCTGGATTGTACACCTTTGGAGAGTCTGGCAGTTGGAAGAAAGTATATATTTCTGTGTGCCCGGGGTTACGCTTATAGTACCGAGGGAAATCATTTTCAGATGGCACAGGAAGCTGAAATACACAGTTTAAAAGCTACATTTCCTCACCACTCATAAACAAAGCTTTTAAGATTCTTTAAGATCTTTATGATGAATAATGAATGAAACATTGGAGCGGAAAAGTGAAGACAAAACATTATCACGTCATACGATCGAACAGGCGCAACTAAATACATTTTTTGCACAGTTCTGGGTAATGAAACTCATGCACGTTACATTAAATTCGTACGAAAAAAGTACGTTTTCTTTTTGGTCCTCTATTTACGCTTAGGTTGCCTGCGATATAGTGAGGTCTAGATTGGCTATATATCGCATTTGTTTTTTAAAGATATGCGTAAATAAGTATTACGGATGACCAGTGATCAGTAATTAATCATCTAATTCCACCTAACCCTAACCGTGCCATTTAATACAGCTACATTTTGAGTGAAGGAATTATTGAATAACAAAATAGTATGCTTCTAAATTGAAAACGATTTAAAATAATATCCGGTAGGCCTATAGATATAATATATCCACGGCATGGATTTGTTTTATTAAACTTAATTTTGTTTTAATTGTGCGTTTCCTCCCTCTCGTTGAATTGTCATCCTTCTAAATTATTTCATCATGACATCATTGAGATGAAGGAGTTTGAATCGGATTCTCCATCGTCGGTTGATCCGATGCAATTCGCCGTGTAAAAGCCGCCTCGCAACCAAAGTTGAAACATATGTTGTTTTGCGGGTACAGTTTCCATGATCATTTATGGAGCATGTTAGCGCTGCACTGACTCGCACATGCTCTAGCGGGCTGGCGCACCGGCTCCTCGCCACCCAGCCCTGGCAGCTATTATTTTTGCTGCTCGTCTTGCTCTCGGGCTCCGCTCGGTGACGGCTCGCTTTGAGCTGCCGCGTCACAGCGGGCATTTGACCAGCAACGTGAGTAACATCCCGCGGCGAAGAGGGCGGACAGGGCGAGGCTGTCAAACAAGTAAAGTACATGTTTACTATTAAGGAGTCTGTCATTAATGAAACGATAAGATCACACGTGCCCAGGAAAAAACGGACAGCACCTTAAGGAATTAGAGATACGCCACTGTTGCGCTGTGAGACAAGGCAGTTAGCACGATTTTATATCAAAATAAAACTAAAGAACGATGTTTTCAATTAAATATTAACATTTCGATAATTCGATAAAGCGAAGTAGAACTACGTTGCATGTTACTCTTAAATGTATTTTATACTTAGAGATTAAGACGACTATGTTGCAATAAAATATTAGTATAAGAGTATTAGTTCCAACACCACCATGAAAACTGATGACGATAAAATACTTTCTCTTTATATCGGGGTAAATTATTATTATTATTATTATTATTATTGTGGTTGTTGTTGTTGCTGCTGAGCTATTTGGATTATATTTGTAACGGCATCATTTCAAAACTATGTCAAATAAAAGACGACTCGTTTTTTTATTTACTTAATATTAAAAAAAGCAAGTATCATTCTAAAACCTGTTTACTCTTAGTTTAGGAAGAGGATGTCCGTCGTTAAACAACTGAAATCCATCCGAGGTTCTCTCTGCTTTTCATTTATTTTGTCAAATTTAATTTTCCGTGGAAAGGCGTCAGGGCTTAATAAACGGCGGGACGCAGGAGTGTGTTTGTAAGTTGTGCTTGGCAGCGGACTTGGCCGTTTGAAGATCCGATGCACTCGCATTTCAAAGCCTTTATTTATTAATTTATTTATTCATTACTACTTTTGCCCCCCGCCCCTTTCCCGGGCTCTTGTAAATTGGCACAAGCTGCAACAGCGAGTCTCTTCGCTGTGGTAACGTAACTTGCTCTATATTGAAAATAAATTGTATTTATGTATTGTAGTTCTCCTGAATAAAATCGAATAATCCCGTGGCCCCCAGTCAGGCGTGTTTCGGATTATAAAAATATAACTTTTTTGACAAGCATGTGTGTTAATATAGAAAATACAAAACGGATTACTTGCTTGGTATGCTTGCTTTATAGATTTTTTTGAAAGCATTATTTAATAAGTCGTCTTTCATTACATTGCATCATTCTGTTTTCTACTACAACCGAAAAGTCCAGGCATTAATCCAAACATGAGGTTTTACGAAACAGATAAACAAACAAACTCAAGTTAATTGTAGTAAATATTATGTCTTTATAAATGACCATAAAGGAAGCATTTAACGGGGGAAAACAGGTCCGTAAGAAGACGTTACATTTTCTGGAAAAAAATTAAAAAAAATTGAAAGACAATGGTTCCGGTATAGGGCATATGAATGTTTGGTGTCCGGTACACACACTCCGTGACGGCGTTTCATTTCGGTCAGGCGATCGCTGACTCTATGTAGGCCGAACTCGGTCTGTCGCCAGTCAAGACGGTCAGCCTCGCAGATTGCTGACTATTCCTATATCCATGTTGTCCCCTTTACTACACAAAATGGTGTATAACCGAAGTTATCGAACCCAGAATCTGTTTTTAGAATAAGCGGACCTGGTATTTTATGTACTGGCTTTTATTATGTTATAAATGAAAATACAACCACGGTTGGTACGTAAAATAAACTAAGAAGACGATGAAAATGTTTGTGATGACGGTACCATAAATTAATGAATATTATTATTGCTGGTGCTATAATAATAAGAATAATGATAATATTAATAATAATAGCGATATCCAGCAAGAATGGTATCTTTGCAGCAGCGCAGAGGGCAAACAGGTGTTTGTCTACTGTTGCTCTGCCTTCCACCTATAAGGAGACACTCCTTGCCCCCACTTTGGGGCCGAGACGCGGTTGTGTTTGTCCCTGGCTCTCTGATCAAAGGCTCTCTGAGTCACAGCTGTCTATGTGTGAGGTTCTCCATCACCTATATCAACACTGCCTGCTGGGAGGGGCGTCACATTCAGTGTGAGCCCCCCAGGTCTGCGGCAGCATCCGGCGTTGATGGGACTGTGTGTGTGCGAGTGTGCACATGTGTGTGTTCCCGTGCGTGCAGGGGCATCGGAGCGATGGATACCCTAGTAGATTCAGGGGGCCCAGCGCTTCATAGGGGCCCCAAAATATAAGTGTAGAAATCCAGCAGAATCTACTGACAGATTCACCCGCCCCCCCCCCCAAAAGCAGAAAAATCCATCAGGATGTGTCCATGACAAATGACTAGATAATGTTTTGGTTCCCCTTGCCCAAATCTTGCAGAGGCACACACAGACCCTGTATGCATGGGGGTATGTGCCCCCCCAACATGTATGCAGCCTGCCTGGTGACACCTGTAATCTCTTACGGGGTAGCGGTGGATACCCCTGCTGGGCTGGGGTGGGTTGGGGGTGGCTTTAATGTGGTAGAGGGGTTTGATTAAACAGAGGGGGGGTTGCGGAGCTCCTTTTGGGCTTGAGAAGCATGAGGCCCCGCAGCTCGCGGGTCTTTCATCGTGCTCCATCGATGCTGGGGCTCCCTCACACTGCAGACGTAAGAGGCGATCCGGCTCGCGGGCTACAAGGAGCACAGGCAGCCCAAAGTCAGCTGTGCTTGTTTATAATTTACTCTCATTAGAGGTCATCGTCATCGCTGATAATTAAAGACCTGGGGATGGCTTCAAGGGAGGGGGATCTGGCCGGATATAAGAGCCAGATTATTCATTGTCTGGTGATCATTTCCACCAGTGGGACCCAGGGGGGCAGCTGGACCCAGAGGGCAGCAGTCGGGTGGCAAACACCACATGTGCCTGAACTCAGACGGCCCACCGAAATCACCACACCTCGTATGCCTTCATCCTGCCCCCACCTCCTGTCTGATGACACAGGTGACCTGCCCCCTGCTGGTTGATTAAATAACTAATTAGGACAGAGAGCAAGTGGTCTGGCTGTAACCCTGGATCAAGTTCAATGGGCTCTCAAAACACCCCAAAAAAGACACGGCTAGGATTTTTCAATCATAGCAGGGACTCACACAGAAAATATGAGTCCCAGATATATCTAACTTTTATATATTTATACTTTTATGTAATGTACTTACAACTGAAGCCACTCATGTACTTGAAGACTAAAATGTACTCAATAGCTTAAAGTCAATGGGTATTTACACAAAACTGACCAAAGCTGACCACAGTGCACTTTTTTGAGGGGAAACCTATTCGCAGGGGCGAGTGGGGGGGGGGGGGGGGCCGGGAAAGCGGATGGCCCAGAAGCGTGTGGGGTCTGCAGCAGAGGGGCGGTGAAAATGTCAGGAGGTTCGTTTTCAGCTAATCACCAAGCGGACCACCCTCCAATGGCCGTAGGTCCCAAATAAATGGCTGTGACGAGCCCCAGGGTCAAACCCCCCCCCCAACACTGCCTTTGGGAAATTTCGGTATATATAAACTGCAGGGACACCGCAAAATGAAAGGCCTTAATTTGAAGACAGACATAAGAAGCTCCTGGCCCACGTACGCTAAACGGGGCCCCTTAGGTCATCACTGTGATTTTAGGTGATAAATGTAATTAACGTCACTGCGTTACACATTTCTAATCTGATCATTCAAGAAATATGCAGCATTTTTAAAGGTGGAACAGCATTAAATGTAGAACCTCCGCAGATATATTATTTGTGAAATCGCCAAGATGTTATGCAACTAGTTAATTACCGAATGAGAATATCAGTCAGGCCAGAGAGGCTTCTGTTACATGATGATGGCGGGTTCCGTTGTTTTGTTTTCTGCCTTTTCCTGTGGTGGAGGGTGTTTTGCTGGACCTTTAACATCCATGGCCAAGCATTGACTTGGCGAAAGCTGAATCGCTTTGTTTAGGGGACCTGGATCGGTTTGCGCACCTCCCGGCATCTCCGCCTGCGCCCAAGAGCGGAGCGGCAGAGGGAGCCAGCCGCCTGTGTCAGAATTCCCGGTGGGGCGGCGGAGGGAGCCAGCCGCCTGTGTCAGAATTCCCGGCGGAGCGGTTGAGGGAGCCGGCCTGGAGGTCAGCTCTGGCCTAGACCTTCTCCTGACTCCCGAAGTTTGAGCGGGCTTATGCAAACAGCCGCCGCCCAACCTTTCATCCGACAGCTCGCAGCTGCAGCTCCTTCCTCCCTGGGGCTCCCTACTTCTTGCCCACTGGAGGGCGGAGGGGAGGCTCAGATTGAGGAGGAACGTCTGGCTGACTGTGGCTGGCCCACACTCCTCCTGAGGGCCTGGCTCCTGCAACCGACCCCCCCCCCCCCGCGGGCTGCTCGGGGAAGCGGGGGGTGGGGGGGGGGGGGGGGGCGGGGCGGGGGGGCGTGCCCCCCGCGCCCGGGCGGGGCGCCCCCCCACCCCCCCCCCCCCCCCGCTTACACTCGCCTCTCCCTGCCAGGGTCTCTTCCTTCCTGCCCATCAGGGGCAGCCAGCTCCAAGGGAGAATGCCCCGTGGGAGTCACCCCTCTGTTTCGCCCGTATGCCACAGCCTGCCGCCCTCTCCTCTCTGCGCTGCTGGGTCTGGGCAGATGGGCTGGGCTGGGCTGGGCCGTGCTGGGCTGGGCCGGGCTGGGCCAGGCTAAGCTGGGTTGGGGTGGGCCAGGCTGCGCTTGGCTTGGCTGGGGTGGGCCGCGCTGGGCTGGGCTGGGCTAGGCTGGGCTGGGGTGGGCCGCGCTGGGCTGGGCTGTGGTGGGGTGGGCCGCGCTGGGCTGGGCCACGCTGGGCTGGGCCACGCTGGGCTGAGCTGGGCTGGGCCGGGCCGGGCTGAGCTGGGCTGGGCCGAGCTGGGCTGGGCCCGGCCGGGCTGGGGTGGGCCCCGGCCAGCTCGCACTTTAAATTGACTCATATCAGCTTCCGGTCTTTTATTTCACTCTGGCTGTGCCGTTAAAACGTCGAGAGAGATATACAGCAGTTCAGAACGGGAGGGTTGGAAAGTAGGAGGGGTAAGACAGAGATAACGGCTCTGCAGGACCCCCGGAGGAGAACGTGGTTCGCCATGGGGAGCGTGGGGGCTTCACCTATAATAAATTATCCCCGGGAACCTGCACATCTGTGTCATCACACAAACTTGCACACAGACAGACACACACACACACAGACAGAAACGTGTCTGAAAACTGTGGCAAATGAAATCAACAGCTCCTTGTCTCAGACGCCGTTTCTTGTGTATTAGTAGCGTGACACAGTGGCCTGGAGCCCGGCGAGGTCATGTAATGCTGGACGCCGGGAGGCACAACCTGATTTGCTGTTACATACTGCTTGCTGTTAAGTTCTCCGCATGTCCTTGTAAACACCCCCCCCGCCATAATCCCCGTTACTCCTGGCGTCTCCGTTCCCCTCGCCCATGCGTCGGCAAACATGGGCCACGGAGCGAAGGGAAACCATATTAACAGATGGTTAGAGTCAATAAAAGAGCCACAAATCAACCAGAGACAAGCGTCCTGGAATATGAGGGAGTCTCTCTCCTGGGTTCCACGGGGCCAGCTTGGGCCCCCTGTGACAGATCTGGGGCTGAGAACCAGCAGGGGAGGCACCGAAACCTTCAGGGTAGAGATGAGGGAACAGGAAGGTGGCCGATTCCCTGCAGCACACCATAGTGAATAAGTGCGTTCAGGTCACACGAGCCCTCAGCCTACACTATTACCTATATTCTGACAAAAACAAAAAATGTCCCTGAGTCATTCCCTTTTAAACTTCTTCTGCGCTCTTCGTTTTGGCCAAGTGAGCAATGACAAGGAAAGGAACTTTTCAACTTCCACTTCAGAGCCGGGCCATGGAAAATACAGCGCGGCGTTTCTGAGAGCGGAGAGTTCAGATATTAAAACAATAACCACTCATCCATAAGCAGATCAGAATCTCTTGAACTACACGTGACCTGAGAGGCTGCGGCCCAGGGTCATACGCATCTAATTTATGCCCATATTACAGAATTCTGTGATTAGGTTCAGATTTGGCTGCTACAAGGGAATTGAAAACTGAAGCTGTTGTCAGGGAAAATTACCATTTTGATAAATAGTCCTCATTCATCGGGATCTAAGGGGACAAATGTATTATTTTTCCAGTCTAATGTGATATTGCAAATATCTGTGATGAATTGACACCCCATCCAGCGCCTCCCCCGGCCTTGTGCCCTGTGCTGCCTGGCAGAGACTCCAGGCCCCCGCTGACCACAGAAGCGGATAGATGATGGATGAATTACAAATATGTGTTCGCCAACATTTTTAGCACTCTGCCAGGCCATAGACTGTTTACATTTTGGATCAATTATATTTATATTTATTGACATAGATTCAGGGATTGCCATTTGTCAGTTTGTTTTGAAATTTATAGCTGTGTGTTTACCAGGTAAAGCCTCAAATCACTATTTTTTTTCTTGAATGGTACTTCTGTTGCACTTGAGGCTTAATGCTTTTAAGTACAAATCTTTAGGGCAGTGAGTGAGCTAGTGACGTTGACAGCATCTGCCACACACTGTGTGGGACACTGGTTGTCTTTCTAAAGCTTAAAGCTGTACTGGGAACCAGGTTTCGTTACATGATATGGACAGAAACAGTTAGCATAGCGACGGGGAATGAGCGCTCAGATTACCGAGGGCCGTCTCGCTCACCAGTGTGACTGCATGGGGTCGTCAGTAGCCAGAGGTGAAGGGTAAACAAAGTCAACGTGAGCTTAAATTAAGGATAAGTCATTAAGAGTGGGGGGGGGGCTTTAATTACACTAGGCACCTCCCATTTTCCAAAAGGATAACACACACACACGCACACACACACACACGCAAACATCTACAGTAAAACAAAATAATCATGAAATGGACAAGAAAAAAAAACATCAAGCAGATTTAATTAGGCTAGGTCGATAAGCATCTAGGCCTGGTTAATTCCCAACAAATTATCTAATCCAGATGTTGCACTTAAAGTGTAAACAGGGTGCCCTGCAGAATCGTAAAATAAATAAGCATGAAAGGGTTTAGAGTTTCAAACAGCGCCTTGTCTCAGCCCAGGACCCCTCTGCACCAAAAAGCCCCCCCCCCCCCAACCCCCTTGCCTTTTTGAAACAGGAAAATGTAAATATGGTAATATTTAGCACGTGTTTTAAAACAGATCAGTTTTCTGAAGTGAAAAAAGGGAGAAAAAAACAAGGCCACACACGAGCCGAGCCTTCCCCTGCCTCAGGCCTGCGGTCCCAGGTTCCCCGCACCGAGCTGACGTGTCGCGGGATCGTCTGCCCACGCACTGGCCCCGCCGGCCCCCAGGCTGCGTTCTGGATGTGCCTGGGCTATGCTCCACCCACGGGCCTGACCTGGTGGTTATATTAGTGGCGGCTTTTGCGTACCTTACAATGTTATACATGCATGTCGGGGGGGGGGGGGGGTCAGCTAATTAAGCCAAAAAATTAACAAGACTGCTCTGGGAGAAAGGAAAGGTAGAGAAGAGAAGAGGAAAAGAGATGAGAGGAGAGGAAAGGAGAGATGAGGAGAAGAGAAGAGGAAAATAGAGAGGAGAGGAAACAAGATGAGAGGAGGAGCAGGATGAGGGGAAACCCTTTAGACATATGGTTGTGTTTAAGGACCACCAAAGGAGGAGAGCTTGTGCATTTTCACATAAACCCAGATAAACTCCAAATATGCAATTATACAGGGTTAGGGGTGCTCTGCCGGGGGCGCCTTCAGAAACTCCTGGTGGCTTTTGGGGGGTGACATGTTCACAGAGTAGCTCCGTCACCGCCCCCGTCTGCGTGGCCGTGCACCCATCCCTCTCTTTACGACGAGGCCCCGGCCGAACAAAGAGAAGGAAAAAGGAAGGAGTAAAGAAAAACTCAGACATGGGACAGAAAAAGGGGCGACTCTTGTAAAATACCTGCAGTACATTTTAAAACTTTCAGCGCGCGGAGTATTTATGGCGCGTCAACGGCGTGTCCGTGTTTGTAGCCAATTTGTTGTGCTCCAATAAATAGAGTCCCCTATTTATCAACAGAGCACATGGCAGCCATTTATTGGGGCTAACAAGAGGCAGATGTGCGGCTCCAACACGCCGAAACCATGTGCAGCTCCGGGTCCGACTTCTGAACCGGTCGAAGAGTCGGTCATGTGACCGGCATCCCCCCAATCCCAGTACTTTGCATTCGGGCAAAAAAACCAATCAGGGAACAGGTGATCGATAGTGTTAAATTTGGGGGTTTGCTCTCTGCAAACAGAGACTTACAGAGCCTGCAAAGCAGATTCTAATGTGGCTGTTTGAGGAGAGCTCCAGTGTTTTGTTTCAGTTTCAGTAAAATGCCGTCACATAGTGAAGCCTAATAAATTAAAATGAATCACTACACAAACTACAACTTTTAAGAGAACTGTCCTGTTAACTCCACCTTGTCTGTAGCTCACTGAAAGTGCAAATGCCACAGGCACACCTACATAATTCCATATAAATCTTGCTGAGTTTAGCCCATGGCCCCGTGGGCTCTGAACTGCGATGCGTGTGTTTGTGTGTGTGTGTGTCTGTGTGTTGCCAATTACCACGGCTATAAATACAAGAACTCCATCCGTCACCGAGTTTCTGGGTGGCTGGAGCAGCGGCCTAATTGGTTTCAGATGGCCCCCCGTCTCCCTCCCTGCCGCCGCACTGCTTGTGTTTGCGAGACGGGAAAAGTCGATGACAAGAGAAGAAACTCTCACTGACAAAGGAGCTGTAAATATGGTGAGAGAGCGAGAATGAACGCGGACACATTAAAGGATCATTCTAGTCTTCAGTCCCGCAATCCTGTGTTCCACTTCCGCTGTTTTGGAGATCACAGTTAGTCAGCATTGGTTCATCACAGCGAGGACATTAAGACTACTTTTCATAAGTTCTTTTTTCTCTTTTTCTACTTTTCTGTTCTGCTCCATTTCCTGTTATTTTTTATTTAATTGAAGTTTTTGCAGGCGGTAACCCCACCCCTCCTCCCTCCTTGGAATTCAGCAAATTCCTAGAATCTGCCAAAACAAACTGTTACGGGGGCAGGTTGAAGGAGGGTCATTACACTGCTTACCGACCGTTTTGGATCAAAAGCTAAAAGGAAAATGTTACACTGTATGCGAAGAAAACAAATTCTGCTGTCCTCCTAATAAATCTAGTTGTGTTGCGAAGTTTATCCACACCACCTGCCAAAATGCGATTGTAATAAACTCTCTTGTACAAACTGGGAATTCCACACAAGGCAGGCAGCGGAGCAACACTGAGAATTTAACCTCATTTTTAAACATTCCTAGTGAATGAATTTACAGTTGAACAGCTGTCAATGGATTTTCCTCCTAACAGTAAATACTTCCATATTGATTTCGTAGAATTGCAAGGACATATTTACAATTATACAAGCATGAATATGGATATGAATTATAATCATAAACTATAAAGATAAGTGCAAGCAGTGACTAAAGGGTCCTATGGTCAGATCTTCGGCATAATAACACTGTATGTGTATACCTTTGGAAAATGAAGTAGTGAGTCTCCTTGGTGGACAAATTATTGCATAGTTAGACAGCAGTGAACACTGCTGTGACAGGATTGATACCTGACACGTTGACATTACAGTAGAAACGCTCATCACATAAGTATCTGATGAATTTTATTTGGATTGGACGAGGAGGTCAAGAGATATATGCTGTTGTTAGTTGTAGCGCCCCCTATTGATAAAACGTGGCCTGTCTATTACTGTGTCCCCATAATGGCCCTGGGAAGTAGGATTCCAAATTTGGTGAAGATAGGTCAAGGCATCGCCGAGTTCTAACCGTTTGATTAATACTGGCATGATTAAGGTTGAGTTAGTAGCTAGTGGCTAGATGGTAGACAAATGTCAATGTTTTTTTGACAATTATCGATCAGCTCAGGGGTCTGATTGATCTGACGCCAGATTTGTCTGTATTGGTAGGAAAACTAAGGAGTAACTTGCAAAAATAGGATTTGGAAATTATGCAAATCAGCCAAAATAATTTTGGGGCGGAGCTTAATGGTGCTATTTGGTAGGGCATGGCCCACTGTATCTGGGGGGAAAGTGATTTCGAGTCCAGGACTAGCGTCAGGATATATCGTCTAAAAAATAAAACACTGTGCTGTAGCGCCCCCCAATGACTGTCTGATTTGGGTCGAATAGTCTGAGTAGCGAGTAAGAATTGACATCTTCCCCCCAAGTTTAGTAGGGTTAATTCTTCGTATAGGCTACCCATTTCGGGTTACGGAAGAATACATAAATAACAATTGCTGTAATAATACTAAAAGTGAAAGAAAAACAATAAATACACAGTACTGTTATTCTGTTAACATTTTGATGTCGTTATGATGTTGCTAATAATAATTATTAATGGTGTCATTATTGCTGCTGCAGCTGTTGTCGATACTGTCATGTTAGGGTTAGGAAAAGCTGGACGTATTAAATTACTACGAAGTGCACAGCTATTCGCCGTGCCAACGAGAACAGGTCAGCACTTCCCGGATTAGCACCTAATTGAGAGGAAAGGAGGTGTTGGGGGCGGCGGTTGTCCTCCGACCGACCCCAGGAGACATTTGATCAATGGACACATGTAATCAACAAATTACTATTGATCGAGCAGCCAGGGGACTGGTTGACTATGTGTTAGTGCCTACTTAAATTAAAAGGTCGTTAATTCTAATAAGAATAGCGCTCTTGGTTAAAACAGAACGAGCGAAGAACTGTAGTAAATACTAATAATAACAACAATCATCCAGTATGCTTAAATTTGAAGGTTCATTTTAGTTGTTGTGTGTCTGATAGCCTGATGTCTATCTTACTCTTGGAATTGGACAAACTGAAGAGAATCTATGTGCTGTTATCACATACATGTTCAGTTTGGATCGAAATTAAGATTTATTTAGATTAAAACACCCGAGCACAATCTCTACTACAGACATCTTTGTCGATTTCACATACTTGTGTTAAAACGAATTTCAAAGTGAAGAGCTAGGCGTTTTTCCGTGGCGAGACGTAATTGATAAAAAATACAAAATACGTAGTGCATTTCACCACAAGCACGCGCAATTACCACATAAAATCTAACGTCAATTATCTCATTTTAAGCAGGTCAAAACTTAACTAGTTAAATCTAATTTCAGATCGGTCGACATTCGTTAATTTAACAATAATAATCCGTATTAGCAATACTGCCACCACGGCTATGAGTACAGGGACACAAATACTGCATAATTATTGTTGCTTTGTTTTCAGTGTTGAATACAAGGCGTCCAGCTAAAATATACTTTCGAAGCGGAGGCCCGCAGAAAACGTGTGCGCGCAATCGGATACAAGTTTTTATAAATTGTCGCTAGCTAATCGTTTAAGCAGCACGACTGCTTTTGTTGTTTCTCTCGTTGTTGTTGCTGTCGGCGCTGTAATTGTTTAATAGCATTCTCCACGTTTTAACAAGAGATTGGTGGTAATGCATAATTTACCGCCCTGCATGCCATTGCCTACGCCGTAAGGAAGCGATCCGGTGCGTGGCCGGAGGTGCGATCCGCCGTGTGTGTGTGTGTGTGTGTGTGGCGCTCTGCGGACGGCCAGGGGTTAGGAGGGGCCCTGCAGAAACCCAAAATCCTAAGATGCTATAAATCCATTAAATCCCCCTCATTAGAGCACGAGCCTCGTTACCCCCAGCTAAAGGAAAGGGGAGGGGCGGGAGGCAGGGGCGTGTTTGAGGTTTTTCGATCCTTGTAGCGCATATACGCGCGAAACGCTGTCATTAACTCACTGGCAATTAGGCTAGTTTACAGTCTGCTAATCAAAACAGCATTCATCAAAGGTACCACGTTTAAATAACATATTAACGATGCGTGACTGAAGATTTAAGTCCTAAGACTGGCAATCCAGTTCACAGAGCGGCATGGACTTAACGTGTAAAACTATTAGAGAGAGTCTTATTTTATTTTGTTTTTATTATTGATTACCGACGTCTTCCAGTCCGGTGTTATGCCGAAAAAGGCATCCCTGCCGTAGAATGCATGCCTGTGTCTAAATGATCGGTATGTCGCTGATCTGAAACGAGTTGAGCTACTTTGTCGAGTTAGGTTACCGTAGTGCTAATCGATAACCCTTACTCCAACCCCCAAAAAACGCCTAAAAGCTCAACTCGTCAGAACACTGGCATGCATTCTATGGCAGGGATGCCATTTTCGGCATAACACCGGATCTTGGTATGGCGCAGGGAGCCGATTCCAGGCAGCGCAGGCCACAAGGCAGGGGTAGGGGTACATCCTGGGACAGGTTGCCAGTCCATCACGGGGCAAATACACATAGATACAACCGAGGACGTCGGAAATAGGGGGGCGGGGGGATGCGTCCCCCTCAATATCGGTAGACCCCCCCCCTCCCAAAACAAAAATATAATAATTTTTTTTATGAGTTTGCGCGTTTCTGAAGCAAATTCACCGCGCATGCAGTGTGTCTTATATCAGACAGTCATTTTATCATATGGTGTTTTTTGTTTGTTTTTTGTGAAACTGTACCCTAAGCAATGTTAGTCTTATTTAAAATGATGAAATCATTGTTATATTAAAATTATCTTAGAATCTTTCTTGGATGGCATCCTTTCGCGATGTGATTATTGCACGTGCCCTCATTGCGGTGTGACGATATACTTTGCCCGACCGCTGGTTTGACTTCGTGTCGAATGAGCT
This sequence comes from Mormyrops attenuatus, assembly GCA_026777985.1. Taxonomy (NCBI): domain Eukaryota; kingdom Metazoa; phylum Chordata; class Actinopteri; order Osteoglossiformes; family Mormyridae; genus Mormyrops; species Mormyrops attenuatus. Next base: position 4,177,190 of record JAODKC010000036.1, read on the forward strand.
AGAGGAGTCCGAATGCAGCACATTACCTGCATTGTAAGGGAACGTCAGTTACGGCACTACAGCCATGAGGCGCGATTCCCTGAGGGTGATCCGGCTAGCAGGATCCTCATTGCTGAGGACCCAAGCAGCTGGACCAGGCCAAGGGGACGCCCACGTAATACCTGGCTGCGGCAAATGGATGGCCATTTCCGGAGGGTGGGACTGGACGGTGTGTCTGCATGGGGGGTTACCAGCCGGGACCCCGAGGAGTTTCAGCGTGTGTTGGGGGCGGCAACGCGCTGCATCAGCGCATGCTCCCCAACCTGACCTGACCTGACCTGCCTACCCCAACACCCCCCCCCCCCTTGCGGCCCCCAATGTGAAACTCCTTCTGACCTAACTGCACGTGGTGGAGACAGGATTCAAACACACAAGAAACAGTGCCACACATACACTTATAATAATGGCATATTATTATTATAGCTGCATGCCTTCCTTAAAAATAACACGTCCTGTTGGCTGACGACACACCTGCTGTTACAGATTCTGACTTCCCACCTAAGCATACAGAACCATGATACCTTTATATCTTTTAAAGTGCATTTCAGTCATAAATTTTATAGTTGAGACATATTACCTTATGGTTCATTATTGTATTTCACATAATATTATATTAGGCTCAGGCTGTTATATTGCTCAGCTGCAAAGGTCCTCTTAAAGTCTGTGGAAAGAGAGACAAAATGACATTGGTGGAAACGCTGGGCCGCATTCATTTATGTTTCACACTCAGGTTTAAGGACTTGTTATGAATATGTATGTTTATCACGCTTCATAATTATCACGTGGTTGATGACGGTATTCATTAAGCAGTACATTCTTGGTTAAATGATGCCGGGATTACCGCAAACTATCCTTTGTCACATCTTCACGTGCTTTATATTTTAATAGCTAGATGTTCATGGATTATTAAATTAACTCAGCACTGGCCATTGCGGCTGGCCGCCGGATCACACGGGTGTTGGCTTTTAATATAAATTGAGCAGCTTGTTTCAAAGCCAGCGTTGAATACCTGTGGTTAAAAGACCACATTAAGATTCTGCCTGTCTAACAATGAGATTCCCCTGTAAATGGAGATTTATGAAGTTGTAGGTTTCATTCCATGAATCAGTGTACGCTCACTTCACAGATCTGGACTACAGCTCCCCCAGAATAACAGTGTCCCATAATATACACACAGTCCCACCGTGAAGCTTATGGTCCTGAACCATACTGAAATCCAGGCCTGGCTCCACAGGGGGTGGCGGAGGGGTAGCGGGGGCCTCTGGAGAATCCTGTGGCCAATGGAACTGGAGCCGGGCCCATGGAAATCTCCGTGGGATGGGTCTACGTTGGCCAGGGTGGGAGAAACCCCGTTCGCTCAGCACTGTGGCCAAAATGAAATGAAAGATTAAAGAGGCAGATTGATGAAGGAGGATAGAAAAGGTAACAGGGGGTATGCCAGAGCCCAGCACTCCGGTGGAGAGCAGAGAGCGACCCCCCAGGACATCCCCTGGAGTGTGGGCCCTTGTGAAAATGGAGATGCACTAAACCTTTGCTAACCTGTCTCGCCCAAGATAAAACATTTATATACGACATTGTGTGATGGAGCGCTCCCTGAGTAGCCGCTTAATTTGTTTTCCTCCCTGGCAAATTAATTCCCTCCCCATCATGGGAGTTGGCGCTGATGGTGATTACTGACACACTCTCTTTGGCCCCTGATAAAACACGTCCTTGAGGCCTTTTAATAGTCAAACTCCTCTCTGCAATTACTTCATACATACATTTCCATAGATCGCGCTGAAGGTCGGCACTTGAGCCTGGTGCACTATCCCGCTCCCCTCTTCCTTTTCTTCCTCATCTTGCTTCTGTCTCTCGCTGTTTTCTCTCTCTGCGTTTCCCTTTCTGGAGCTATCAGTTGACTCGCGATGGAAAAGCACGTTTCTGAAGCACATGGCCAGACGAAGATACACCACTGAAAATGTTTGCCGAAGAAAGATAATGGCTGTCAGGGCGTCAGTCTGTTCTGTGAATGACACTCAATTTAAGGGACATGACCATGAAGTGGTTTTCCATGAGGGTGGCGTTCCCCAGTGGAAGGGAATGGAATGTTTTTTTATTATAGTCAGATTCGGAGGGGAAAAAAAGAGCTTCACTGAGTCAGAAGCAGACCGGAACTGAGCCCTGACCTGCAAAGGTACGGAGAGCGGGTAGGGAACGGAAGGATGTTCTGTGCGTGATTGTGTGTGAGCGAGCGTATGTACGTGTACCTCAGGCAGCTGACAGCCCATCTCCAGCCATTTCACACAGAGGCTGCAAGATCACACGGGGCCGGTGCTGATAGCAGGAGCCATGCTGGCGAAGGAGCGGGGTGGACGGAGAGGCCCGTAATCATGAGCTTTTTGTTTCCCGCCGTGCCCCGAGGCGTGCAGCAGCTGCGCTATCTGCAGGGCGACGTGGGGGAAATGGAACCCACTCTGGGACTTCAAGGGCAGAGTGCACTTTCATCTGACTGGAAACAATAGCATTTACAACTACATCTCAGCAGGCACCGATCCAGCAGGGACAAACAGCCAAGATACACGTGCCGCCCAGGGATGGATCTAACATGCGCCATGCCTGCCATCATCATCATCATCATCATCATCAACACCATCATCATCGTCATCGACATCACCTTCATCATAATAAATATAAAAGTCATAATAATCACAGTAATAAAATATTATTATTATTTAGTATTATTATCTTGCTTTTCATTATTCAGCTTATTATTCATAGAATGATTGGGGCTGTTATAATAGTGTGACTGTCACGCTTCTTTTGTGAATTTTTGTCATGTGGAAGGGTGTTGATCGGGATGCGAAAGCGTGAAAGTGTGAGAAACACAGCTGAGGTCACTCCAACATGCGACGTACCCATGAGTACCCCGTTTACAAAAAAACGATCAGCGATTCCCAACTGGTCCTCAGGAATCCACAGTGATCCACGTTTTAGTTCCTACAGGCAGCTGGGAGAGAGCAAGAACGTGGACCGTCTGTGGATCCCAGAGGACTGGATTGGGAGACACTGTTTTACATAAATCAGCACCTATAAATCCAGTGGCTTCTGCTTGACAGGGTCATAGGGGCCTGGAACCTCTCACAGGTAACATAGGGAACAGGGTAATGGCACACGCTGGATGGGATGCCAGTCCAACACCAGGCAAAATAGAGATGCCATTAGGAAACCAGTGTACCAAGAGGAACCTCACAGCACATGCAAATTCTACCCACACACTGGGTGTGAGTGACTCAAACCCCAAACCCTGAAGGTGTAAGGCAAGTACGCCATCTACTAACCATCTCAGATTTGTGTCTGCAGATACCTCAGCGCGATCCAGATATTCAAGATGGATCATGTGTGCAGAGCTGTTTCCAAGCATGGCTGTGAGCCCTTCAGAGGTAATGTAGATGTGGACATATCGAGTTGCATGATTGGTACCGACACGCACCGCTGTGTCAGCCTCACACCTCTGCCCTGCCCAGGCATGGGGTAGACGACCGGGAGGGAGACCACTGACAGCTCTAGACAGGCTCCTCTGCACAAATAATAGAGTAATAATAAAAATCTGCCATTCTTCAGCACATGTGCAGCAGGCAGTCTTTCATCAGGACAAGAGGAGGAGAGGGGGCTTTCCGGGGGGCCGCCACAGAGACCCGGATCCGGGGTGAAGAGGAAGGACAAGTGAAGAAGAAGGACGTGCAGCTCGGACACATTAGCCCGGCGAGACGGGCCTCGCTGACGGCCAACTGGAGGGGCCCTTTTGAAGTGACAGATGAAATCTGCAAAAGATCTGCACTTCACTGCTCTGATTAAATGGGCCCTCAGAGCCACCCCGCACATGTAAACCTCAGCCATGTGAGCTGGCCCGGCCCGGCCCAAGGCTGCTTTCCCGGTTTGGACCCTTTTGGTTATTCTAACTGCCGCTGTCCTGCGTATTTTCACCAGGAAACGCGAGACACACCGGTGACAGGGGATGAATGACCCCGCTAATGCGACGTGACACCTGCAGAGGGCACTCCGCCTTTCTGAGGCTTGGCTTTCACCCTAAAGATGCATTGTCCTTTCCTTTGTCCTCCATCTTCCTTCCTGTCCTATTACCCATCACTTACCCCATCAGATTTTTGACACCCCCACAAGTCCCGCCCACCCAGCCTTGTCTCTTTAAGTATTAGCATCTTTACGTCCTGTTCTCCTCACCCTCACGGTGACATCTCATTGTTTGTCCTCTTCCTTCGTTAAAGTGGATTCTCCTCTCTTTTGCTCTTAATTTACCCTTCCTCCCCATCCCAACAAGGGGGTGTCACCCAGTGGGCCTGTGGCTGTCAGTGTTCTCTGAGTCAGTCACGTTTTAAAGGGACAGTGAAGCCTTTCAGCCTGAAATGGCCCAGTAAACAAACGGCATCAAACCTCTGTTAGCCCCCACTTCTTTAAAATTTGGGGGGAGGGGGGTAAATGGAGAATACAGAAAGGGTGGGAAGTAGGGCTCTTGGTGTTACACTCTGGAAAATCGAGGTGGAAGTTTGCTGCAGTAATAGAAGCAGCATGCCCTCTCGCTCTTGTGTGCTTTACCCCAGCTGCCTATCAAAAACTAATATCCTTAAATTTGACACTTTTGTTGTCCTTTGAAATTAGAAACAATCTCACTCGAATGCTGCGAGCCTCCCCCCCCCGCCATGTGCCTACTATACCAGCTAACACCCAGCTTCCCAGAAACCCCCCATTTTAAGGGTCCCCGATGTTCTCCCTCCCTTTCAGCTCCCACCTGGGGGGGGGGGGGGGGGGGGGGGGGGGGGGGGGGGGGGGGGGGGGGGGGGGGGGGGGGGGGGGGGG
>JAODKC010000036.1:4229386-4243332 GCA_026777985.1 Mormyrops attenuatus
CCCCCCCCAAAAAAAAAAAAAAAACCTACAGTATTAACACTATTTAAGACACCATTTAGATTTGCGGCGTTATCGCGTATTATATATATATATTCCTGTCCTACCATCGGGTTACTTGGTTTGGTTAATATTTGTAAAAGACCATTTGGGCAAATAAAGCCCCTTTCACCCCTTTCATCTGTGTGGTTGTCTGTCGGACACAAGCGGAAACACACCAATTAAAAAGGAAGGGATTGAAACACGTGGTATTAGGTCACAAATTCGTAAACATTAGCGTAATTGTAAGAAAATGAAATGTGTCACAGTTTCTTGGGGGGAAAACATTCTCTGACATGCGCTCACTTCCAAGACATTTTGAAGTTGGCTGGTAGGCCTTGGTGAGTATCCCGGCTGCCCGGCCAGCCCTCCCACCTTCTATGCCTATGCCTAATAATCAGCTGTCAGAAACACCCAACATAGCAATTTAACAATTTGCACAGAGCTCCACGAAATAAAAGATGCTTTATACCTCCTCCATTCTCAGAACATGTGCTTGACCAACTCTAAAATGGATTCATCGGCGTGTTTTCTGCACGGCCCCGAGTTCCCGCTGCCTCTTTTGTAAATGTCCCGAATCAACACAAGCGAGTTGAAAGCGGACAGCCGAGCGCCTTGTAAGTAGATCGCTTTTCAGAGGCAAATGTGTGTGGCTTCTAGCGGAGGGGACCGCTTGCTGGGTGCCCATTCATGCCCCGGGGAGAGGGTCTTCGGCGACAACATAAACAAACGGCCAGAACGCCGCATTATCGTGGATTAGGATCCAGATGAAAAAAAGAATGCTATTACAAATTAGCACTGAAACCCCAAGAGATCGTGGGTATCCATGTAGAACTCTGACATTCAATTACAGGTTTCCAAAAGCTGCTGCTCCTATTCATTTAGCCATTCTTCTTCGTCAGAATATAGTCGATTATCATTGCCCCCCGAGAGCCACAGAAGAGACATTACATGCTCACTGTTCCATAATATCAAAAATACATTGTGCGTGAGAGTTAACGCAGCGCAAAAATCGTAAAAAAAAAAATACTCATCGGTTTATTCGTTTTGACAGCGATTAATATAATTGGCACCGAATTAACATAACATTATTAATTACAAGTGATAAGGTAATAGTCGTATTTTTATTGTTTAAACATTTATACTAGCTCGGCCTATACTTAAAAGTCCATGTTCAATGTCATCACATAAACCGGGGAAAACAGTAGACATAATAATATATGAAAAGTATTCAAATATAGGCAGTACTAGTAGAAGTCCACGGTATATCTTCTTTATATAGACCTAAGTAGATTACGTCTCGATTTAAAATCCTTTCTCGTAAAATTATTTTTGAAAAGAAAAAAATGCGTTTTCGTCTAATATATTTGTTCCTTTATGTCTGGTCCCCTGTTGCATGAGCGACGCATTGGAAAAGTCTACCTGAGTAGACTTTTTAAACCTGAGTTTAAAAAGTTCCCAATAAAAGATCCCAACAACGCAAAGGTGGAGTAATTTGCCAGTTAAAATTCCCTTTCTTTTCTGAGAAGCATAAATATTATCACACACACAGGCTGCCGTAGTATGAAATGAAAACAATCCACTTTTTTATCTGGTGGAATAGGTCAATAATAGGCCTATACAATTACTGGGCAAATAATTTAACGAAAACATGATTTAAAATTCACAAACATTTATTTGTATTGTCTTTACAGCAAAGACAAATTACATTTTATGAACATTTTAAGAAGTTTTTTTGTCTGTCGTTCTTTACAAATAACATATTTCACAGATTTTTTATTGAAATAGACAAGAACCTATCCACAACAGTTGAACAGAATGAGAGGTAATGTGCTTTACACCAAAACCACATAATTGTCTATCGACAACATAGAACAATTATAATTACAAATTTACCAAACACCGCTGTAAGGAAAGCGGGGGAGAGTGGCAGAGGTTATGGGTCGTATTTACAGCCCCCGTTTTCTCTCTCAATGTGCTTTAAAATAATCATAAACCTGAGAATTATCGGCCTCGGTATGAACAGTGCTTTTCACAAACTAAACCAAAAATATAAAACGATAATAATGTTAATAATAGTTACCTCTCTGCAGGATGCTACTTTTCATTTTAACTTGGGGTGTTGGACATACGGGAAAAGTTAGTTCCGAATTTGCACTCCGCACGTCTGCGAAACCTTCAGTTGAATACAATTTTAATAGGCGTCTCCCTTTGTATTATACATATTTACAGACCATAAATATATTTAACGCATGTTTATTTTTATTCTATGACGATTAAGAAACACGTGTTGAGACGAACAAAATGCTCCATAGTGTCGCAAAGAATATTATCCTACCTTCGCATACGGTGATAGAACCTTATTGGGACTTAAAGAAGTTCTGTGCTTTTTGTTTTGTTGTCGATTTAGAAGTGACAACCGTTAATGTTTGTCGTTTTGCTTGAAAAAGTCTGCGCGCTGGTCGGTTGCAACAGCGTTTCCTGGGAGAGATTCAAGTGGTTAGAGGCAGATGCGAGTGCAGGAGTCAGCATTGCCAAGATCTGTGCTTGGCTGCCCGGCTGTGCAGAATAAGGGGGAGCCGGATTGTTGGCTCCGCCGATTATGTTGTCTATAGAGAAGGAAGGCCGGCTTGGGGTGCTAGAGTTCACTTTCAGAGGTGCTAGTCCAGGCAAAGTCGGACTGAGCTGTGGGTAAAATGGCTTTCTCAAGTCGGACCCCACAAGTGAGGGAAGAGAGTGTGGTGAAGGGAATGTGGCCGGAGTAGGGAGTGCACACTGCGGGTTCTGGAAAGGGATGGTGCTTCCCGGATGGTGACCGTGATATGGGTGATGGGCATGGAAGCTCTGTAGCTGGAGACCATAGTTGTACCCGTAGGGACCGTACCCAAAGCCCGGCAGGAACCCCCCAGGGTCCCTGAGGATCTCATTCGACTGGTGCCTCTTGAAACGTTTCCTCCTGCGCAGGAAGCTCCCATTGTCGAACATGTCGGCTGACTCCGGGTCTAGGGTCCAGTAGTTCCCTTTTCCTGGATTGCCAGGCTCCCGAGGAATTTTGACAAAGCAGTCATTGAGAGAGAGATTGTGCCGAATTGAATTCTGCCAAGCGGGGAACTTTTCCCGGTAATAAGGGAACCTGTTGCTGATAAACTCACAGATTTCACTTAGTGTTAAGCGCTTCTTGGGACTTTGCAGAATCGCCATTGTAATCAGGGCAATATATGAGTAAGGGGGCTTCACCAGTGTGTTTTTTCCCGATTTTCCTCCAACTAAGTTTCCTCCGCCAGATTCTTCTTCTACCCCAACTCGTTCTGTCGGACAGCCAGAGTTGCTCAGACTCGGGGAAGAGGCGCACTCCCTGGCATTCTGGGAAAGGTTGTCATCAGAGTCATTGCCCAAGTTATAGTCGTGATGGTGATGTAGGTATTTCCCATCCTTACCTACAGATATGTCACCTCCAACGACATCGATGTCCACATCCTCGGACAAAGCAGAGTTGTCGGACATATCCGTCCCCAATGTCATCCTTAGGTGGTCACGCTATCAAGTCGCGTGTCTGCAGCTCCTGCACCAGAAAACGTTTGAATTCGTAGGTCGTACTGTAGGTCGATAATAAAGAAAAACACCGCACGAAATCACTCTCTTCTGAAAATCCGAACAATTCCCAGTTTGGTCGCCAAGCACAAAGTCTCCGTTTGCGGTGTAAAAAAATGAATCACGAAGAGATCAAAAGAATCATTTTATAGGAAGTGAATTCTTCTCTCTCCAGAACGCGGCCCCACCGTCTGAGCCGCAATGCTAGCATTGAAGTGGAAACTCTCCTGTGACTGGAGCGATCGCGATTTCACAAGCGCATAATAATCAAAATGATTCTTGCAATAATAACATAAATGCAAGAATACGTGAATATAGAGGAATATATTTCTTCGGAGTCGTTTTTTTGTTTAAGCTGGTTTGCTTAAAGAACGCGCTGTCTCGTCGTTGCCTAATTTAGTTAATAATTAATATTGTAATTTCTTCTTCCATGTGCATATATACATATACTGGTGTGAATATTTATTTTTTGAGCACAGAGACGCTGCTCTCGTGTCCCGTGCGAGCCAAACATTCTCTCCCCTGCCGACTCTCAAAACCATTTATTCAACTTGCGGTATCACGTGATCCGCGTGTCACCGCTACCAGGAACTCAAGGAAATGAGGGAAAGATGTGAGAAAAGACAGGGAGAGATAAGAGAAAGAACCGTCATCACATTCCCAGTTTCGTTAATTGCCACCTCAGCAATAATATGATGTCTTGAAATTTACATAACATGTATTTGTAAATATGTAGTAATTAAGCAGGGAAGAAAATAACCTTTCAGATTCTGGATAATAAAACAAAATACAGAATACTGCGCGTGAGGCATTAAGCTAATGGCCTAAAGTTAATGTAGATGATTAATTGTCGATATATAATAACGCGTAAAATAGCCTGTCAGTAAAGGAATCTGTAGGCCTGTTACCGTATATTATCAGAATAATGTGATTACTTTAATTTTCCTCTGCAGTTAACGTAAACTGCGTATGATCTTAATTATAAATTAATCAAAAGAACGTTCAAAATTATCAAACGAACCATGCCAAATAAAAATAAGTCACTTAGACATTAATAATTAAGGATTTATTTTCCATAATCTATAAAATCTGAATACAGATAGTCGTGCACTGATGTCTCCGCTAGCTCATCATTTGTTATTTTCAAAAAATAGGAGGGAAAAAAAAAATACCAATTGAAATAACCCCCCCCCCCCCCACTGTGTAGCGTAAAGCCAGGCCAACCCCCACTTCTTGCTTGATTATTATATATGGAAAAGCTAATTTATGCTAAATTAAATGGATTTTTAAAGAATAAATTTGACTACAATTGGGTTTTCTTCAAGGAGGCATAATACATACGCTTTTGCAAATTATCATTCGGTTTGCTTTCTTGTGCTACATAAATATTTGCTGAAAACAATAAATTATTCATCATATTTTTCATCATGGACGTACATAATTAACAATTGCCGGTCTTTTAATTAATAACCGTTTAAATCTATTGCATAAGCCTCGCGACAGTCTTTAAAGAAGGCCTTCGTATTTTAAAGATCATACTACAGCCGTATCCTTAAAATTACCATTATAACCATCATCATCAACAACAACAGCAACAACAATAGTAATGTTTTGAGCTGCGCCTGTTCGTTATCGACACTGTTTATAATATAAATGATATGATTGGTGTGTGACTCTCCTCATACAGGCTAATTATTCTTACAGAATTGTGGAGATTTGTCGTATATCCAACGTAATTATCCCGAGAAAGGTATATGCAAATCGCAATCAATTTCCTGGTCGATCCAAAGAATCTTAACAGTAAATGTTTTTTACTTTGTCTGTTTTTTGTATTGTTGTTCATTATTGTTGTTTTTTTAGCTAGAGTCACATGTCACCACAGACATTTACCTGGTTTCACGCGTCTTTTTCTTTTTCATACGTTGTCAACCTGCATACCATAAATACGCTTCTTTGTTCAACGGCAGAGATATCGTCTGAAAGGCATTCTCATATTAATAAAACCCGCCTATTTTCTCACATATTTTAATCAACCTGTTAAATGATAGTCGGTATATGTGTATGTGGATGTGTGTATGTAGATGTACATGTTTGTTAACCAATGAAATATTACAGTTTCTTGCTAATAAAAAAGGACATGAATTTAGTTTCAGATTCTAACTACATACTGTGGTCCGGCTAATACAGCAATGAGTGAATTACGGAGGTCTAAGAAAGCTGTGAATAGCAAACAATTGTATGAAGTTACGTACTTTTATTGTGGCGATTGTGTGTACGCTCGTGTCGGTGCGTGTGTGTGCGCGCGCGTTGTGTCTGATTTAGTTATTCCTTTTCATCGTTATATATTCACCTGACTCTTATTCTTCGGTTAATTTAGTCGCATCTATTGTTTGAATTCTAGAAGCATTCGACTATACAGTTCAGCTCATTTCATTATTGGATTTTGTTTGAATTAGACATTATAATAACGTGTAAGAAGTTGCAGTTCTAATGTGTAAGCTGATCCAATCTGACGCGAGCCTTTCCCGATATCTTCCCTTAAGAAAACCGCAACTAATTTCCCCCTAAGTTATTTATGGTGCCGAAAATTTCTTTACAATATGAAGTAAATCTGTAAAAATGTAATCACGAAATGTATGTGTTTTAAGTCAAGATTGAACTTTTTCCCATAATTTCCGCCTGTATTTAGTTTATATAAAAGATGCACAGACAAGCTAATGATAGATACAGGCTGCTCCCGTTGGCGTTAGAACATGCGTATCTGAAATCTCGACAATCTGAACTCTGTACACTAAGACTTCGACAGTTGTACCGTGTACCGTGTTTTATAGTCCAACTCAAGCGTATATACATTAAATGTTTCTGCTCTCTGCTTCTTATAACCGAACCTTTTATGGAAAGTTATACATTACACACAGGTGACATTATTATAATTGTCGTCGTTGTTGTTTAATTCCACATCTCCCCATCAGTTCTAATTGTTTAGATTTCAAAATATTTATATATCCAATGATTCAAGAAAACATTAGTTTAGTAGTTCACCTACAACTATTCGATTCTTGATGCCATAATAATAATCATATGTTAAAAACGTTCTTAAAAAACAGCGGACAAAAACAGCTTTCCACAATCACATAGTCTGCTTTCTGTTACTAACCCCTTTCCTAGGGCCTGTGGTTCCACGGAGTGTTTGGCGGTCGCGGCTACATAACTTTCATGGCTTGGACGGGGACTCGAACAGGTGTCCAGGAGGATGGCCAGGTCACCGCGGGTCGTGATTAGCTTCCCATGCTACGCGCATAAAAACGATTTAAAAAACATTTAGAACATTAACACTGAGCTTACACTGAGATTATTGTTTGTAGTCTAAATTAAAATTGCTATTTAGGATAATTCCAGAAGTATACAAATAAGAGGATACATGTGTTCTAGTTTGGCCTGGGGATTTGAGAATGGCTCAGAATTTATGAATTTAGAGCATTAATTTAGAATATATGCTTAGTCCGCATTGCGAATGCAAATACTGTATGTTTTTGTTTGGTAACTGATACATTGTTAAAAATGCGATCATTCAATCTAAGCCATTGATAAGATATTACGTTTTGCTCAATGGCTGATGCCTACCACGGAGCGGACTTCTCAACAAAGCAAACTGGCCATTTCGAAGAGTACATTACATTATCCGCACAAGATACCCAATGTTCTCAGAAGAAACACCGTACGCGGGACTGATAGAGGCCTCTTTGGTCAAAATGTAACGATATATAACTAGTAGTTCAGATTTTTGTGATCAACGAAATTCACTTTTCGCTGAGCCTCGCGACATTATGCTTTTTAAAACTAAACAGTATTTAACTTTGCTAAGGTATCACTCTGAGATATAAAACAATTCAATATTTTTTAAATCATTTCTTATTTTCAAATATCCAATTTTCTGCTACACCTTCGTCATATTTGAGTCATTTGCTGCGCCATATTTCTGCTTTTTGAAGCGAAATATGATATAGGCGCAGAGAAGAGTAAAATATTTAGATTTGCTTTCAAAAAACTGGACGATGCAATTGCTTAGCCTCGTTGGCCATTAGATTTTATGTTTTTTTTTCCATGAAATGACGCGAACGTTATGTCTCACACTACATCTGTGGCTAATAGTTTAGGTAAATTATGTTTTATTTGGATTAGATTTCAAATACACAAACATTACGGTCAAAAATTCAAATCTTCTCATTTTTCTGCAAAAACAAATCTATTAAAATTCGGTGTTATCCGTGGATGACAAATTAAAACGGTAACGCCAAATAAAAGCCATTTTAAAGTTTCGTCTGACATCTAGCGACGAAGAAAGGAATCAGCAAAAAACAGCAGAAATCAAGTGACTGTGAAAGAGCACACCACACCACCAGGTGTCGGTCTAACCTTTTCGTTCGGGAGAAATCCACGCCAGATTCTTAATACGTTTACAGCACGTGAGCATGTAGAAAGACGAGGGTCACGCTGCCTGCTGGTGTATCTAATCTTATGATCACAATATTACAGACGGAAATCCCAGAGAGCGCCTCGCGAGAATGGGTTATAATATTGTTATTGGAATTTAAGTAATGTGCAGGGTTTGATTCTGTAATTCCTCGCTCCCAGTGACCCCTTCTCACCGTAAAAGGCCCACAGCTGCGTTAAGGCGCACTGACTGCCGCTCGTGGCAGGTCATCCTTTATGTGCATTGTCTAGGAAAGGAATCGACGTCTGCAGTAGGCTATCATGTTTTCAGTGTATTTTTCTGATTCAAATATCTTACATAAATAGCGATTGAATCAAGGAAACTCTGCATAGTTCATATTGCGTTCTGACATGTGGGTTCAGTTCAGCTTATAGCGCAAAAGAATGGATTTCAGAATGTGCATGATGTTGATTATTGTGCATCGCATTTCACGTGATCAGATTATGTCGCATTGATTTGTTAATGAGTTCTTCGTGATTCGAGATTTAGTTTTGTGCACTTGGTCTATGGGTTGTCATTTTTAATTTAGGTCTTATGTAATAGATATTTTATATGTATAAAAACAAATGATTCGTATTTCTCACCTTAATTGTACGGATATGGGAGTAATGTAACCCAACCTGAAATGTATTCTCATAGTTTTCTTCTCACTATAGTCTGGATATGTGTAGTGATTCCTGCCATTAGAACTTATTAAAAACGTCAGCAAAATTATACACTCGAAAGACTTGAAATAACGTGAATTAAGTGTGACATTAGCATATTTTAAGTGTAATTTTCAACAACAGCTATTTAATTGTAACACTTGGATAGTTTTGTTGGTGTTTTTGTAAATGTAGTTGAAATTGTAATATAATGTTAACAAAGGGCTACCTAAATATAACTCCGATTATGATCATCAGCTGTTATTTGTTTTATTTTAGGAACTTTGGGTGAGGCCTTCCCGGGTTCACGCCAAGTCTGGACTGCGGGTAGCCTGATGTCAGGCCTCTCACAGCCCTGACCAGCAAAAAGCAGCTCGAAGATGGGTCCATCTTTTAAAATTTGTTCATTATAGTTTGGCCAAATGATCCAATAATTAATATTCTGTCTTTGTGGAAAAAAACGATGATGGAGATTCATTGTTATAATACCGGACTGCAGTTTTGCAAGGCGTTTATTGCTTTTAACAACATGTAATAATGATAATGATTAAAAAAAACAGAGCTCCGGTTTCAAAATTAAGACAATCTATACAAACGTTTTCATGCATGTTAAGGTTAGATGACAAACGTTTCCAACACATGTGTTTGCAGTTCGTGTGAAATAGCGTTTATAAAATTATGGTGTTCCATGGAAATGGGCATGCTTGGCGGCAGGTCATTTAACAACAATGAACCAATTATAGGCCTAATATTTTAAAATCATTCAGTTGTACATGTTTGCTGCTAACTTGCAAGGTTACCATTTCCTCTTTAGATAAATACAGTGAAAGTACTGTAAATGCCTTGTTTGAAAGAAAACACGCTTGAGATACCCAGATAAAGTAAATTTTAGATGACATTAAATGGCATTGGGGCATTTTTTTACGTCATACACATGATAGTAAATGGAGAATAATCGGATTTCACCGCTTCATCAGTATCGTGGAAATCGCGAAAGATGAGGCTTCTATGGTAAGTCTATATAAGCTGACGTGTGCCTACATATATCGCTCAAGTCCGGACGCGAAGCTCGCCGGTCGCATGTAAGTGTTGTTGTAGGAGTTCATGGTGGTACCGGGAAGCCCCAGCAGCTGTTCTGTGTGTTCAGCGCAAGAGCCAGAGCGCACAGCCGGCAGAGAGAGTCTGTTCCCTGCGTAGTACACCTGGGAGCCGCCCGGGGAGAAGCTGCCGTGAGTCATCGTCGGTAGATGAGGAGGAGAGGCGGATGATGGATATGAGTATGTGGTCGCAAGGTTTGAAGACATGCCGCCGTTGCCTCTAGTCAGCGCAGTTGCGTTGGGGTTTACAGTCTGTGACTGGAAGCATGACGAAGGGTCGGGGCCGCTGACTGAGCAACTGGTGGGCATTGTACCTAGCTCTCCACCGCCCAAGGCCAATGCTTGAGGGCTGATTTCTCCTCCTGGCCCGCTCTGCATTACTGTTTGATGGCTGATGATGTTGTCAATGCTGAACATTCTGTGCTGTCCTTGGGTGACCCCAGCCGGGGCTGGGTAATGGTGCAGCATTGCCGGGTGCTGCGAACCGTAGCTCGTGCTCATTCCGGGATATATCGTGTTGGCGTACGCCGATCGGCCCACCGGTGTCGGGGTGAAGGCGCTTGAGTTCTGCATGTACCCCGGGTAGGTGCTGACATCGGTACGCTTGAATCTCTTTCTCCTGCGTAGAAAACTCCCGTTGTCAAACATGTCTTCAGCGGCAGGATCCAGGGTCCAGTAGTTGCCCTTCCCCGGTCTACCGGGCTCCCGTGGGATTTTGACAAAGCAGTCGTTAAGAGTTAAATTGTGGCGAATCGAGTTTTGCCATTTCTTTGAGTTCTCCCGATAGAAAGGGAAGCGCTCCATGATAAATTTATAGATGCCCCCCAGAGTGAGCTTTCTTTCGGGAGAGTTGGCGATAGCCATGGCTATGAGTGCGATGTAGCTGTAAGGGGGCTTCCCGCGCTGCACCGGTCTTTTCCTGCGCCGGCCTCCCGAAGGGGGTAAGTGTTCGTCAGAGTGACTCGGAGGGACTCCTTCTTCTTGGTCCGTGTTGGGACTGCATCCCCCAGGCTCAGACTTGATCAGTACTCCGTCTTTGGCCCGAGTTTGAAGCAGAAGCGGTGACGGGGCCACCGGGGACTCCATGCTGATGTTAGGGGACACCCCTAAGGGACTCGCTGCCTCGGCTGGCGAGTGCTCGGACTCTGCCGTCATGTTGCACATGTCCGAGTAGTAAGAGAAGTTTGCAAGATTCATAAAAATCACGTTGTTGCTTTTTTCCTTAAAATACTAAATATACCGAACGATGCCCATGTGTTTACTCGCTTACTCTAAGCTATTTCTCAGTCCAGCCCCCGGTTTCTGGTTTCTGCCTGTGCTTTCTGCACCGTTTCTGTCCCTCTCCGTGTCCTGTGCCAGGTGTGTGAGCGATGTGCGCTCTTATAAGGCCGACCTTTAGTGACGACGGCGGCAGTAGGCGAGCCCGAGCCCGACCCCTCACTTGGCAGCAGGCCTGCCTTCTGATGCCCAAATACTATACGTTAAAATATTCTGCTATGTATATATACATATATGCGTGTATGTGTATAATGTGTACTGAATATATTAAATCTTCTGAAGCATTTTATTGAGTTTTACCGCCTGCTTAATCTAGACAATGTGAATATCTGCTTTAATATTTCAATAATGTGTCAAAATGTATATTGTATAAATGAATTCTGGCGCATGTATTGGAAATGCATTGATACTTTTTAATTAATAATGTTCATGAAAAAATATAAATAATGTTTAAGATATATTTAAGATCGCGCTACCCTGCTTTAAGATGCATGTATAGATGGGCTATTTGAAGGATTTCAGGGCAACACTGCTTCATGCTTAAATTAGCGAAGATAACTTAGGAAATGAACGGAACAAAAGGCTTAAAGATGTACAGGGGTTATCTAACTTATGGTTACGCGAACTGACTTCCCACCCAATCCTCCCGGAAACCTCCTGGGCTTCTTATATGGTTCTGCTTCTGATTTCGATATTTTTCAAATACGAATATCGCATTCCTGTTCAAGTGTTAATAACATTACAGCTGAAATACATATATATATATACAGTACTGTGCAGAAGTCTTAGGCAGCCAAAGAAAACTATGCTTAAATGATCTTCATGTTGGTGTAGAACCATGAAAGTTTGCCTTTTCAAAACCTCAGTTAAAATCACCCCTGTATTTTCAGCAAGCATTCAAGCAACCATGTGTTTCTTAGCTCTACCACTAGCACACCTTGTATAGCTAATAAATAAAAAAGTGACTTTTAAAAACAAATTTAATTAATTAATTAATTGAGCTGGTGATGAAATTTAAAAAAATCATGGAATGGCTGGGGTGCCCCCGAGGAGAGGTTTGGGAGCTGAAGCAGTGCTCATCTGGCCATACAACAAGATATCAGTGAATTTCTGGAGAACTGAAGAAATTTTTATTGTGTTATTCTTAATTTGCATATGTTATAATGTTGAATTGTGTTTTTTGGTCTGAGCAAATGTGCACTTACTACCCAGATAAATTTCTTTTGACTGGCTAAAACTTCTGCACAGTACTGTATGCGTATTTACCACTTGCTTCTTCAACATCTCCCCCCATGACTGTCTCAAGGCTGGATTTTCACCCCAATCCCTACACTGTAAAATAAAAATAAGCAACAGTGCTTCAGAATTATGGCTTCAAAGTATATTCATTACGTGCAACATTTTGTATCTTATAAATACAACTATAGTGGTCAGTTTAAGTGGGATGTGGAAATATTGTACATACAAATGGGCAATTTCATACAATATTTCACAATGTTTTTAACTGGAATTACACTGGTAATGCAAGGCCTGTATTAGGATCTCAGATCCACACCAGACGTCCTGAATGAACCTCCTCAAAGGAGATAAACTCACATCATCAGACACCTAACAGAGGACAGCAGCAGTAAATAAAACATTATTTACAAATTAAGCAGAGATCATACTGGCATTGTGTTGTAAAATTAGGGAATAAAGGAAGTCGACTGAAAAGCTGGGCATGCCTTCAGACCGGAGCCCGATCAAACCGGAGCTAATCTCTCCCACAGACCCACGAAAATGAACCATCCTGCACTCAGAAACCATGAAGGGTCACCATTCCAGTACCAAATCTAACCCCCCCTCGTCTGACCCCCCAGCCGGGTCAGACGCACTAAGCCCAGCGAGCTGCTCACACTCAGTGGATAACAGCTTCGGACAGGCGTGGGATTGAGGGTGTATCGGTGTGGGATCTGCCCCCCTGCTCTGCCAGGTCAGGCGGGACAAACAGGGGCTGTGGCCAGGAAGCAGCCGTACAGCCCCTGGGGGGCTGTGGCCCCACAATAATCCTCACCCCCCCCCCATCCCCCAGGCACGCACCTCCCAACCTCACTAAATCACTCTGAATTATGCCTTTACCTGTGCTGTGTGCTGTGGCTTCTCAGCCCTGCGCTAACAATGTAGTATTACAATTCGAATTTGATTTTACTGTAGCGGTTTAGTATGTATACAGTACTGTGCAAAAGACTTAGCCAGACAAAGAAAATGTTTAAAGCTATATATCTGGGTACTGAGTGTATATTTGCTCAGAAAAAAACATTTAACATTAGAATATATACGAATGAACAGTAACAATAAAAATAAGCATTTCCTCCATTCTCCAAACTGATACATCCTTGGATGGCTAGAAGAACACCACTCCAGATCCCAAACCTCTCCTCAGGGGCATGCCAGTTATTTCATGCATTTGTTAAATTGCACCATCATCTCAGCTAATTAATTAAATAATTAATTAAATCTGTTAAATGACTATGAGGTATTGATTAGCCGAACATGGTGTGTTAATGGTCGAGTCAAAAAATATATGGGTGTGTTGGATGGTGGCTGCAAATACTGGAGTGACTTAAGGAGAGGTTTTTAAATGGTTAGGCTGATATACTTTGACAGACACAATATACACTGCCCGGCCAAAAAAAAAGTCGCCATTTGAATTTATATCAGCAAATACTTAAGAGCCGATGACTGGATAATTATTACAGCTCAGCAACGTCATGCAGCAATAAAGTAAAGTCAGCTGAGTACCTGAATCTACTGAATGGCCAGGTT
>JAODKC010000036.1:4243432-4255286 GCA_026777985.1 Mormyrops attenuatus
TTACATTACTTTACAAAGTTAAATATATATATTTTTTCTTGTTATAAAGCTTATATGAGGAATGAAACTTAAATGTAGTGAATAAAGAGTTTGGATTTAACTGCCAAAAAAGTTCATGACACGATAAGGAATGCTTTTTGGGTGTCATCAGATGCATTAAGTTATATCATACTGTATAAAATTGTACCTTATAGTGCAGAATAATTCTGAATCAAATGTTCATTTTTCTTATGTCTGTGGTATAAAAATGTCAGAGTTAAGCCTCACACAAGCTTCAGTCATAATAACATCTTCAGTTTGAAATTTATTAAAATCAGTATATGAAGCTTTTATTATAATAAAATACAATTGTAACAATTTTATGTGACATATGTATCAAATAAAATGATTAGATTAATAAATTTGTCATAAATTTAATTGCTATTTCAATTATGCATAATTTCCTTCATTAAGCAATTTAGTTGCAATAAATCCAACTTTTTGATTAAAAGCCCTTGGATAAATCAGTTTAATTTTGATGAAAGCATTCCAGCTTCAGGGGTGATATATTTGCACACGCATCATTAGCTTCATTAACTTCATTAGCTTCTAGGTACTTGTTCACTTGGTGGACTGTCTGGGGCTGTTGTGAATATAACATGCTGAATTGTAATGGGAGTATTTTAAAAGTATATATTTAAAAATATTTGGCATCTCATTTCAGGCAAGGTTCTTCGTGCTTGTTACGTGAGGGAAAGTTTGGGATTCAGAGGTCAAGGATAGAGTGAGAAGGTGTAACCTTTTACGTGACAATGACCAAGGCCAGACTCACGCACAGGCTGATCGGGGATGTGGCCCATGGAGCTGACTTATTGGGAGCCACAAGTGAGCTTTTTCCCAGTTGTTACGGCAGCATTTTATGCTGTATAGGAGGCCCCACCCTCCCCTAAATTGGGCCTTGATATTAAGCGACAGCTTTATTTTATGAACTGCCTAGGTGAATTATAGAATATTCCTGCTATTAATGTCAATGCGTAGGATTTAAGTCTGTGTGTAGTCGTTTGTGTGTGTGTGTGTGTGTGTGTGTGTGTGTGTTTGTGTGTGTGTATCTGCCCAGGAAGGGACTGACATCCCACACAGTACGTTTCACCTCTTTTGCCTTGTGCCCTGGGCTTCCCAGTATGATTGTCTGTGACTGTGTAATGCATGACGATTTACAGAGAGTGGATGGATATGAGGTGCTGCGTTACTCCCCACACAGTTAAAAGCACTGGAACTTCTCTTTCTCTTTCTTTCTCTCCCAGTTTTCTCTCCATCTTCACACCCGGCTGCTTCTTTCTCGGGGCTGAGAGAGCGAGAACGAGAGAGACAGAGAGAGTTGCTGAGTAAACACTTGGGAGCCATTCATTCGCATAGCGGATCCAGGGTGGGAGGATGGGGGTGGAGTGTAAGGGCGGGGGGAGCTATGAGAAAAAGCGGGGGAATGAAAGACCGAGGGAAAGTAGGAGAGAGAAAGGCACGAGAGTGAGCGCTGCACCCTTTCTTGCTCAAGCTCATCAAGTACGGGCCAGGGCTCCTGAAAAAACGGGATTATGTGAGGGCCAGGCCCTCTGGGGCCTACTGGGGCCCGCTGGCTTTGCGCTGTCCTGGCCAGCACGCTACACTGCCCCGCTGAGGTGGCCACAGCCTGTTCTCTCATTCACACACACACACACACACACACACACGCAGGATGGTTTCATTTCTATGGGAAAAATGCTAATGCTAACTATGACAACCTTAACCCATACCCAGCAACTAACCTTAATCATAAGTAACTAAACAAAATACAAGAGTTTTGGCATTTTTAGTTTTTTGATTGCAGCCACAGATTATTAAAAATTGAGTTTACTCTTGTAGGAGCAGGAAATGTCAAAATAACAGGTTTGTATCACATTGTGGGGACATTTGAGCTCCACAATGTAATCTCTACATGACCACACACACACACACACACTTAAGCATACTTATGCATACATACTTGTGCATTTCGTGTCACTGTTCACACATACACACATGCAAGCACAAAAACTCCAGCAAGAATCCTAACAGAATCCTTTGTTAAAGTCGTGTAGATGTTGTGTAGCACCTGTCCCAATCCTGCTGACACCTGGACATGCACTGGAAGCTCAGTCTAGCTGCACTTATGCCCAGTTGACTCCTTGACAGCATAAATATCTGTAATGTGCTATTTGCTTCACTTGCACATCACTCTGAACAAAAGTGTCTGCTAAATGTGTAAATGGAAATATGTGCAAATAATGCTATCTGTGTACAACCACATCTCACAACAAAGTCTCTCACACAACACCCAAGCCCCCACCCCCCCACCCCCCGAGCCCCCGCCCCCCTACATGACTCACTTAAAACCCATCACCCATAGAACCCACTTCTTCACAAGTCAGGCATTATGGTTTCTCAGAACTCGTGAAGAATGTCTGGTTTATTTTGTGTATACCACAACTTTTTTGTGGTTGGGGAAATGGCTGGACAAATATGCCGAACGTGTCATACTGGCTACCCCCCCTTTCCCAAATTACTGAAATTATGATCCGGTAAGAACTTTCTGTCAGAGATATTTGGGCAGTGCTGGGGTTTTCCAGTCCATGTGCATTGACTGCCCTTGTTTTCTTAGGCTTGCACCTCACATGTGAGGGTCCAGGCACTTACCGTACCGGCCTCAACGGTTTATCTTCAGTGTTTTTCCTTGGATGTGCTCTTCAGGCTCAGAAAGTACCGGAATTTTAAACCTGCCTGCCTCATTTGACAGAGGCCCTCCAGGAACTGACAGTTTTCACCAAGGGCTGCTGTCTCCTGGAGCTCTGTAGGGTACTCAGATGGGGAACAGGCAGGTGGGGAACAGGCAGGTACCTCCCACCCCCCCCCCCCCCAATGCCACACCCATTGGGCCGTTTTATAATACTGTGTTATTTAGACCTCTGCTTTAACGTTTACTATATTTTGTAACGCTTGTTTTTAGTTACATGTTTTTAGTAAATTATAAACACATTCATAACGAATAATGCATTCATAAAGCTTTATAAACATGGGTATGTTTCTAAAAAGGCATAACACATAACCATGTTCATTATGCATTATAACTGCCTTATGAAGCTTTTGTCTATAATGCGCTATAGATACCTTCATAATGCATTATAATGGTTGGTATAAGAATTAAGGATGCATTGTACTGCATTATAAAGGTATCTGTATTGCATTATGGATGAGAGCTTCATAAAGCATAATAAACATGAATATAATGTGTTATGCCATTTGACATATATTTAGAATCATAATTATTTATAATGCTTTATGAAAGTGTTTATAAGTTACTATAAACACAGCCTTCCGTAAAGTGTTACCTTATATTTCTGTTACTAATGGAAAATAGCCAGAGGCTGATCAGCAGTGGTCGGCGCATTGAGATAATGGCAGACTCATCCTTCCAAATGAAGCAGGAATGCCGTTTTGGCTCTATGTCTCTGGGACTGAGAGCAAATTGTCTAGCCACTGCAGTCAGGTAGGCGTGGTGAGCATGGTGTCTCCACCCATCATCAGAGCTCCTTACGGCGTGTCGCTAAGTGGGAGAACCCCCTACTTGCGGACTGACCCTCCTCGCCCTGTGAATGTACTCTGATACACGGCATCCCCAAATGACCTCACAGTGCAGGGATGCCCCTGACACACTGTCACAGTTGTTCCAGAACTGGATGCTGTTGTTCTCAGATGCAGCTGGATCTTACAGCCTCGGGCCCGGGTGCCTTTTTAAGCACCCCCACCAACACATGTGCCGGACAACAGTATCCGGAAAGTACTCCCAGCGGATCACTTTTTCCACATTGTTATGTTACAGCCTTATTCCAAAATTGATTACATTTTTTTCCTCAATTCTACACACAACACCCCATAATGACAACATGAAAAAAAAAAGTTTGAGATTTTTGCTAATTTACCAAAATAAAAAAAAATAATAATTAAAAAAAAAAAAAAAAAACTGAGAAATCACATGTACATAATTCACAGCCTTTGCTCGATACTTTGTTGGTGCACCTATGGCAGCAATTACAGCCTCAAGTCTTTTTGAGTATGATGCCACAAGCTTGGCCACGCCCATCCTTGGCCACACCTACCCTTGGCCAGTTTCACCCATTCCTCTTTGCAGCACCTCTCAAGCTCCATCAGGTTGGATGGGAAGCATCGGTGCACAGCCATTTTAAGATCTCTCCAGAGATGTTCAATCGGATTCAAGTCTGATCTCTGTCTGGGCCACTCAAGGACATTCACAGAGTTGTCCTGAAGCCACTCCTTTAATATCTTAGCTGTGTGCTTAGGGTCGTTGTCCTGCTGAAAGATGAAGCGTCGCCCCAGTCTGAGGTCAAGAGCGCTCTGGAGCAGGTTGTCATCCAGGATGTCTCTGGACATTGCTGCAGTCATCTTTCCCTTTATCCTGACTAGTCTCCCAGTTCCTGCCGCTGAAAAACATCCCCACAGCATGATGCTGCCACCACCATGCTTCACTGTAGGGATGGTACTGGCCTGGTGATGAGCGGTGCCTGGTTTCCTCCAAACGTGACGCCTGGCATTCACACCAAAAAGAGTTCAATCTTTGTCTCAGACCAGATAATTTTTTGTTTCTCATGGTCTGAGAGTCCTTCAGGTGCCATTTGGCAAACTCCAGGCAGGCCGCCACGTGCCCTTTACTAAGGAGTGGCTTCCGTCTGGCCTCTCTACCATACAGGCCTGATTGGTGGATCGCTGCAGAGATGATTGTTCTTCTGGAAGGTTCTCCTCTCTCCACAGAGGACCTCTGACAGAGTGACCATCGGGTTCTTGGTCACCTCCCTGACTAGGGCCCTTCTCCCCCGATCGCTCAGTTTAGATGGCCAGCCAGCTCTAGGAAGAGTCCAGGTGGTTTCGAACTTCTTCCACTTACGGATGATGGAGGCCACTGTGCTTATTGGGACCTTCAAAGCAGCAGAAATATTTCTGTAACCTTTCCCAGATTTGTGCCTCGAGACAATTCCTTTGACTTCGTGCTTGGTTCGTGCTCTCACATGCACTGTCAACTGTGGGACCTTATATAGACAGGTGTGTGCCTTTCCAAATCATGTCCAATCAACTGAATTTACCACAGGTGGACTCCAATTAAGCTGCAGAAACATCTCAAGGATGATCAGTGGAAACAGGATGCACCTGAGCTCAATTTTGAGCTTCATGGCAAAGGCTGTGAATACTTATGTACATGTGATTTCTCAGTTTTTTTATTTTTAAAAAATTTGCAAAAATCTCAAGTAAACTTTTTTCATGTTATCATTATGGGGTGTTGTGTGTAGAATTTTGAGGAAAAAAATTAATTTGATCCATTTTGGAATAAGGCTGTAACATAACAAAATGTGGAAAAACTGATGCGCTGTGAATACTTTGCAGATGTACTGTATTTATCCACAGAATGTTCTTGGAGTAAAATGGCTGCCATTTTGTATTTAATTATATAACACTGTAGGTTTAATACTGAACATTTCTCAAAATAATTTAACTTACCTTTCTAAAATAAAAGTGCTTACACAATTATATAAAAGTCTGCATACCACTGGTTAATACAATAAACTTTTATCACATAGTTTTTTCAGTAAAATGTATAGGATGTATTGAAAGGATAACTAAATACTACACTTTTTGTAACTTAGTTGGATTGAGTGAAATGTTGAATTCCCATATAGACTAAATTGAGAAAAGATGGGTGCCATTTACTATTGACTTTTCCAAACACTGTTATTATAGAGAATAAAGAAATAGAGAGATAGTAACCAGTGTAGCTTCATCCATCCACCACACAAGTGCTTATCCAGCACAGGTTTATTGTGAGCACAGGGCACAAGGGTGGGGATGGGATGCCAGACCGCCACAGGGTACTCACGGATACAGGGCCAGTCAAATGTTTGGACACGACAAGCCATCTACAAAGGAGAGGGATAGTGTTGCATGACCTGGTCACCTGACCTAAACAGTAGAAATGGCTTTGGGGGAGTCTGAGAGTGAAGGAAAAGCGGCCAATGAGAGCTCAGCACATGTGGCACCTCCTTCAGGGCAGCTGGAAAAGCATCTCAGGAGGCCACCTCATGGAACTGGCGTAGAGGAGACAGTAGGATCAGCCAGTCCCTGGAGCAATTGGGGTTAAGGGCCTTGCTCAAGGGCCCAATGATCACTCTGCTGACCCAGGGATTTGAACCAGCAATATTCTGAGTCCCAACCCACAGAGCTGCCCCCCCCCCTCCGCCAATGAATTATTCATCCATCCATTTTCTGAAACCACTTGTCCTATTCAGGGTACTTTTCATTACACATTGTACTTGTATAACTGTGTTTGTGACAAATAAAGAATCATAAAGAACTGAGAGCCTTTGTGACCCATTGACTACAATTGCAATTAGTTGTAAAATTGCTTTTCAATGGACTTTCAATTGCTTTTGTTATGAAACCAATCAATCTGAAACATTTTTACAAAAGTAAGCAAGTGTCCCAAAAGACTTTCTGTGGGCACTGTACCTGTACTTGAGCGCGATCAATTTCATAGTCAAAGATGGAGAAAGCAGCAGATGGAGTGAGAATGACGATTTGCATGGAAACACTGCACAACATGCAGCATGACACGGACGCATGAACAGCCAGACTCACAGCCTTGCCGAGGCAGCAGAGGAAGGCAGACTTTCCAGGGAGGGGAGGAAGAACCTCCAAAGCACGGTAAACATGATGCTAATACACAGTGTTAAACCAGGGAGGCTAACAATGGCGTCTCTAATAACTTAATGCATGAAGAATCCAGACTCAAGTCCCTCCTCTCTGTGCTCTGGATTTAGGCCTCCTGGGTGTGTCACTTACCTGCCTAAGGAAACGCAAACAAGTGTCCTTCTACCCAGCCAGCCGTAAGTCCTACACATTCCCAAAGAGAGGAGGCAGGGAGGTCTGGGAGGAGGGGCCAGGTCACCGGGTGAGGGGGGACCGGTTTTTCCATTCCTACCTCCCTGCCAGCCATTGTTGTATCTGCTGGTCAAGACCGGTTACATTTCTTGTCGCGCAAATTCCTAAGATGTGTCGCATCTAGCCGATGATTCCTGGTGGATTTGTGTCCCAGGCGGGACAAGCGGGTGCAACTGGGCCAGAGGAGGAATTTATTGAAAGGGAGTTTATCCGGCACCAACACAAAGTACGTTTCCCCGGGGAAACCGTCAGCTACTTTGGAACCTTTATCCCGAGTCTAATTCACAAGCAAATCAGTCGAGAGGCAATGGGGGTATGAGAGTGACGTAAACCAGTCCGGGAGACGTCAGCGGGTGGACAAGGCGAAGTACGGAGAGACAAGAGAGTCTTTCACCCCTACACTACCCTAGACCTCCTTCCACATATCTCCATCTTTCACCAGGAAACACCCGGCCCCTTTCAAGCAACCTCACATCAAATCTCGCTCCATCCTAAATGGCAGCTCCACCACGCTCAACACATTAATCTTTTGGCTTATGGCATACATTTCCATTTTTCCATCCTGCCATCATTGCAGTGCTACCTCCGTACTACCCGACAGATCTCTCCATGTTTCAGATCGCCCCAATCATCACTGTTATTATAGAGCACTGTGCTCTTCTTAATCATGCTGTAGATTGTCTGGGTGATGAGTCCCGGTGTTGATAAAAGCCAGTCGCACACACAGCTGTTTCTGTCTTTTATTGCACTGACAGAGAGGCCCTGACACACTGGCACATTACCACAGACACACAGGGAGACACAACTCCCCACTCCAACACACACACATGCACTGAGAGCTAGACTCTAGTGTGCAACCTTTATCTCTATGAAACTTCATTAAAGTGGAAAGGTCAAAAGCGAGCAGGCTTCACGTGCAGACGTGATGATTACACCACTGATTCCACTCACCTTCTGCCCGTGTCTGCAGACAGGTCATCGCCATCCAGGTCACCTTCAGAGGGGTTCCAAAGTCTCACTCAAAAAGGAAGAAGGACGACTCTAGATTAAAAGCACCCAGTTTATTGTGCCATAAACACAAAGTTGCATCCCAAATACACTCCATCCGGCATTTTATCTGAGCCCACCATATTTGCCTATTAGTTGAATGTGTTATTTAATGGAACTGTACTTACAGCAGAACAGTCATAGAAATTCAGAACCACATTATTGTATTTCATAACAAACCAGATACTTGTTCCAATTTTATCAAAGGCTTCCATCTGGGGCTCTGGTTTCAGTTCAGTTCATTTTTAATGGTTTCACTTTCTGCATGATTAATTACTTATCTCTGGTTCCCTGATTATTGCTCCATCTGAATTCCACATTTTTTCATTGGTACAGCATTACAGAATCAAACATTGATCAAGTTTCCCCCAGTTCTGTGTTTTCATCTGCCACTAGTTAACTCTGAGACAACTGGAGCAGGAATTCTATTACACTGTAGCTAAAACCTGTTTAAAAGTCACTGCGAAATCAATTAGACCCTCTTTGTAACAATAAAGATTTTAACAAGATGTCTGCTACTGTGAATGATACAAGCAACATTACTGTGCTATAGAGCATATTTATGTTCTTTCTAAACCAATTCTATGCACTTAAATACGTAACAATATTTATATCAGAATTTTAATTCATAAAGAACACAGACGCACATGTGTACCCTTATGAAACCACGAGAGGAATGCAGCCACTGCTTGAAAGGAAGCGGCAGAATGTGCCGGGGGTGTTTGCCCAGCCCTGTGTGGGGATTACTGGCTCATTTAATTGTTCCATTCGGAGGCAAACGCTGAGATGAGCAGGGAGCTGGACGGAGATGAGCCCCAGTGTCTCTGTCTCACTCATCTGCAGTTAAGTCCTCTCCACACTCACCGAATGAGTGAACAGACAAGAAAGGTGGATGGATAAGCCACCTCGCCCCCACCCTCCCAGCCCCCCTCCGTCTGGCTCAGCCGGGGCCTGGCTCAGACGTGGGGGGGGGGTCTCCCTACATTAAGATGCGAGTACTTAGGAAGGCAGGTACCTACAGCACACAAGATGGGACATTTCAGACACAAAACCAGGGTAAGTCCCTGTTCACATACAAAGAAAAACTCTCCCCACAAAATTAGAACCCATGGCCTAATAACAGCGCCCCCTACATCTGCAAAAATGTATAACCCAAAATAAAAATGATTGGACCAAGGTTTTATTCAAAATAAACAGATTTCGGCATTTTTTCAATAATTTTATCGATAAATTACACCTCCAACAAAATGTCAGAACCACAGCTCAGATCTATCGTGTGACACCAACTTCACATTTGTCTAATTTAGTATGGCAGCGAATAAAACATGACACTGTAAATGCAGTAAGATTTATGGCTCTCCTGAGAGCACCTGCTTTGTCATACAGGACTGGGCACAACGAGAGTACAGGAACAACATAAAACTAGAAATGGACCACTGAACAACAGAGAAAACATTGTTTAAAAAGAAACATAACAAAGATTCCCTTCCGCACGCAGCAGGTCACAGGAAATAGCTGTACGATCTTGCTGTTCCCAAATTTTCTTCCTCAAAACACTAGATTCTCTTTTCCTTTGAGTTACTGACTGGGCCAAGATAATTTCCGATCGCTGCGTACCTTCTCACCGCTAACAAGTCATGCATTTCCAACCTGTTAACCTTTATCTTGTTTGCACAGTTGTATAGCTGTATTCATATAGCCAAATAACTATTTATTTATAGACAGAAATACGATACTTAATTCTAACTACTCTATTTCGAAGACAGAACCAACTATAGTGACAACACTCCTTTGACTACCTAATTACAGAGATTTGGTAGTAATAGCATATTTAACCAATTTTTTAAAATATCATTTACTTTGAAGTAAACCTGAAATAAAATGTAAAGTTGGCTACATTTTCCTGATTGTTACACACTAAAGTGAAGTACCTAAGGGAGTGGGATCAGCTACTGATATGCTTGTATCAGACAGAGAAACCGTCACGCCCAGCTGTTAAGCAGCTGATTCGCCGAAATCCAAACGCTGCCCCCTGCTGGAGATCAACCAGCAATAAGCGTTTCTGTCCCAATAGCAGAACACATGGTTAGTGGTCGCTGGCAATTATGGCCCTTTCACTGTGATCAGCTGAATCTCAAGACACAAAAATGGAAAATGTTTCAATGATGTCATTCTTAAATTCAAACTACTAACACTAAAGCAGCGATGGCAGAGTAGACAGGGCCCTATTATACTTGCATTTCTTTGCACAAAATGAAAAGATAGAGACACCATGTTCACCTAGAGGTAAAGAGCATGTATTCATACATTTGAATAAGTTCATCTTCCCCTGACTGACTTAATTAAATGGAATGAAATTAGTGCTTGATGACTGGTCCATTTGTTATGTGTTTTTCTCACACACAGGGCGATGGTACAAAATCTGTAGCTTTTAGCATACTTAAAAAGAAAAATAAATGAACAAAAAAACACTTCCCAATCAATGAGAAGAAAAGCAGCGACACTGGAAAATAACGTGCAAACAGCAGAGTGTTTGGCACACTTTACGGAGGACCTATCTCGCCTGAACTTCAAGGGTTCTGGAAAGTGTGTTCGAGTGGGACACAGTGAGACCGACCGAACTGAAATTACTCCACACATGAAATCATACTCCACCCATTCCCACTTTCAACATTAGCCAAGTGGAAAATGTACTGTATACCCAAATAGCTGAGACACACAGCCTCATATCATGACTGATTACTCTTTGTCCGTGCTGAATGTCACAGACATGAGTATCTCACTGCGCATTATTTCAACATGCTTAACTAAAAATTAGATTCATAATTTGCTTCCTCGCAATATATGCCCAACCTACCTGACAAAACATAACGTTAATGCTAAAAGTCCAGAGTTCATTTCTGCTTGGCGATATTAAATAAAATGTTGTGTATCACCCAAGTGACCATACTGATAAACAAAACAAGGCTCATTTAACTCAGCGAGAACATGCTCAGACTTCCTTAAATGGAAAGTCACGTGTCCCTGGAGATGTCCCAGGCGATCCCTGACCTAAATAACCAGTCAGAGAAGCGGATGCAGTCCAACAGAAAAAGACAGCCGGTCTCTGGACGCAGGAACACATGTGGTAGACCTTACAGCACTTGACTTAACGAAAGCTCTCAGTCACTCAGCCCTCGTCTGAATCAGCCTCTCCAAACAGACAAATGCACGCGGACAAAGCTGCACATGAACAGATACTCCCCTCAGAACGCACCTCCCTTACTAAGCGTGTTGCAAAAAAAAAACACAACAGTCCAATAAAATACATATAGTCAAAAAAATATATGTAGGGCCTGAATCTGAGGTTAGGAAAGAATGATGTCTCTAACCCTCTCTGTCCAAAAGACTCTTCACATCAGCAAATACCTAAAACAAAGAGTGACAGAGTGAGCAGAAAAAGAAGTGTGCATGCATGAATTACACTCCTTCACACCTCTGTTAGTGAAGGGGAGGCCTGTGCAAAGAGAGCTCACCTCCTCCACGCTCCGAGACGCGTCCACAGTACGCAGCTTCCCCTGCTGCTCATACAGCTCGATGATGGGCCTTGTGGACTGCAGGTACGTCTGGATGCTGGAGAGGGCCGGGTCAGGGCGCAACAGCAGGAATGCAAGCCATTAATCCATCACGTGACGGCTAACAGCGTCCGGCGCAAGCACAACTGGACAGAGAGGGACACAGACAGGCTAACGGCCTACAAGACAGCAGGCCCACAGCTGCTCTTACTGCCAGCAGGCCCGCAGCTGCTCTTACTGCCAGCAGGCCCGCAGCT
>JAODKC010000036.1:4255386-4266465 GCA_026777985.1 Mormyrops attenuatus
GCTCTTACCGCCCACGGGACAGCAGGCCCGCAGCTGCTCTTACCGCCCACGGGACAGCAGGCCCGCAGCTGCTCTTACCGCCCACGGGACAGCAGGCCCGCAGCTGCTCTTATTGCCCACAAGACAGCAGGCCCGCAGCTGCTCTTACCGCTTCTCTAGGCTCTCTCTGTTGTCATCAGTTCGTCCACTGCTCTTCCCCCTCTCCAAACACCTCTCAACGCACACCTGCAAACACAAAGTGCCCCCCCCCCCAGTTTGTTGTTGTGCAAGACCACACTTTCCTATATATATGAAAATGAAAAGTAATGCTAACGCAGCGCCAGTCGAGAAAGGAATTGAAATCTGGATAGTCCCGCACCAGATACATAGATAGATACTTTATTAATCCCCAAGGAAATTTAGGCATAACTAGACTAGACAGATCTGATAACCACACACTGTTCTTGGCCAGGGAGTGGACTGACCCGACCGACCCACCCACTCACTCACGCACGCACACACACACACACACACACACACACACTCACCTGGTTGCTGCAGTCAAAGAAGAGGACGAATTTGACATCTGCCTTGCCGGCCATGACAGCAGCCCAGCCCTGCAGGTTGTCCTGATTCCGGGGAAAGCCGTCAATCAGGAATCGACACTTTCCCTCATCAGCTTGCATCGTCTCCTTCATGGCCTTTGTGGCGGAGCAGATACAGGGAAATGTCCCAGGTCAGCCACAGGACGGACAAACAAACATTCAATAATAATTATATCAGAGACGGCTCGTCCATTGAGGTACAAGACATAGTACCACCTCTATTTTTGACATTAAATTGAGTGAAATAAGCAACTTAGAAATAACTAAAATTCTATTGTCATTTAAAAACACATTTTTTTCCTTTAGATCTCTAGTTGATTCTTTCAAAAAATCCCCATTGTGATATTGTAAAATGTATTACCCTTCTAACCTCCTCAATTCTTTTTAGCAACCAGATGCAAAAATAGCTTGTATACATTTTACATTGTGACACACATTAATACCAATAATAAATGACGGTCTGTGTACCTTCTTTAGCAAATTGATGGTGATCTCAACGGGAACAATCTTGCCTTCCTTGATATAGCTGTCGATCAGCTGTCCATCCGCAGAGCCCTCCCGACATCGCTCTGCCCGCAGGAGGTCCCCAGCCGACAGGTGAGTGTAGCCGTAAGTCTAAGTGACACATAAACAGCCATCTCACGCTTAGAAGTAGCGCTGTACAGCTGTAACTTAGTTAGCTTGAGAGAACGGAAGGAGACTAACAGAAATAACAGAACAAAAGGCTACACAAAAATGCCGAGAGATCGGATGGGGCGTGGAGCTGATAAGGCTAGTAAAAAGCACGTGTATCTGTACCGGCATGTTAGAAAAGAAAATCAAAACCCTGCGGATGAGGTCAATAGCCCACTGTATAACAACACCTATTTGTATTTATTTGGAAACCTGATTCTAGGCGGAATTTAAACTTGAACGTCCAGTTGGACTTAACATCACACAGTTCCTAAATACCGATTTATTCAGTGTAATCTGTATGTATTTGCACGACTGCTCATACCTTTAAACCTACTTTGTTTTATTTCTATTTTATTGTTATTTGCTTATTTTAAGATCTATGTTGTTTGTGAACGTACGCACCGATACCAGCAAGGCAAATTCCCTGTACATGCAGGTATACCTAGCCAATAAGCGAATTGTGATTCTAGTTATTTGTACAGTTTCTAAACCTTCCCAGATAATTTACCCATATCCAGCATACCTCAGTCCCAATCTGAGACATCAAAACGTCCGAATAACAATGAATAACCTTAAAACCAATCGCTCCCGATGACAAGTCGTAGTAAAAGTAATGCAAGTCCCACGGTAACTGTCTTCATAAAAATAGAATAATGAGTTCCTTTGTTCATAACTCCAATGTGTACTATAGTACAGACTGCAGCTAATCGTGATTCGGTAGCCTCCGGATTTACATACTATTTAGGCGCCTTTGCTTCCCTTTGAAATTTTAATAGCTTTTATTAGATCGACCCTCCAAGCCACTACCCCAGTCCATACCTCTACAATTTTGGTGCACTGTGTGCCTTTTCCAGCTCCGGGTCCACCTAGCACGAACACAACCTGCGGCTTCATGGGAACGCGGAGCAGCGTAGCAAACAGTCGAAAAAGCATAAACCGATAATGGGGGGGGGGTGAGATGTACAGATACAACGAGGCTTCACCTAGACCTAAAAGATGAACAGCCGGCCACCGCGAATCCAGCAAGGAAACCGAGACGCTACATCCGGTTTTCAGTTCTGCCAATGAGGAGGGAGGGGGTGTGGACATCTAGATACAGTCGGCCAATCAGGATAGAGCCGACACAACGTCGCGACACCGCCAATCAGATTGGGGAACTCAAAGCAAGCTCTGCGTAGACTGTGCTAATGACCGTCCAGTTTAAGATGGCAGTGTCCACCCTGTAAATGTCACTACAACATTATCAAATTCCGCGGCATTTAAAATTATTATATTTTATATTAACGTTGCTGTTAGATATATCGCCACTTATATAAAAGAAAACTTCTGAACAACTGTAAACTTTATCACATGAGAATCATTTGTTGTTTGCTGTGAATTTTGTGCTGTTTATTGTTCATTTATTTCTTATTTAGTGTTGTTTATTGTGTCCATTATGATGTTTTGCGATGCCATTATAGAATGATGCACTCCAGAACACTTGCAAGTAACTATCTCTGTATGTGCAGTACAAATGCTATTTATTTAAAGGAAGTCTTAAAGGGGATCAGTTACACTCGGAGAATCTACTAAAAATGCGGCGTAAATGACTCTGCCAACACACCTATCAACTTTCTGTCAAAACATCAGATAATATATTTATAAACATAATATTCATTCATTCATTCACTCATTCGTTTTCCATAGCCACTTGTCCTATATCGGGTTATAGGGGTCCAGGGCCAATCCCGGAAACAACAGGCACAAGGCAGGGAATAACCCAAGACAGGAAGCCAGCTCATCACAGCAAACAAGGCTGGCCATCTGGCATTCACCCGGTGGGCCAACAGATTTGTGGGCCTACAAAATTTCTCATGGGGAGCCTCCCCCACTGGCCAAATTCATCATGGGTATGCATTTGGTGGACTCATTTGGGCAAAAGTCCAGGGGCGATTTTTAATCCCAGTCCAGCTCTGCTACTCGGTGAGGGAACTGGCAGGTTAACAGAGTACAATGCTCATCTTCCTGCAGCCACAATTCTCTGGCATTATGCATGTGACCTGATGCCATCAAATCTCAGATCTTAGCTTACTTTTAGCACATAAAGTTTTCTCAGTGAAAAGTGGTTGTACAGCCTTTCTTCTCTAAGTCTAGGTACAGTGCTAATATTTTTCCCATTTCGCCATCTTTATGTTACATGAACCCCTAACAGGAGAGTAACTGAATTACATACAGTCCCAATGTACAGTCACAGGTGGCTCAGTGGGTAACAATGTCTCGGCACTCTTTCAGGGCTGGGAATACACCCCTAGTCCCACCCCATTCTGTGCACGGAGTCTGCATGGTCTCCCTTTATTGTGCAGGTTTTCTCCAGGAATCCTAAGACATGTGGCCTCTAAAAATGACCCATGGTGTGTTTTGCCTGTGATATCCTGGCATCCCATGCCGGCTGTCCTATGCTGATTCAGGTCCTCCCTGACCATGGATGGGATACACAGTGGAAAGATGTGTGGATGGATGAATGGGACCAAATGTTCCCCACAATGTAATAAAAACCTGCTATTTCGACGTTGATGGTCCCCACAAAGATCTGTGAATGCAGTCAAAAACTAGAAATGCAAAAGGTCTCATTTTTTGTTTGAGAGTCCCCACAAAGATATAATTACAAACCTGCGTTTGTGTGTGTGTGTGTGTGTGTGTGTGTGTGTGTGTGTGTGTATGCGTGCCCCCCTTCTCTCGCATCTCTCTCCAGGATAAGCGGATGGAAGATGGATGTATAAATTTTATCACAAATTCATCAGTATTCTGTTTGTAAAACATGCTAACTACTTAAGACATGGAGTGGACACCTACGCACCCTGTTTCATCCACTTTTGGTATAGATACTGTAATCTGTACTGCGTTAATAAGGAGCTTAACAAAATGGACACGTCTTTGCATTTCTGAAATGCAATAAATTCCTCACTGACAGCTCCAACAAAAAAAAACAAAGACGTAAGGATCGTCGCTGAGGACAAACAGCCCTCACCGGTTTGCACGCCTACGCGTTTTAATTTCTCTTTCGCTCTGCCGTTCATTCAGCATCATCAGCACCAACGCGAGACTGAACAGCGGCAGGGGGTCGGGAAAGAAGACCAGAGAGAAAATGACACACAGGATGTTTGTTAAGGATTCTGGCGATGACACGACGACAGTCACACCACGGAAATGGTTGTCCATTATCTTTTACAGCGAATGAAAGTCATAATAATAAAAATATCTGGAATGACGCTTGTTTGCTGGTAATTGGTTACCCTTTCCTCCAAGGGGCATCGTTTCATTTCTCCCAGATTGGATTTAAGAAAACGATCAGTATCGAGGGAATGTGAAAAACGCAGAGGAGCATTGCTGGATTGCCTTTGCCGAGCGATTCATTCCTGTCGTTAAATCGTCTCTAACCTTATGAACAGTGCTCAGTAACGCTGCCGAGGCGGCAGGTATGAAGCAGCGTATGATTTATCATCGCTCAACCCAAGCGAACCTCAACCGATGGCGCCGCAGCAAAACACAAGACCGCCACCCCTGTAAAGACAGCGACACGCCGCCTCCGACGCTCCTGCTTCCCCTTCGTTTGTGACATGACAGCACGGGGGAGAAAGGCTAGGATCAAAGGCCGTAGACCTGCAGGCGGACGCCTGGACCGCAAGAGGAAGGGACTCCAGCCCGGGGAATCCCGCATTTCAGCTGCGGGAGAAAAGCATCGGAGGCAGCGCCGTGATTTGTCACGGACATATCGGGGGACACCTGAGAACAGGCATCGCTGTGCCTTTTCTTACCCGCTAATCATCATTTAAGTCTTTGAATTTTTGTTTTAAATCGCATCGGTTCACTTATTTATTTATTTGTGACAATTATTATTATTTATTCTTGTATTTATGATGCTGCTTATATTTTCATAATTTGTTGAAATTATTTGTTGGTAAATACTATTGAGGAATTAAACTGTATGAGATCTGACCGCGATTAATGCGCCAATCGGCCCCATCTCAGGTGCTCTCCCCGTGGCTGCTTGTAGTGACTCTAGCCACCGCCATGGGCTGCATCCAGAGCATCGCTTGTAAGTCCCGTATCAAACGCGAAAACATCGTGGTCTACGACGTCTCGGCAACCATCGATCAGTGCCCGACAGTGATTGAGGAGAACTCGCCCATTGTGCTGCGCTACAAAACACCATATTTCAAGGCTTCAGCCCGCGTGGTGATGCCCCCTATCCCTCGCGATGAGACGTGGGTAGTAGGTTGGATTCAGGCTTGCACGCAGATGGAGTTTTACAACACCTACAGCGACATCGGCATGTGAGTTATTCTTCAGAGCGGCTCTCTCTCTCTCTCTCTCTCTCTCTCTATCTCTCATCATCACCATCAATCACAAGCTTTCCCTGCTCCCCTCTTCCTACCTCCCACTACACACTTAGTTTTCCACTCTTGCCATCACCAGTTAGTTACAAGTTGTAAGAATTGAGATTATCCGCGGAAAAGTGGGTGAATGAGTGACGTGTGCTCGCCTGTGAGGCCATACCCCGTACTTCCTCTAGGTTTATTTTTTAGTCACTGTGTATACAACTGTGTATACAAATTTAGAAAAAGAAAAAAGAAACGTTTGTGCGCTGGCATTTGAAAGAGCGTAAGTTTCCATTCCGGCTTCTAAGCAGACACACACGAGTTGATTGTGCTCCCTTGCCTCTAGAAGTAAAAATAGAAATGCAGATAATATGTGAGAGCTAACTGTTCTTAAACCCCAGCCCTGTGTGCTAGACGGAGAGAGAGAGAGAGAGAGAGAGAGAGAGAGAGAGAGAGAGAGAGAGAGAGAGAGAGAGAGAGAGAGAGAGAGAGAGAAGACTGAGACCCCCCGGGGAACAGAGCAGAAAATCATTCAGTGGTGCCGGGGTTTTGGGATGATAGTAGCACACGAGTGTGGTATTTACTCAGACTTGCTTACAATGCCTTGAGGAGACACTAACGCTGGTGTATAGCACACTGACACACTGGCCAGCAGAGTAATGTCAAACCATTAAACAAAAGTAGAACAGCCTCTGGCCAACAAATGATGTTACTATGGCCAGCCAGTGGGCGACAGTCATTGTTACAGCATGGGGTGACCTCTTACTCTGTGTCAGGAGGGAGACTATGAGCTACTTCAGGTTTTACAAACTACTTTAAACCTGAAAGGCTCCCGTGTTTGGCTAAATATTTCAACTCTTCTTGTGCTTTTGCTGGTTTGTTTCCTTGATTGAAAGACTCACCCAGCTGTTTCACATTAACATCAGTGATACATGCATGATTATAGGAGACTGACCAATCAGCACACAGCAAGAACTCAGTGCTAATGTGAAATCTGGGATCTTTTAATTGAAATGGTAGTTTACAAACCCTGCCATAGCTTATAGTATCCTCTCGAACATGGATTATCTGGTCACCCTAGTTACAGCTCTAGATTTGCCCTTTCTTGTCAATTTCCTGGCCTGCCATCTGGCTTGTTTGATTGGCTTGTTCTTCGACCTCCTTCTGCTCCTTCCAGGTCGAGCTGGGAGCTTCCAGAGCTGCGTGAGGGCCAGGTCAAAGCTATCAGCGACTCGGATGGCGTCAGCTACCCCTGGTA
Source organism: Mormyrops attenuatus (assembly GCA_026777985.1). Classification (NCBI taxonomy): domain Eukaryota; kingdom Metazoa; phylum Chordata; class Actinopteri; order Osteoglossiformes; family Mormyridae; genus Mormyrops; species Mormyrops attenuatus. Next base: position 4,262,262 of record JAODKC010000036.1, read on the forward strand.
TGGCAATACTACTGAGACAGTGACGCTCGCGGGGCCCACCTCCAAGCCCTCCCGCTTCACCGTCAGCATGAACGACAACTTCTACCCTAGCGTGACGTGGGCCGTGCCTGTCAGCGACAACAACGTACCCCTGCTGACCCGCATCAAGAGGGACCAGAGCTTCACCACTTGGCTGGTGGCTCTCCATACTGGCACTAAGGAGAAGATCATTCTGCAGACGGTCAAGTGGCGCATGCGGGTGGATATTGCCGTGGATCCTATGAAACCTCTTGGGTCCCGGGCAGCATTGATGGGTCGTCCGCAGCAGGACCAGCCACGAGTCCTGACCCGCATGGAGCCCATTCCGCCCAATGCCCTGGGCCGCCCTAACGCCAACGATGCCCAGGTGCTGATGTGGAGGCCCAAGAGGGGAACCCCTGTTGTGGTCATCCCGTCCAAGTAGTGCGATGGACAGCCTGGCTAAGAGACCCACAGCATTACAGAGACTCACAGACAAGAGGTGGGGTGCCGCCTTAAATGCCAACCATTACCTTTGAGCTGGGGGACAGGAACATCGGAGCAAAGGAAGTGGGAAGAGTAAGACAGGAAGGTCGAATCTGCCTTAAATTCCATGACACACTGTATGTAGTACCACATACGCACAGACAGTGTCCCTCGGCTGAGCCACTGATCGCTGTGTGCCGGATTCAGCACCAAGTGATGTGTGTGACATGTCAGGGGGCAGGGACTGGGCGCCGAGCTGTCCGAGCAAAGAGGACGCAGGGGACACCAGGTGACCTCGCATCTGCATATGCTGGTAGCTAGGTGGCCATGGAGCCCTCACCTTAGGTGGTAGCGCACACAGGAATGCCTTCATGGGTCTGGTATTCCAGTGAAGCATGCTTCTCGACATCGAGAGCAAATGGGATCCTTCAGACAGTCGTGGAACTGCCTTAAAACTTCCAGCATAGTTAAGAAGGGGACAGTCAGGTCATTCTTAGGATATAGCCTGCTTTCAGTCCCACCTGGGAGTCTGGGACATGGAGCAAGCAGGATGATGGAACTGATGGACAGAGAGCAATTTTGACACTGTTCATTGTCTAGGTGCAAACCATACAGGCCTTCTAAGTCAAAGGGATACCACTGTACCCTGCTTTCCTCAGCAGAGTCGAGCCAAAACTATTCATTTCATTGTGGTTTATGTACAGACAAGCACAGTAACGGTCAAACCAAAATGTTGGTGGACCACATAGAGACCAGGCAACTAAACAGACACACAAGCGCAACGACCCGCACACAGAAACCTCAGCAAGTTTCAACCATCCATGCCATTCTAATTCCCATAAGTCATGTTTTCTAGCATTGGTGTGTCGGAACACTGAGCCCCTAGCGCCAGGCGTGGGAAAGTCGGAATGAGGCTTGCACTGGGATCGGGGGAGACCAGCACGGGGGCGAAGAAATCTTTGGTCTTGTATTGTATTTTTTGCATGCAAGCAGTGTTTCCAAAAACAATAAAAGAATAAAACGAGCAGTAGTCGCTAGTTGTGTTTGAGGAAACCTTACCGCTGTATACGCCACTCATGCACATGCTAAGAGGCAGCATGGATGATAATTAGCAAACTAGGGTCTCCCGGCAACATGGCACGGCACTAAAAAAAAGCACATTTACGTCAGAGAGAGGCAAGAGCAATGTGTTTGCAGACAGAAAGACTGCCACGTTCACAGGAATTGACCTGGCCTGATGAGCAGTACTCTGTCACATTCAATCAACAGAGCACCGTTGGTAATTGGGCTAATTAGTTAAATTGACAAACCAGTAGGGGATACCTCTGTGCGTGCGCTGTGTTACACATGTGTGCCTGCCCCGACACACACACACACACACACATACACACAAAATGAAAAGTCACCAAGCCTACTCTAAAATCAGACCAAAAATCAAAAGAAACAAATTTCTTTACTTCACAAAAGACAAAAGTAAAATACACTAATTGGTATCTTTTTTTCCTCTTCATCACATAGATGGGTCCAGGTATGAGGAGCAGATGATTAGCATGGAGAGCACAAATAGCCGAGGTCTCTTCTGGCACCACGTTTAATGTCCCGTAAGGACTTTCATTCCAGCACACCTTTCCTCTGACATTTCCTGTTCACCATACACTCGACCTTCGCCCCTTCTCTTCCCCGTCTTGCTCTATGCACGGCTGTGGTTGGGGGAAGGCTTGCCATCATACCTGTAGAGGAATGTGGCCACAATAACAAAGGAAGCTCCAGACATAGATAGAGAGAAAGAGGGAGAGAGAGAGAGAGAGAGAGAGAGAGTGATATGCTGCCTTCAAGTCCTACTTGGAAGATCTGAGTAGGGAGTTGCTAAATCGTAATTACGACATGACATGCGTTCAAATGGTTAAATCAAAGAGCAAAATGAGCAATAAGAAGCCTACTTTTTGTTTTGCTGTATTTTTCGTTCCTCCAATGCGAAAATGCATTCGTAGTGTTAATTGAACTTTTTGTAATTCCTTGCTCAAACAGCAGGTAGCTGACCAGCTACGTATCAAATATTGAGATAAAAACCTACCAATTTTTTTTCATGGTTATACCAACGATCTCCTCAACATTGAAAAACAATGACGATGACACGCTGCATAAAATGCTCCTTTCAAAATAAATTGCCTTTCACAGTGGGGCTATCCCTTGTCTCCGCCATGATTGTTGCAATGACGCCCCCCCCCAGTTCGGGAACTCGGGGCTTATAGAGTTCCCCACCGGTAAATACGACTTTGTAGTCACAATCATGCGATCTCATCCCGTATGTACGATTTTTCTGACTTGACTTGAAGGCAGGGAGTTATTAGGAAGATGTCACATGAAAACTTGAGAGAGGTTAGAATCATGTCACATGACCACTTTAAGATATTATTCATTAACGCCCTGTTAGCACTTCTAGGATAATGAAGAATCATACATCAGACCAGCCAGGTAAAGGGCAGAAGCAACTGTCTAATGCCAGAGACGACTGCTAACTTATCCAACAGTTTCTCATGAATTGGAGGATGACATCAAGTGGCCTTCAAATGGAATGGGAAACATTAAGTGCAGGTGTGAAGTTCACTGCTAGGGCAGTTCATATCAGGCTCCTATAAGCAGGACTGAAGTCCCATAAAGCAAGGAAGAAGCCTTTCACTAATGAGAAACAGAGAAAATCAGGCTGCAGTTTGCAAAAAAAATACATATATTTATTCACAGACGCACACCCAAAAATTGAAAAATGAGTGAAACAAAAAATTGTGCTCTGATCTCATAATTTTTTCCACGGCTGTATATGCATGTATGTGTGTGTGTGTGTGTGTGTGTGTGTGTGAGAGAGAGAGAGAGAGAGTCCTTGGGGTAAATCTGTCTGAGTATGCAGTCTGTGGATGGTTTTACCTGCTAGTCTCAGTGCTCCGGCCTGAAACCGGAGCCGAGGGTGGACGGGTGTCTGAGAGTGATGTGGCAGCACTCTTTAAGAAACTGTCGCATACTTGATGACAGCAGTTATCAGCAGCCCTTTAAGAACTCAGGAACAGCACAAAGGGGCCAGCGAATGAGCACAGCGGGTGCTGGGCAGGAAGAAATAAATTCAAAATGCTGCAGTGTGCAGTTTTGAAAGATAAGCGTTGTGCAATAAGCGCAATTCAGGTGCATAGGATTGATTTGCTTTGATTGATTTGACATGCATAGGTTTTCACAAAAATCAGGGGCAAGACATGTATGCAGGAGGACCACACAGCATACGTGCAGAATGAGGAGGCCACAAAGGAGAGACGTCTCAGAAATCTCCCATCTCACACGTGCAAGATGGCAATGCCTCATGTCCAGCGCTGGTGGGCGAGAAGTTCCCTAATGCCAGCCGGATTTAAGGCCTCGCAGCTTGATTAATAGACATCTAAGCTATAAGTGAATTGCGCCACACTGTGAAAAACCATCACTGTGTCAGGCCTGTAGCCAGAAATAAATTTGGGGGATTCCCTCTCGGTTCACTGAACAGGGGGGGCTGAAGCAAATTTCGAGAGGACCTCAAACCCATAATTTCACTAACTAGCTACCCGCCTGCTGTATCAGTCTGCAGGACATTGCTGTGTCAGTCTGCAGGACATTGCTGTGTCAGACTGCAGGACATTGCTGTGTCAGACTGCAGGACATTGCTGTGTCAGTCTGCAGGACATTGCTGTGTCAGACTGCAGGA
>JAODKC010000036.1:4266565-4302888 GCA_026777985.1 Mormyrops attenuatus
GACATTGCTGTGTCAGACTGCAGGACATTGCTGTGTCAGTCTGCAGGACATTGCTGTGTCAGACTGCAGGACATTGCGCGCCATTACAGCCCCTACAGGGATTTATCATAGTCTTTATTTATCCTGTTGCCACCTGTCACCATCATACATAAACTCACTCATGAATCCAGTCCCACCATTACACACAGACGAGGGTGAACACTCACACACACACATGGTTTAGGTATCTATAACGTTGTGTGGACATTTTACTTTGGTCACCATTCACCATTCACCATTCACCACTCACCATTCTTTGGGCATAACCCAATCCTAACTAATCTACCCAGCCCTTAACCATAAGTAGCCAAAGACAATACAAGACTTTTGGAATTTTTCATTTTTTGATTTTATAAAAATGTTTCCTCTTGTATAGGATGGAGTGAAATGGAAAGAAATGTCCCCACAAGGCAAAAGTTGGTCCCCACAATGTAATATACACATGCCCACATACACACACACACATACAATGTAATGAACAGGGATGATTAAGAAATGGGAAAAGCCAGCTAGCTGGCTAACTTGTATAAGCAGTCTGCGGGTGGTCATGCTGTTCCTCTATGGAACACTTCCCATGGCTTCAGAGGCAGGCTGTAGGTTATTTTTGGGTTTAGTTATCCAAAGGTTATGTATCAGAGAGCTGGGGGCAGTGAGCTAGCTGCCCGAGGCCCTATACCCAGGCCTCCTGAGTCCCCATCTCCTCACCGCACAGAAAATCACATCATATTAGCCAGAAACACTATGCATTTACGTTTTGGCTCCTTGGGAGACAGTTCAACCCAAAGCCACTATCCAGCTGAATGGGTAACCATCAGATTCAATTTGCTACAGTAACTCAGGTGAAACCAGAATAGGTTTGCTAGTCTGTCCTCAAGCAGCACGCTGCCTGCTGGATGACACGCTGGGTAATTAAGCCAGAAAACACGAGACGGTGAGAAAATCACAGGCGGTGGAGCCCTGCTAGACATTTCCGTCTTGGCCGAATGTTCTTGAAATACATTCTGTTGAGTTATTATTATAAAATGCCTTCTAACATGCTTTATAAGGCGAATCTGGATAGCTGGTTCGCTGGTTAGCTGCTGATTAGCTAGTTCGCTGGTTAGTTGGCAGGCACATGCATGCAAATCGGGAGCAGAAGAGAAACGTCAGTGTCGACTACATTTTATGGATTGAAATCAAATATGCCAAAATAAAGAATGTTTGTTTGCAATTGAACTCTAAACTACACCAAAACATGCAACAGTGTAACTAACTGCAAGTCCCTTATCTAATTAACCATGCTCCCCCCTCTGACGCCCCCTTTTCCTGGACGGCACATCAGAACATACCGGCAGAAGGTCACACTGTGCACTGCCGTTGCTGTTCCACGCCTCAGTGACCTTTCCCTCATTGGACAGCCCAACGGATGTCTCTCACAGGAACGCCAGCCAATGGGAACGCCTGCAACTCATGCCCTGAGCTCAGTCATCACGCCGGGTGCGGCCTGCTGAACATTTGAGTCTGGAGCAGCTGTGAAACTGAACACTAGGTGGCACTGGCCGTGAAACAGAACATGCACAAGTATTGTAATGTCAAGCAAAAGAAACCCCCTCCCCATGCAGATACATAGCCTATTAGCCTGGTCAAGACATGGTCTGGGGGGACGTCTGTAATCAGATGGTCACTGGCTCTAATCCCAGTGTTAGCAGATTGACTTCACCAGTGGGCGCTTGAGTTAGACCCTTAACCTCCAGGGACGGTCTGACCCTGCTCTCTCAGAAATGTACATCATTTTGGGGGGAGGCAGTGTGTGGCTCAATGGGCTAAGCCTCTGTGCCTGTGATCAGAAGGTTGATGGTTTGAGTTTCATTACCTTGAAAATAAATTTTGCAAAGAACCCCAACGCTTCTGATGTAGCTGATTTTAGTTTTATAATGGAATAATATATATTCGCCGTAAGATTTCTTACGTGAGAGTCTGGAAGCCAGAGTGTCACGCCAGATGTGTGAGAGCTGGCCTGTAACTAGTTTTTATGCCTCCTGCAGACAGCAGGGGTCTCTGAAGCGAACGAACCTGTCGGATTATCATGTGACACATCGCACCTTGGACACCATTTGTGAGAGCCAGCACTGCCAGCTGGGACGAGGCTCAACCGGGCAGTAAAGAACTCTCACACATAACCCTCACGCACCATAATAACTATTTAAGACATTTGTATTTTTGCATATATTTATTGCCTATCTTGTACTTATTGTTTATATATTACCTGTCTTATTTTGTGTTTCTGTTTGCACCGCTCAGGCAGTTGCTGATTCACTCTTTTTGCTGTAATGTACAGAACTCAGCCTTGAATCCTACGTCTTCTTACCCGCCCGCCTGCCCATACTCCCAGACCCGCACCGCTCCTCGTAACTCTACGTGACCTGGCGGCTCATGTCCGATTACCTCGAATCCATATATCTGCCCTAATATCATTTTAAATATCAGGTTCATCCACATTCGCCAGATGTTCGGTTTAAGGTACCTTTAAGGTATTACCTTGCTCATTAGCAAGGCCTGCTGGCTGAGCGATCCATGCTTTGAATGTTAGAAGCTCCCTGGTTACGGAAAGAGCCCGTAGCCTCCGCGGGCGCAAAAATGAACCAGGTTAAATAAGTCAAATGAGCGGCAGCATCTATGTGATGGGGAGGTAGCTGCGGGGCCCCTCCTATTTTGTGTTTACACATTTGTGCTTCCTTGATGAATGATGAATGAATGTTCACGTTTAGCAGACAGAGCGATACATTATTTACTACATCTGAGGGAAACTGGAGTGCAAAGGGGAGGAGCCAATTATGATTTATTATTTCCTATACTACCGTCTACAGGTATAGCATTTCATGTCCTTCACCGTCCCATTAATACCATGTTATTTCAATCGCCGTCTCATTAATACCATGTTATTTCATTGAACTGTGAATGCACTTAAGTCTCAGCATAATTAGGTATGATACTAATGGGGTTAAGTCACTTTTTGCTGTTGAGTAAGTGAAATTCAAACTATTTTTCCAACTATATTGGAATGATGTGCATAATTTCAAAACAATGGCACTTAAATGAAAACGTACGAGTTATATATCGATAAATCATGTTTTATTTGCGCCACTGTCTTGCATATGTTGCTCCTCCCTGGAAGGGCGCGACTCATGTTCAAGCACAGAGGATGAAAAGATGTTCTGACAGAAAAGGTTCTTTATTGATGTATTTCAACGTAATCACTTTCCTGCCTTAGGAATTAAACATTTGTTCCTTATTCACGAGTTACAAGTTCCTTCTAAGGTGTACAAACATAAGAAAAAAAACATTCTTCATGTAACATGAATATATATATATATATATATATATTTGATAAAAAGACCGAAAGTACAATAGATGTAAAATATGGTTTATATACAGTATGTTAAAATAGCCTTATAAGGAGCACTTAGGTGAAAAAGCGAGGCCCATGAGCACTGCTGACTGGGTGACCATTACACAGGCAGGATTATACGCCCAAACCCCCAACACAAATACGGATGCGCAAGCGGGCGGGCGGACGCACACACACGCACACAGACACACACACTAAAAGACAAGCTTGACTATAAACTGCAACAATAGTGAGGGCTAAGTGCTACTGAACGGAAATGTTTAAAGGACAGAACATTTCAATGCACAACGACATGTTGACAACAAAACAAGTGCAATCAACTGCTGCTCTGGCGCCTTTGCATGTTCTCACTGACAGACGAGACTGGTCACACTCGTCACTGGTGTAGCATTTACAGGCAATCGATGAGAAACCAAACGATTCACTAAAATATTCCAGAAAACAAGCAAAAAGCACAGTGTGGGACAAGACAGCCAGACCCAAACTAAAAGCTAGTGAGAAACAATGCTGCTTGTAAAAGCTGAGTCATAACTGGGTAAATCAGATATAACTTTGGATTCCGTGATAACGAATCCGATGTGTTCTAGTCCCACTGGTACCGTCAGGCAATCTAATAAAACAGCTACCAGTAAACAACGTAAATTACCAGCTTCTTCCTCTGTATACCTTAATCACGCTTCATCACAGATAAATATTTTACATCTAAGCAAGGCTCATCAATTTACCTGCTCTTCTGCTGGTCCAGAAAAAGTCAAACACTGACAAAATCATATATAAATGTACCACAGGTCACAGGTTCCCATTCCACTTTAAAAAGCCAATTACAGTAACATTTTTAAATGTTAAAAAACTGGTACCGCTCAGACGTGGTTTTGTCGGCCATCACCGTGTAAGAGACGTTCACTGATTGTCTGTACATGTATGACAGCAAGAGAGAAAGAGAAAGCTAAACTCACGAGGAACAAATACTACAGTATAAACACATCTCAGACATATTCAATGTGGATCTTAAATTGCATCAAAATTTAAAAGGCACAAAAACATTGATTGCAATTAAGAGAAAGTGAATAATTGCTATTTCAAAATAAAAAAAAAAACTAAACAAAAAAACGGCCAGTTACACTGATGAAAGCAGGTACAATATAAAACAGTATTTAAGGAAAGGCAACAATGATGACATCGTCACTGTATAGGAAAAACGAGGACAGGAGGGGGCAGCATGAGGCCACACTCCTGTCCAATGTGCATCAGTGTTGTGTCACCACTAGTGACCTCTGTTCTAGGTCACTAGAGCCTGGTAAGACTCATGAGGCACTCTGAAGCTCTCTGTCGCAGCATTATAACAATCTCAACGCACAAGAAGCCCATCTGACGATGTCACTTCGCCACTCTCTCCCGGTTTCCTGCCGTCTCCCTGTCTTGACCATCAGTCGCAACTTGTGTTTCTCAGTAACAGACTGTCCCCCCACCCCATCTCACACTGCACTCTGACATCCTGCCTCCCTTTCAGACAGAAGAATACCAGTTAATTCAGAGACCAAGATAAACAATATCACATTACATGCAGAAAAAAATCACCTCTTGCACCACAGTTTAAGTAGAAGCCCAATGAAACACCAGGGCGATCTTATACGCATCAGGCTGTGCGCCTTGTAACCCACTGTACTGTAACAGGTGGCTTCTTAACAACAGTAACCAAGGCTTCACAACATCATAACCAAAATTCACCCATCAACACAACATTATTTTTGGTTTAGAAACAAAAAATACAGCTTATCACAACTTTTACAGGTGAAAAACCCAGAATTAAGTTAACATACTAACAAGAAAAAATGTAACGTCTATGAAAAACTGCATAGGTATGAAGAGCAAAGAAATTGCAATTTACATAAAGATTTATCCTTCAAAAGAAAGAGAAAATATTAGTTATGTATTAAGGCAAAAAGTCCATTCACTGGAATATATCGTCTGTCCTCAGTTTTTCCACTCATTTCCATACATCTTCCTGGCAGAACATCACTGTTTGTTCGTGGCTGATGGAGCTCGGGTCAGAAGGTGTTACCCACTGCAAAGTGCAACGTGAAATAACTCCCTGTAATTGTCTGAAGATGAGCTCAGTCCACAAAATGCACAGGCACACAAACAGGACTAAGAACAGTGATACTGCAGAATCTCACAAACAAAAGCTCATAACAGCGATGGCAGTGAGTGAAGGGTTTTCGCTGAAGGTCAGCAGCATGATGACACTTTCGAACTAAATAGCTACTATGGAAAATGCAAGTATGGAGGACTGAAGGAGCAGAAGACGACGTCTATCGTGTAGTGAGAGAAGGGAAAATGACCCAGATGTGTAAAGTCAAGGGGGACAGAGCAGATCGCTGTCAGCCAGCTGTCTTAGTGAGGATATGGACATAAGGAAGAGGTCAAAGGTCAGAGCCTATGCATAGACTTGCATGCCGCTGTGTTGGGGTTGTTGCGCCTGCATCTGCTGCGCTTGTGGTTGCCGTGGCGCTTGCTCCGGAATGTGTGTGTGCCGGGATGGGGGCAGTGCGTGCAGGTTCCCCAGAGGGGTGGGGCTGGTTGTTACGTCAGACCAGTCCGAGTTGGAGTGGGGGGAGGACGATGACCAGGGGTCAGGCGACTCCGGGGACGGGGTGAGGTAGGGGTGCTCATTGGGCGGGTGAGCCGGGTGCCCCGGTGTCGTTCCCTCAGAGCTGGCTGTGGCACAGCTGTGCTGGGAGGGGGGGGTCGGGTATTTATCCACAGGACTCTGCATGGTGTGGTAGGGAGGGAGCTGACGAGGCTGGGGGTCGCCAAGGCCGTTGCTGTGGGCGACAGAGTGGCCGTGGGGGTGGGGAAGGGTGTGGGACAGGGGCCGTGTGAGACCCACGTCCGACATCTGGTACATCATGCCCGGTGCACACTGCAGATGGGGGGGGAGAGCCTGGGAGTGCGGCTGCACATGGCTCTGCAGCTGGCCCAGCTGTGACTGCTTCAGCATGGTCTGACCGGTGCCCGGCGCCATCATCTGGAAGGTGACTATGGGGGGGAGCTGCTCCCGGCTCATGGTGACATTCATAGGGCCCAGCATACCGGAGGTGGGGTGTGGCGCGGCCAGTGCGTGCGGGAGCAGGCCATAGCCCTGCTTGGCGAGCCCTGCCCAGGCATGCGGCTGGCCCAGCATGTGGCTCACAGGGGGCAGGAGCGGCCGTGCTGAGGGGCTGGACAGCAGGGGCGGGGAGGCGGCGGAGGTGGTGGTCACGCTGGCAGCGTCTCCGGCAAATGAGTGTGGGGACTCGAGGGAGTCGATTGGCGACAGGGTGACCGAGCTCTCAGAGAGCCCCCCATTGGCTGCCTTGGCATTGCCTGCGACGCCCGCAGCACCACCCCCAGCCCCGCCCCCAGCGGGCCCCGCAGGGGGCACCTCCCCTCCGGCCGGTTTCTTCCTGCGCTTGGTCTTCACGTCCTTCAGCTCTTTGGCCGCCCCGCCTCCGGTCCCGCCCCCGGCCGCCTTGGCTCCCCCACGTCGGCTCTTCTTGCTCTGGGGTCCGGCACGCATGCCCACGAAGCCCACACCAGAGCTGCAGCCCAGGGTGGAGTGGGCGCCACCTGCGCCCATATGGGCCTGGCCGCCATGAGGACTCTGCACCAGGTTGTACTGGTCCAACAGGCGCACGATGTCGTGGTGCATGCGCTCCTGCGCTGTGTCCCGGGGCAACCGGTCCAGGTGGTCCGTGATGTCCCGGTTAGAGTAGTGGTCCAGCAGCACCTGGGCCGCTTCGAAGCTGCCCTCCCGTGCTGCCAGGAATAGAGGTGTCTCCTCCTGCCAGGCGAAACGGGATGGTTACGATAGTGAGCAAGGGGCGGGGGTGAATGGGGGGCGGAGCAGCCAGGTCAGTAAGTGGGAGGGGGGGTAAGCTGCGAGGGCGGCCCACACCTTGTTGTCCTGCATGTCCCGGTTGGCTCCGTTCTTCAGGAGCACCAGAGTGGCCTCCACATTGTTGACGGCTGCAGCCCAGTGCAGAGCAGATTTACCTGGGGAGGGGGGCAAAACCATGAGTGCATGTCTGGGAACATAAATGCATGTAGCTTCACGTGATTAGACTGATGGAGAGGCTGACTGGCAACAAAATGCAGCCTGGAATTTTGTTGTCAAATGACCCCAATTTGACATTTTGCTGCCCACCGGGGGGTATATTTTGCCATCAACCTCATTGGACTAGCATCCTGGCTAATTTCCCAAAGGTCAGTCCACACCTGGACTGATGAGACAGTAAGCAGGTAAAGACCCTTGAATGGTCATCAATAAGCATAGCACTGCACACATCAAACATCTACCTTACAACTCCTATTGTACAGCCAGGGCCACTGTGGTTAAGGCCTGGTTGTGGCTCACCATGGTCGTCGACCGCGTTGACGTCGGCGTGGCAGTGCACAAGCTCCTCCACCATGCCCTCCACGGCCAGGCGCGCCGCCAGGATCAGGGGCGTGGTGCCATCATTCATGCGTGCGTCCAAGTCTGTTGCACGGTTCCGGATCAGGATCTGCAGGGACCAAAGCGGGCCTCAGTGACGAGTGGCATGACCGCAACACCAAAAGACACGACATCCCACACTCCTTTCAGATACCCCATATCAGCGAATCGGCTTCAACTTTTCCTGTTTCTGAGTATATGTGACTCATTGGAGTCAATGAGGAGTCAAAGCAGTGATTATAGCTGGGCTGCTTTGTTCGCCACAGTACGGCAGCATGCCCCACTGACCTGGAAGACTCCCTGCGCATCAGCAGAGACGGCAGCATGCAGGGGGGTGCGACCCATGTTGTCATGGGCATTGGGGTCAGCCCCGGCATCCAGGAGCCTCTTAGCGGCGTCGGCGCGGGCGTAGCGGGCAGCTAGGTGCAGTGCAGTCTCGCCCGTGCGGTCAGTCTGCGCCATCAATGTGGCACCCTGGGCGATGAGGTCACCAATGATGCTGGCCCCCGGCTCGTCCAGCCCACTCTCCTCCTCCTCCTCTCCCGTCAGGCTGCTGCACTCCGCTGTGCCCCCGCTACGCAGGGAGGCCAGCATGAGGGGGGTGAACCCATCTGAAAACACCAAACCCACAAGAGTGATGCTCTTCTGCTCAGGCCTCCTGCGCTAGAGTCACACGTTTACAAAGTTGGCATTTATATAGATGCTACCATGGTAACATCAGGTTACTGCTGTTCCAAATGTTGTTTACTTTAAGAAGTTCCATTTCCAAGTACATTTAACCTGATGAGTGACAATCACAGCCCTGATTCTCTGGGAACTGGCTTATGAAGCACAGCATGGGCGTGTGCCACAAAGACTCTGCAGTACTGCATTTCTGCACTTCTGGCCTGCTACCTGGGCCCTTGACGTTGACATCCAGACAGTCCATGTCGAGGTCAGCCTGGGGAGGCGTCAGCGTGATGTCGGCCGCCTTGTGGTGCTGCAGTGTCCATTCCCGCCGGTCCACGCCTCCGTCCACCCCCGCAGGCAGGAGTGGCTTGCCCTCCATCTGAGGAGTCAGAACCAACCGTGAGGGACAAAACCTGGGCAGGCGGGCTCCTCCCTCCCCCATCGCACCATGCCGTCTTCCTCACCCTTGCCTTCTTCGCTGGAAGGCCCTCTTCAAGCCACCCCTTGTTCTGGTTGGTGTCCATCATCCCTCCATCCTGAGGCTTAACCATGTTCCTGCAAAGGAGGGGCAGTTAGATGATCCACAACCACCGCGATCTGGGTGGGGTGTTCAAACACCACACTTACTTCAAGCCGAAGTCATCTTGGCCCACAGGCTCGCGGCGCTTGGCGTCCTTCTTGGTGATGAAGCCATCGGGCAGCCACAGGATGCCGTGCTTGCGCTTGCGCTTGGCTACCAGCACGCCCAGCACCAGAATAAGCAGGATGATGAAGACGGCCACGCCTACCACGTACATCAGGTGGGAGGGCATCAGGGGATCACTGACTTCACCTGGGCAATAGGAGTGGTGGGGCTCTCTTATGTTCCTCAGACACTGCTGCAAAGCTGCCTTTCATATACAATCATGAAACAAACAGCAAACTTGCTCAGAAGCATGTGCGAATGCTTCTCGTCACTGAGAGCGTGAGGCCGCTTACTGTTCACGGAGATAACCGGGTAGGGCAGCTCTTTCTTCAGGTACTCGGCGGCGATGTAGGACGCTGCCAGCTCCGTTTTGGAAAAGCAGTGCTTTGAACTCTGGGAACACTGCCGGTTGTCGATTTCCAAGTGGGCCGTGGACCTGAGGTGCAGGGAGGACAGCCGTCACCTTACATGGTGTCCAACACAAATTGGATACGCCGATCGAGGTCACGTGACATGCTCTGGACGGCCTTACCCGATGACCTCCTTCTCGCCCAGCTCCCGCTTGCCCCTGCCTCTGGATAGGGCCGCCCCTCCGCTGGTGCTGTCGCTCTCAGGGCCATAGTAGGGGTAGATCATGGGCTTCTGCTGCTTATCCAGCTTGACACGCACATTGGTGTGTAGCAACGTGCCAAGCGAGCGCAGGAATCCACGCAGGTCTCCCAACAGCTCGTGTGGCTGCAGCAGGACCACCACCACAAGTGTGCCTTCAGCCACCTGCGGCGGCGCGTCTCTAGAGCAGTCCAGGCCGTCCCAGCCACACTCCTCTGTGTTGCAGCCCTGGTTGCAGTGGTCGTTGGCGTAGTGATCAGCGCAGTACTTGTCGTACCTAGGAGAGGTGCAGGGGCGTTAGCCGTGTCGCTACCCGTTGGGGCCAGTGCACAAGCCACGTGGCAGCACCACCTACTTGCAGAGAGAGGGCGCTGGCTGGCACTCAAAGCTGTCGAAGAGGCACTCGGGGTTGTCGCATTCGGGGTCGCATCGGCCATTGCGGAAGAGTTGCCAGCAGGGCACGGGAGCAGCACAGCTCTCCCACGGTTTCTCCCAGTTCAGCGAGCAGTCGCCACCATCCCACTTGCACTCATGCCGGTTGCACTGCAGGTCGCACACACGGTCGCCTGCCTGCTGCTGGCACTCGGGGTATGGGCACGCCGCCTCGGTGATGCCGGGCAATGTGGGGGTGGGCTGGCGCATCTCGCAATGCCGGCCGGAGAAGAGGGTGGGGCAGCGGCAGTAGGGGCGCCCCCCGGAGTGGTCCGCCTCGCAAGTGCCCCCGTTCAGGCAGGACATGGCCTGGCAGCTCAGTGCCGTCTCACAGCGCTGACCCCCAAAGCCAGGCAGGCAGCGGCACTGAGGACGCCCGCCCGCCACTTCTTGGCAGCGGCCGCCGTTCTGGCAACGCAGGCTGGTGCAGCCTAAGCCCTCAAGATTCCCGCAGTTGAACCCTGAGAAACCCTGAGTGGGGCAACAGGAAACGGTCACTGTCACGCATGGCGGTAGCAGCCACCAGGGCACACAGGTCAGCATGTGAGGACATCACACTGCAGACACAGACGCCGCCTTTCAAACTGTCCCTCCCCTGAGGTCATACCTGGGCCAAGCTGCCTCACCCATCTCTGATGTCAGCGTGAGGACAAGAATGAAAGGTGAGATTGTAAGGAGAGCAGTTAGGATGTACAGCGCGGCTCAGATCACTCACTCACACACACACGTCTGTAGTCATATCTTTGTGGGGACCGTCCATTCATTTCTATGGGAAAAACCCTAATCCCAACAATGAGAACCTCAACCCCTACCCAGCCCTAACCATATTTATCCATACGTAATCAAACAAAATACAGGACTTTTGGCATTTTTAATTTTCTGATTGCAGTCACAGATTTTTATAAAATTGAGTTTTTGTCACATTGTGGGAACATTTGCTCCCCACAATGTAATATACACACACATGCACACACTCACGCACACAGGAGAAGTAGGGTGTTTCACAGTATAGCCGCCTCTGCAGTAAAGAGCGTACCGGCTGGCAGCTGCAGCTGTATCCATGCATGGAGCTGGTGTTCATGGAGCAGATCCCCCCGTTGTGACACGGCCTGGATTTGCACAGATCCACCATGGACTCACAGTGCCGTCCTGAGGAAGGACAAAGAGGCACTTTATCAGGCAGACCCAGCCCAGCAAAGGGGTCGAGTATACAGAGGTTAGCTGCTCAGCTAATTCACAGAGGACCAGCCCAGAAACGAGACCCTTGCTGGTCTTGCTGGTTGTGGCAGCCCCCAACTCAGGCATAATACATACAGTTAGTACTTTATATGGCCTATAAAAAATGCTGAAGCATTTACTAAACACAAGCATGTAAATTATGTACTTTTTAAAAAGGTATGGAACAAAAACACCCACAGACAAACCAGCTGCCCCGTGGCGTACGCACCGCCCCCTGCCCCGTGGCGTAGGCACCACCCCCAGAGGTGTGGGTGGACCCCCTGATGCGGGTACCTGTGTAGCCCAGCTGGCAGCGGCACTGGTAGTCATTAGCCAGCTGGATACAGTCCAGGCTGCCTGGGGCGCGGCAGGGCGCAGACAGGCACTCGTTGACGTCGCCCTCGCAATGCTCACCGGCGAAGCCCGGGGGGCAGGAGCAGTGGAAGCGGCCCACGCCGTCCACACACTGACCCCCGTTCAGGCAACGGGGCCGGGAGGAGCCAGGCTCAGGCGCACAATCATCCACGTCCACCTCACAGCGAGCACCTGTTTGCAGGCAGGGGTGGGGTGGTCAGACATACACTGCCGCAAAGGACACACACACACAGCCACACACGCGACTCACCATGAGTGCCCGGCGGGCAAGAGCAGGAGAAGCGGTTCACCAGGTTGATGCACGTCCCTCCGTGCAGGCAGGGCTGAGACTGACACTCATTCACATCATACTGACAGTTGACCCCCTGGAAGCCAGGCTTGCACTGCGACAGAGAGGAGGGAGGGGGTGTCACAGTGGCAGTGGACACAGAGAGCACACATTGGGGGGGGGGGGGGGCAGTCGAGGTAGATACCTGGCACTCGTAAGCCCCCTGATAGTCCACACAGGTGCCGCCATTGCGGCACGGGTTGGACAGGCACTCATCCACCTCCTTCTCGCAGTAGCTGCCCATGTAGCCCGCCTGGCACTGGCACTGGTGGGTGTTGCCCATGTCCAGGCAGCGGCCAGCATGCTGGCACACTATGTCCACGGACACACCTGACGGAGGCACAGGGGTGCGGAATATCAGTCACTGGCAGGTGTGCGTGTGTGGCAATGCAGCCAGCCAGCAGGGTGGTGCAGAGGGGGTACCTTTGCGGGTGGCAATGGCCTGGCAGGACATGCTGGGGACGTCGCAGTAGAGTCCCGTCCAGCCCTCGGGGCAGTGGCACCCCCACGACGTCCCCCGCTGAATGCACGTCCCACCGTTGAGGCACAGCGAGGAGCTGCAGAGGTTTGCCAAGAACTGCAGAGAGGGGGGAACACGCAGGATGGCACTAGGCACCTGGCAGTGCAGCACTTCCAGCTAAGACCCCGACTGGCACTGGGTGGCACAGTGACATGGCAGACAGGCCTCACCTGGCAGTTGGGACCAGTGTACTCCAGTGGGCAGGAGCACTGGTAGGAGCCTAAGCCATCGGTGCAGGTGCCGCCATTCTTGCAGGGCTGGGAGTCACACTCGTTGATCTCATACTGGCAGAAGGCTCCGGTAAAACCAGGTCGGCAGCGGCAGGAGAACTCGTTAATGCCGTCAATGCAGGTGCCGTTGTTTAGGCAGGAGCTGCGAGCAAGAAACGTGACGAGTGAGGTGGCATGAGGTGGCCAGGCGAGCAGGGCACGGTGGGGCGAAGAGGCTGGGGGAGGCTGCGATTCCGCCATACCTTTCCGTGCACTCGGGGATATTGTGCTCGCAGTGGATGCCGTCGTAACCGGGTAAGCACTCGCACGTGTAGCTATTGACGTAGTCGCTGCAGCGGGCGCCATTTTGGCACGGGTTGCTGCCGCATTCGTCTACCTCAATGTCGCAGCGCCGGCCATGGAAGCCCGGCCTGCAGCTGCACGAGTAGCTGCCCACGCCATCCAGGCAGGTACCGCCATTCAAGCAGGGATCTGTGGGGAGATGGGGCCAGGGTGAGGGGGGAGAGGACGGGAACAGAGAGTGGGGGGCCGCAAGCACAAGGCTCTGGACTCACTGGAGGAGCAGTCATCAATGTTGATCTCACAGTTGCGCCCGCTGTAGCCCATCTGGCACTCGCAGGAGTAGCTGCCCTGGTGGTTGAGGCAGCGACCACGGTTCTGGCAGGGGTTGGTGCTGCATGAGTCCACCTTGTCCGCGCACTGTGGACCTGTGTGCAGAGCATACGCACAGCGATGATGCACAGCTGCACAGGGACATCCTGCAGATTCACCGTTATTCGAAATGACACACCCACAAAACTGGCACCTCCTGGACCGATACCCGGCAGGGTGTGGGGTCCCTCCCTTCCCCTCCCTGGGCCCTGCCTCCTCTTTCGCACCCGTTACCTGTGTAGGGTGGGGAGCAGAGGCATTTGTAGCCATTGACTCCGTCCACACAGGTACCACGGTTCATGCAGGGGTTGGACTTGCACTCGTCTATGTTGACCTCACAGTTCTCACCTGGGGGAAAATTGAAGGTTCAGACACAGCCTATAATTCCCAAGAGGAAGGGAGGGAGAACGGCGCCTGAAGAGGGCGCCCAGGAGCCTACCTGTGAAGCCACGCTTGCACTTGCAGGTATAGCCATTGAGCCGGTCGGTACAGGTGGCTCCGTGTTGGCACGGGTTGGACTGGCACTCGTTGATGTCCAGCTCGCAGTGCTGACCCTCCCAACCTGGATCGCACTCGCACCGGTATCTGGGGGGTCAAGGGAGATCAGACACACAGCAGAGCCACTGAGGCATAGGACTGGACAATATGACCTCAAATCAATATCACCATTAATTGAACATTTTACCTCGATTACGATTAATGAATAATTATTTTGTTTTTGTTTTTTTGCCCTCATATTTCATTGACAAAGTGTGCACCGTAAATATGTTCAACTATTAAAGCTGGGATATTTTTCTAATGAAAGACTGTACATTTTATCTTTATGAATTTAAAATAATTGAAAGAAACATAGATAAACCATTTATGGTTATTCTCTGAATATTTCAAAACAACTGAAATCGAACCACAAATAGCTTGAAACGAAAACGTCTTATGAAAAAGCTCACATTTTAGTCTTAATGTAGAAAGCAAGTTCCCTAAAAAGTAGAAAATAGTTTCCATTTCTTGCAAACAAAAAAAACCGCTTATACTCTAGTGATCATGTCGGTTTGATCACTATAAGCGGATAATCACTAGAAGCGGATGATCATTATAACCAGTTTTTTTTCTTCTTCTTTATGTCTCAGGTAGGTTTCCATCTAATTGACATTTGTATATTTATTACACGAATATAAGGTAATAAAATGGACAATATCACTATTTCGTGAATTATTAACTACAGTACAGCTGTTTCAAACGCTTTTCAAATTGCAGTACTGCACAAATTAAATTACTGAACTGAATTCAAATATGCTATAATACAGTACAATATTGTACATAAAATACATTGTATTGTAGTTTCGCTGCTGCATCTCCTTGGCTCACTTTTGGCAGTTTATGATAACCTTTGATAAGTCTATATTTGTCATTGAGAGAAAATGACTTTTTTTTTTTTAAAAAAAACTGCCGTAGTTAATATTTTCCATATATTATGTATAGAAAGACCCTAAATGTAGTAATTGGACTACTTGATTACTATATGCAAATTATTTAAACAGTATTTGTACAGGAATGATTCTGTAAACGACATGGGCAAGATTACGTGGATTACAGGTTCTGAATGTCGGTTTTGATTAATTTTCGATGAATTGCCCAGCCCTACTGTTGCGAGACACATGCACACACCGCAGGGTTAGTGGACCAGAGAGGGGCACCCTACCCGTCGTGTAGCTCCACACACTCGCCGTGCTCGCAGGGCTGGGGGGAGCAGCGGTCGGCCCCAGAGTGGCAAACGGGCCCGTGGGTGCCCACGGGGCACAGACAGTGGAAGCCGTTCGACCGATCTTCACACGTGCCCCCGTTCAGGCAGGGGTTAGAGTCACATTCGTTTATCTCCACATCACACTTCTCCCCTAAGGGAATGAGACAGTGGCAGGAAGTCAGTCTGCCCCCCCTGGCCCCCAGACAAGGAGGCGCACAGAGGCCTGCCAAGCATGAGTATAATATGTATAAATTCACAGTGTTAGTATATATGGGTGCAGTGAGTAAGTGTGGCCAGGTGGGGGAGCATGAGTACCTGTGTATCCTGGATTGCACACACACTTGTAATCGTTGATGCTGTCCTGGCACTCTCCGTACTCACACGGGTCGTTGGCACAGTCGTCAAAATTGATCTCACAGTTCACACCTGGTGATGCAGATGGGAGAGATGGGCCTGCTTAAATCTGCCACAGGAAACGGGCTCAGCATGAGCTGCTGACACCACCTCAACCTTCCACTTGGTGGCAGCACTATCCAGGGAAAAAAAAATAACGATTCAGACTAGGTGGCGGGGTGTGACTCATGGGGACTGACTGCACTGGCCCGAACTTGACTGATGAGTTCTGGCTCTGACTAGCCAGCAGGCCAGACCAGGTCAGGCAGTGGGGTTACCAAGCATAAAGCCCCAGTCCACTGCTGTCAAGAAGGGTGAGGAAACTTGCCAAACCAGGGAACAGGTTTATAGTCTGTACAGATGTGTTGCCTGTACCCAGATACACACTCAGAGTTACAGAGCCAGGCTGGTGCCCTTGTCTGTCTCGCTCACCGGTGGTCCCGGGCAGACAGTTGCACTGGTACTTGTTGACCAGGTCGATGCAGCGGCCCCGGTTCTGGCACGGGTTGCTCTGGCACTCCTGCACTTGCATGTTGCAGATGAGGCCAGCGTATCCCGGGTAGCAGTCGCAGGAGAAGGTGGCGATGCCGTCACGACACTCGCCATGGTGGCAGGGCTTGGGGTTGCAGTCGTCTACGTTCTCCTCG
The DNA here is from genome assembly GCA_026777985.1 of Mormyrops attenuatus. NCBI lineage: Eukaryota > Metazoa > Chordata > Actinopteri > Osteoglossiformes > Mormyridae > Mormyrops > Mormyrops attenuatus. The sequence continues at coordinate 4,282,965 of JAODKC010000036.1, forward strand.
CACAGTGGGCCTGTAAAACCTGCCAGGTGGGATGGTTGAGGGGTCGAGGGTCAGGCCTGGCATGACCGCATACAAGCTTGGACAAAGGCGGCGGCTCTTGGCGCTGGTACCTTCAGCGCATTCGCACTCATATCCGTTGGGCCGGTCAATGCACTTAGCGCCATTGTGGCAGGGTGTGCTGGCGCACTCATCATTGTCTACCTGGCACATGTCTCCGCTGAAACCTAAGGAGAGAAGGCTAGGTTGGGCAAGCAAAGACTGAGCGAGGCGGACCTAAATGGCAAGATCTCCCACAATGCACTGCAGCACCTTCAGAATGTTTTCACACAGGTACAGAGTTCAAATATACCGAGCATGTATTAGAAAAGACATCTTACCCACTGGCTAATAGTATCACAAGGTTTACTTTAATATGACCGCCAAATGAAAATTAATTGCTTTGACTAATACTATAGACTTCAATAGAAAAAGCAAACAAAAACAGGTGAAAGTCAAGGTTCTTAGTGGGGTCATTGTTAAAACATTTCCTATTACTTACAGATAGGCATATTGTTCTGTGTAATCAAAAATGACCCGAGTGTTCATTTTTCCACTGTTATTGAAGTGTTGTGAGGGCAACAGGGAAGTTGTTTAATCGCCAAGCCTGCCAGAGCTCTTTGACTGTTTGTCTTCCAGATACAAAGATTTTCAGTGATATTTATTTTCACAGTAGATCAGGATATCTGGCACCAGGCGGGGTCGCAGTGGGCGCTGCTGCATCTCCAATTAGGTGGCGGAAGGTCGGGGATTTCCCTGCCTGTGGTGTTCCTATCCATGGTGAAATGCTGCTCTCACCCCTGAGGGGGTCATTTTCATCTCCGCTATTCAATTGCACGCCCCCAACCCCCGGCAAGAATAGTCATTTCTGGATGTGTAGAGAATCTAAATGTGGAAACGAGTTGGGGAAAGGCAGACACCAAATTGCTATTTACATTTAAATGTGTACCGTCTTTGGCTTCTAAACATTATTCTCACATTCGTTGTCGCTCATTCACACCAGCAGCCCCTTCGGCTTGAAAAATGCCTTTAAACCGAACTCGAACGCTTAGCCATTTGCTATGCACTTAAGGTAACTCTACCGATCAAGCACTGTGAGCAGATCATACACCTGCTGCTCACACGTGCAGCACACGCCAATATCAACTGAGAGACAGCTGTGCCTCAGCCATCCTTCAGCTGAGATTCCAGCCATCCAGAAATATTCTGATGAGAGGCTTGGTGGCATCAGTGATTAAAAGCACGAGACATCACCATTCCAGATTTATTTGTGCAATTCTTTCCCCACATATAAAGAGTTTTAAATGTTGTTCAGCAAGTCCTTTTTGTTCTCGCACACATTTTTTGATAACAATGGATGGTGTGTGGCTCAGTGGATTAATCCTGTAATTGGAAAGTCGCTGGTTCGATTCCCATCCACGGCAGAATATTCACGTGTGTTGGGGACCTGAAATACTCCAGGGACACCAGAAAAATGGCCTCATCATGTGGTCGGATATGCTCTCACCTATGGGTGCGTGTGTGTGTGTGTGTGTGTGTGTGTGTGTGTGTCTCAAAAGAGAAAGATGGGATATGTGAAGCATTCCAATATGCTTGCAAAAACAGCAAATTAGACATCCTTTCAACACAGCAAGCTGCTGGAAGATCAGTGATGTGTCTGCCCGAAGTGCGTCAGACACACTGGATACATGTATCCCTGGCCTCTCACATCAATCTGTCCTGATACGGAGAACAATCGGCTTGCAGCCAGGTTCCATGTGGACATTCGGGATCCATCCCGACTTGCAGCATGCTTTCACCATCCTCTGCAGGTATTATAATGACGCTCTGGGCGTCACGGCTACGGCATAACAATTGGTGGGAGATATTCAGAGCAGACCAAAGGAACAGAGCCCTGCCTACCGGAGCCGTCCGGAGATAAGAACACAGATTACGCTGACAGCACTGAGACAACACGGCACATACATACATCATTTACTAATAAAGTGTGCCTGTTTACTCAGCCTGCAAGCAGATAAAGTCAGTGCCACGTTTTAAGGGATTCTAGGCTCCTAAGAGCACCAGAGACACGCGGAAGCAGGCAGACCTGGAGGGCACTGGCAGACGAAGTGGTTGACTTGGTCCAGGCAAACGCCGTTGTTCAGGCACGGGAAGCTGGCACACTCATTGATGTCAGTCTCGCAGTGCACTCCCTCAAACCCTGGGCACAGAAGGCGGGTCGGAGAGAGGTGGTCAGCCGGCGGGCAGGGTGGCAGGCGGCAGACAGAGACCACACGGTGCCGAAGGGCTACCTGGCATGCAGATGCAAGTGTAGACGCCGATTTGGTCCAGGCAGGTGGCGTCGTTGCGGCAGGGGCTGGAGGCACACTCGTTGATGTCCTGCTCGCAGCGCGGCCCCGTGTAACCCTGCGCGCAGTTACACATGAAGGAGCCCTCTGTGTTGACGCACTGCCCGGCATGCTCGCAGGGGTTTGAGCCTGAGAGGAGGAGCAGAGCTGAAGGTGAACGCCAAGGAAGGAGGGAGGGGGGGTGCTGGAGCAAGTCGACGTGATAACCGAGGGATACGGGACAAGAATAGAACAGCATCAGGAAGCCGATGAAGGTGCGGAGAAGGGTTAGGCCGTGGAGCACTTAGCTGCTATGCTAAGCAGCGGAAAACCGGAACTGGCTATATTTATCAGCCCGAGTGTGGGCACCGGAGATCAATATCATCACTTACAGTGTTTTTTTTCCCCAACTGCTAAGATGCATTCTGCAATACTGAGGTCACTTTCTCAGAACTGTTCACGAAGTTGCCATAACATCATTTTGTGGGCTAAACAGAGAGTCATTTCTCATTGCTTTCATATGAGATACATTCAGTGATTAAATTCAGGGATTTCTTTCTCACTCAGAATCCAACACCACCAAAGCTTTACATTTTCAGAGGCCATTTTGCACATGCTTACATACTGTAAATGTACAAAAAATGAAATCAGAATAACTTTACAGAAGATCCTTTACTGATGATCCATATTATGTTTATGCTTTAGTGTTATGTAAGCCATTCGTTTGTGTGTCATATAGTGTTCTTCTAGACAGATATTAAGTGCTACTGTTTTTGTGGCTGTAATGCATTTTGGAGGCGAGGTTAACTGTTTGGCCAAGCTGCGTGTTGGTATTGTAGATCGTGTGAAGTTTTGAGAAAGTAACTCCAGTATTACAAAATGTATCTTAACCAGTGAAAAACGCTGCAATAGTCTCAACCACGAAACAGTAACAAAATAAAGTGTAGTAATGAAGCCATTATGCGCTTGCATTTCCTGCGAGGCCCAGCAGCCCCACCCCTGCTGCTTGGAACCTTCTTGTGGCGTGCTGTTACACAGAGTACGTCTGGGGCATGTCTAGCGCAGGCTGGCTCTTACCCATGATGCACTCATTGATGTCGTCCCTGCAGGTGCTGCCCACGTAACCAGGAGGGCAGTTGCAGTTGAATCTGCCGTTGATTGGGTTGGTGTCGCACTGCGCCCCCTCTCGGCACGGGTTACTGATGCAGGCATCCTCCACGTGGCAGAGTAAGCCTGTGACGAGGTCATACAGGGGTCACCGGTAGTCGGACACCATGAGGTAGTCGCTCCATCGTAATTGCACACTGCAGCAGCAGGCACCCCGAGTCATGTTACATGCGATGCTGCGGCCGTGTTCAGCCCAGTCTGAGGGCAAACCCCACATCCCCTCACCTGTCTTCCCATAGGGGCAGATGCATATGAAGGAAGCGACACGGTCGATGCAGGTGGAGCCGTTGGTGCAGGCAGCTGTGGCACAGTCGTCGATGTTTTCGGCGCAGTCCAGGCCGCTCCAGCCGTTGACGCACACGCAGCTATAGCCCCCCTGCACGTTGCTGCATGTGCCACCATTCTGGCAGGCGTTGGGCTGCAGCCGGCACTCATCCACGTCCTCGGTGCAGAACTGGCCTGCGGGAGACAGTGAGCAGGAGGGCATTGGTACTGGCGTCGGACCCAGGTGCGAGGCCTGTGGTGCGAGGCCAGTGGTGCACTTACCTGTCCATTCGGGTGGACACTGGCAGTTGTAAGTGTTGACGCCGTCCATGCAGGTGCCCCCATTCTGGCAGCGGTGCCCAGGACAGTCGTCAATGTTAATCTCGCAGTTGGTCCCGTTGAAGCCTAAGTAGAGAGGGGCATATGAGAGTGAAAACCTAAACACGCTCACAGAGGGCCGTTTACTATAAACACAGACTTATTTCCTCTGCTCCTGCTTTGAAAACACGATCGAGCATCATAAGACACAACATTTAAAATCAACAGAGTGATACAGGCAGCATCACATTTCAGCTTCCTGCCTGGTGCCGTGGGAGGTTCGACACGGGTTCGTGCTCACCTGGCAGGCAGTGGCACCAGTAGCTGGTGTCAGACGTCTGCCGGCAGGTGCCCCCATGGATACATGGGGACGGTGAGCAGGGCACGTATGGTGTCTCGCAGTGCCGGCCAGTGTAACCCACGGGGCACACGCAGTGGTATGAGCCCGGCGTGTTCATGCACTCCCCACGGTTGGAGCATGGGCCCGGGGTAAGCGCACACTCGTTGGTGTCGTTCAGACAGCGGCGACCTTGATACCCCTTAGGGCAAAGGCAGCTGTACTTGCCCCCAGACTGGGTGCTACAGATGCCCCCGTTGGCACAGGGGTTGGAGACACAGCTGTCCTCACGGAGGCATCGGGGGCCTGGGAGAGACGGACACAGCGACATATTTTAAATACAGAGTCATAAAAAGCATCTGGTCCGGAAGCTGCAAGCAAATGTGAAACTGTTGGAGCTCGGAGAGGCTGTTGGGAGTGGCTAACCTGTCCATCCAGGAGCACAGCGACATTCATGCTTGTCCAGGGAGAGCAGGGCGCATGTACCACTGTTGGCACAGGGGTTCTTGGGGTAGCAGGCAGAGTTCTGGGGAGTCTGGCAATTTTGACCAGTAAAGCCCAGGGGGCAGATGCACGTGGGGCTGGCAGGCACCCCGGACAAGTTGGCAATGCAGTTGCCCCCATTGAGGCAGTAACCAGGTTGACAGGGGTCCTTGTGATGACAGTACTCCCCAATAAAGCCTGAAGTACATCTGTACAAAAGAGCAGCAGGGTTTCACTGTATGTAGGAACAGCGAGTCAGCACAAAATCAGACACCATGTCACATTACTTCATAACACCTCAGTAGTACAACAAGAACAGCTGAACAGGTTTGTTGTGCAATGTCGGAAACAGTCACCGTATTACAATTACGCCCTTTTGAGGAGGGAGTGACAGATTAGTCATACTTGTTTTATTTGAGAATCCTGAAGCGAGTTGTGAAAAATAAGAAAAAGTTAATGAGAAGAGTGCCATGGATTCAAATATAGGCCAAAGTTACATACGAACCCACTCACTCACATATACACATATATGAACACAGAAGCAAGATAAACAATGTCTGCATGTGTATAGAGCTGTACAGGATGTGGCAAGGCCACACCGGGTCACAAAACGCCCAGGCTTGCTGTTGGCAAGAGACAATGTGATTTATGTAGCTGCATTACAAGACCCACATCACGTCATTGCTGAAGGAGAGGAAGAGAGAGAGAGAGCCGATCATCAGTGACTGTCGGGCGTATTAGCACACAGCGCTACCTGTGTGGCCAGACGTCTGCCTTTCACCACTCTCACTCGGGTCAGACAATACTGTATGACAAACACAAGCGCTACGCCCAGATCCTGCCCACAGGCTGCGTCCCGCGGTCCCAGAGCAGCGCGTGTCTGCGCAGGGTGCCGTGCAGAGGTGCCAACGCCGGCCGGCCCGCCTGTAGCCTGCATTTCACAGCTCCCATGGGGGGACTTGGGTTACCCACAGGGGGGGCATGCCGCTGAATGGCGAGCGAGAGCGCTCACACTTCCTGCCGCGTCTGCGCTGCACGTGTGCTTGCCCTGCACTCCACCCGAAGGCAGAGCAGACATCACAAAGCAGGCTGCGCAGTTGTGACCTTAAATGAGCATGTTTCACATCCAGTGCCCCCTCCTCTCTCCATGTGCTACCGTCCCAAAGGCCTGTCAACATATCCTGCTCCTTCATCACCACAACAGACTGAACACCCCCAATGTACTAGTTGGGGGGGGGGCATGCCTGGCAAATTAATGCACATTTTGGCTTGGCAAACCAAAGAGTGAAACCTTGAAAAACCTACCAGAATGCCCATTTACTAATGCTAAGTTCATGCTAAACAACTTTTAATGCCGTCAGGTTGCTGTACTGTTCACACTGCATGACTTGTCTTGTAATCGGGAGTCTTGAAATCATTGTGGTTTACAAACTACACATATTGTCGATCTCCATAAACTGCCAGCGAGGGCTAAAACTGTGTATTATGAACTTAGAACAAGGTGTTAATGTGTCCAGCACAGTGCAAACGAGAATGAACAGAGTGCATCTGGAGGTCAATATGATAAACTTCCACAAATGATGCTTAATATAGAAAATGGAGGCGTTACGGGTGAATGTGGTTGGCTTTTGACATTTAAAGATATGATACATAATAAGAATTGTATAACCATAAATCAAGTATCAAGTACTTGCACCAGTCAAAACTGACTCACGGTTTGTCTGAGCATTTCATCCTTTTATCTTGAATGGAAGACAGTAGACTTTGCATAACGGTGTGAGCAAGAGGCACTCTCTGGAAAGTTTCAGGACCAGCCCAAACCCATTCAAGAAGGTTTCCACCCAGAACCCAGGCACTGACACCCTATTAAAAATTTAACAGAACTTTTGTAACTGTTTTGCAGCCACCCAGAACTGTCACCGTTCAAAGGTGGCCTTGGAATCGAAATACAGCTTAAACATTAACAACACTATTTCAGAAGAACTAATTTATAAACTATGATGACATGAAGAATTATGAACTAGAAAAGATGCTGTCGGAATGAAAACAATGTATTCCCCAGACAGCTCCGTCACCCTGCACCCCCCAGCTAATCTCTACTCGTCCCACACCCCCAACCCTCTACAATTTCCAGAATTACTAGATAGATCAACCGAAAATGTGAAAACCAAAGCAATGTGATTTTGCCCAAATGCTTAGGGTCCTACTCCCGACACGGAATTCTGAAAGCACACCTATTTATTTATGGTACATTCCACTTGCATGCCAATTTGCATGTTTGGTACTGCTAAATGGTACTTTGCATTGCAAAGTACCATTTAATGGCAAGCAGACACACAGACCCAATACAGACATACAGACGCAAACTAACACCATTGTGATGTTCTTCTGACATCGCGTTAATGCACCCTATACTGCTTCTGATTGTACACACAAGGGCCAGACAGCCAGGAAAAAAAAATGGCCCACAGACACAATGGAGTGTATGTAAATCTGTATAACGTGCCAGATTCCAAACTTGTGAAAACTAAAATCTAGCAAACTATGACAAAGTTGTTATATTAATATTTTAATGTTAATAAGCTTTATTATAATGTTTAATAAGCTATATTATGCTAGATTTAATAAAAATAAATTATTACTTAATAAAATTATTAATATTATTGATATATTTATTATGTTAGACTAGCTACATGCATATAAATGTCAAAGGAGCTGACAAAAAAAAACAATGACACATTTCCTGGAAGGCCCTGTCCCCACCTCTCCGCTATTGTATTGCTACTCTTCCCACGCCTGACACACACTATCTCTAGCCACCCTACAGTAGGCTCGGGTGGCATCTAATTTTTCATACCATCATTTTGTTCACCAGATTTGCACCGGCTTTTTCTTGTGCTGACTAAAACTAGGGCTAAGTTGCATAATTAGATTCCCCCAAGGTTCACTAAATGAAAATACCGAAGTATAATAAAAATTTGACTGTAATACCACTCCTGCCTACCCTACTCTTCCCACCTCTCCAAATAATTCTTATTAAAAGCCCACAATAAATTTTGCTACCAGATTGGACCAGCTGCTGGACTGCTACTGATAAAATCTGCCAAATTTAGAATATTCAAAAAATAATGTCACACCCCACAGTTTGAAAACCACTAACCAGTAGAGTGTTCCTAGGAAGTTTGACAGATCCACAAACTACTTTATTCACAAGTCCAGCCTCCCTTTCTGCCCCCTGCTGCCACTAAGCACTACTGCTTCAGTGTGCTGGCTATTTGGGTCTGACTGCCGACCTCACCTGTGAGTAAGCCTTCACCGTCAGTAAATCTCATCTGAGGATAAGGAAATGATGTGTATGTCATGCATGGAATTGTGGACTTTGCATTCTGATGTAAAGTTTTTCACTAAGACTAAAGACTTATATACCACTGCCTATGATGTTGAATAAAAGCATTTTCTCCCAGCTAACATTGTGCATTTTACTACTCACGGTGTACTGAGTTGTAAAACTGTTTTACCAAAGAAGAACTTCATTAATCACACAATGGGCAATCAATTAAATATTTTAAATGTGTGATCTTTAAGATGTGAATACACTATAGATACATTTATGGTAGGCAATGGAAACAAGGTACATACGATTACTATAAAGCGATTTTTTTTTCACATCATATTATGCATAGTTAAATGCAAGGAAAACTTAATATTACACAGTGATGGAGTAGGGATGAAGAGTTTCAAACAAAACTGATGTCAATGGACATAAATTACTCTGCAGGCAATTCAATTTGAGTCTCCAAATTTGCAGATGTCCTCCTTAGTGTTTTCTTTAGTTTAACACTATATTCATAAGAGCTGCACTAACGCAAGCCTTAAACATAAACCAACTTTAATGCATGTCTCCTCTTCTGTGCACATCATTTACACCATTTCCTTACCTTCATAGGAGATTTACTAACAAAGGTGGTTTCCTCCAAAGGAGAAGTCTGCAGCCAGACCCTTCTGGCAATTTGTCTCAGGTGCATCAGGTGTAGATTTTCATACATAAATGTTTTTATGAAGGGGTATTAAGGTCCATCAAAGATTAAACAGAGTAAAAATAACAAATAGAGTTATCCTGTTCACAAGGTCAAGTATTTTCTGCAGTCACCCTTCCCTTTGCTATCACTAAATAGTGCTGCTTCAATTTTGGTGCAATTTGTCTTAAAATTTGAACAGATCCAAACCTTCATCCATACAATGCATCTGCTAAGTTTGGAAAACACCCTAAACACTAACGGAATCAAGAGTCCGAAACTAATTTCACTACGTGGTGTTACTCTAGTTTTGGGACGCTGTATCTCAATATGTAATAATTTCCAGGTGGTCACCCAGACAATGTATCTGCAAAATTTCAAAAAGATTCATCAAATACTTTTTGAGTTATCGCATCAACGATGTCTACAGTACACCAGTCCCATAACCATATGTATTCCCCATTCAGGGAATAAAATAATAGGGCGCTAAATTTCACATATTTAATACTACTCTGAGGACCACATCTTTGGTCAAAAAACAGTCAATGACTCTGTTCTCTCTAACCTGACCGTTAACAGAAAGCCATAGTAGCCTGCTCTGAAGACCTTCACCCTAATTTGGTTAATCTGGGATTTTTCCATTTCAGCCCCTGCAGGGCATGGGCAATGTGCTTGTTATAAGGCTTACCAGCCTTTCCCTTACAAAAGCACAAACCTACCCAATTTAGAAAAGGAAAAAACTTCACTCAAAGTGAGTTATTGCCAAACTAATTCCAAAAGCAATTGAGTGCGGGGCTCTCTAGAGCACAAACGCTCTTATTGCCTGTGCATTCTGGGTACTGTCATTTGAGCCTTTTCATCAGCCAGCTGTGACCTGAAACTCCCATACAGACAATTATAATGAGCAATGTGCTTTGTGTTCTGCTGGGGAGGGAGGACACAGGGACAGCCTCATGTTGGCAGCCACCAGCAACAGGCACCTCCAGCAGGCACCAGGCCCCTTCGCAGGTTGGCAGCTGCGTTGACTGGCATGGGAGGAGCGTGATCTCACAGCATCTGAAGCAGGCAGCCAGCCATATCTAAAACGGAACTGGAAACTCTTGCTAGAAAAGTAAAACAAACATGCAAAAAAAGAGGGGGAAAAAAAAAAACTGTCCCAGAATTTCACGAGTCTTGAGCGAACGGCACGTCAAACGGCGTCTGCTGCAATCTCGCAGTGCGGAAGAAACAGGACTGCCATAACACGCTTTTCCAGAAGGCGCCCGGGGGCAGGGTGTGGCCCCGCCGCATGAAAAACCCGCTGCACTGAACAGTACAATCCGTGCTGCTGTTCAAACGCAACCCCCTCTTCAGCACAATTATAACGCGCACAGAGCCGGGCCTCTTCCCCCCCACATTCATCTACACAGTCTCTTTCATTCTCCTTGTGGGTTTCTCCCTGTTTGCCGCCCTCCAGAGTGTCAGGTTTCTACATCTGGATCACATTAGTATCCCCCCCAATTCCCTATACCCGCTTTGTGCTCCTCCTCTCTTCGGGCACTCCGATCACTGACCTCTCCCTGTCCCAACAAGGAGGATGAGGAGTGGGGCGCTTTACTGCTTCACATCAAACTGCCCCCACCCCCCCGCCACCAGCTACCCAGAGTGCCAACCCACACGCGCAGATTTGCTCCTCGAGTCTAGTCTCGGCACTCTGATCCAAACTGAGAGCACCTCACTGAAGCCATAGTCATATTTCAAAAGCTGGTGGGGGCTTAACAGGGTGGGATTTGTTATTTTTATTTTTTTTTTTCCTGAGCTGCTCTAATGTGAGAAACTGCAGCAGAACTCAGGCTCCAGCGTAAATAACCACAAACAGGCGCTGCGCACACCCACATGCAGACTCCCATGCGCTGCGTAAATTATCGCGAATCAGAAGTCTCCCCACTGGCTTTTCAGCTTCCCTGCCATCTTCCAAACCCTGCCAACATCCCCCCAGCCCCGCCCCCCGCTTTCTCCTCCTCCCACAGCGTGCTTTAAAACGTCATGCGGCTATTCTTAGCGAAGCTCCTAAGCTTTGTTTCCACCATTTTCGGAGGGAAAAAGCCAGCAGAAAGTACTAATACAAAAAAAGGATAGGGTGGACTGAGGAAAGACGGAAGAGAAAAGGGAACGAGGGGGGGCAAAATGGTAAGAGATAGCTGAGGTTGGGTGGAGCTCTCAGTGCCACTGTAAGCCGGACGGCTCACTTTTAAATAATTTCATGTAAAAAAGCTACCTATTGTGGCCATGTCAGGCCATCCTCTCCTCTCTTATACATCCATGACTATAATAATTCTGAGCCACACTGTACCTTTAATCAAGCTGTCATTTATACTCAAGAATGAGTCTGATCAAAGGACATTGCATTTCTTATAGTGAAAAACCCCTTCTTCTCACATCTGACATCACATTGGCTTGGCCATTAGCACCATAAGCCTGTGGAGCTCAGTACCACTTCAGCGCTGTGCGCTGTGGGTTTAGAGGCTGGTCACTACATTCCTCGCTTTCCTGTGAGGCTTCCGCTGAGAGCGGCGTGCGTGTTCTTGAGCGTGTGCATGCTCGCCCGCCCGCCAGTGCTCCTGTAAGGCGTGGGGCCATTGTGTTTGTGCTTGAAAGCTGCATGGGGCGTGTGACTGCGTGCGCCTGTAAATGGAAGGATCCTGCCATTATGGTTACCCTGCACCTCCACCCTCTTCCAAGGTGCTCCCCCTGTGACCTGCGTTGCCGCCACAGTCCTGTAGGGGGCACAGCTCTCACGCCCAGCATACCAGGAAGAAGAAAACACAATCACAGCTCTGTCTCCTCTTCAGCATGCCTGCTTTTTGTGACTTTCTAATTTGATGGTGGGTTTTTTGGGTGCCAGCTGCGCGATTCCTCACCCCCAGCAGAGGGCGTCACCCCTACGACGCTCCCACACTCGCCCTGCTCTTAGGGGTTCTGGCTGGGAGCCACACCGCGGCACCTCCTGCCTCGGGAGTGTAACTGAACGGGCGGAAGGGCGACGGCCAGCAGGACTGTCGAAGCAGAAAGCTGACCTGTGTTGTTTTAATGCGCAGCAGGAGAGAGCGAGATGGAGCATCAGAATGATGAGATCATAAGGGGGCAAGCTCAAAGAGAAATGGGGGGGGGAAATCAAGGAGAGAAAGAGAAGCTGTAGAGGCCAAATGAACAGGGCCCAGAGCACTCTCCCACACTGCCTTCAGGATGACAGACGTGCGATGAGGGAGGCGCCTTCCTCTTCACCCCCCCGGCTGCAATCCACGTCTCTCATCACTGCTTAGCGTGTTAAGAAACTTGGGTCTCATGTTACAGCTGCTTCACTGTTAAAAGACGTCTTCCATTCCTTACTCCCTTTGTCTCCCTCTGAATTTGCCCCGGGACAAATTCTACCTTTTAGATCAAACAAACAGCACGCCACCACCCTCCCTCCTCGAGCAGAGAGAAAAAGAGACGGGGGAGAGGGACAGGATTGTTCGCTGTGGACTGTAGCACTGCACTCAAAGGGATGTTCTCCACTCCAAAAGTCATGCTTGCGCAGTGCAGGCAGCAGATCTCAGCTTGACCAGTTCAGGACTTCTTGTAGAGAGGGCATGATCCTCAGAGACAGACTGGCCATTTCCCACTTTAACCTATGCACTGGGGACACTGAAACGTCTTAAAACTATTAAGTGTGTCAATAGAACCCGTTTGAAGACACACTCGAGACACTCACAAAGATGGACACACTGCAGACAGCTACTTAATAAGACTCGACGACACGGATGCTTTCACACACCCCTCCCTAGGACGTGCGGTTTCACCGGTCTGACAACTTAACACACATCCCACTTTGACAGTATTCCAGATAAGCTTTGTTTAGAACTACTGTCAGTGGGAAATACTCATCCAAACTCACCTAGGCAATGCTGGCACTAGGCTAACATTAGGGTCTTATCTGAAAAACACAATACCATGGTGCCTTTGCCAAAGTTTCCCTTTAAAAAAAAAAAAGCGTTACTTTAATCTGTAACTCTTTGGCCCCTATTCAGACTCGCACTGAATAAAAGGAGTTACTCAATAGCATTAGCACCACACAGCTTGTCAACGCAATAACAAGCCGTCATTATTAACTCAGTGACTCTGAGGAATGTTAACAAAATAAGAGCAGAAGTCTGCAAGATAATGGCTTGGTCTTGGGAGATTCCACTGTTTATTTTTTCACCGCACGCCTTTAGTATGCTGAAGGCCTCAAAGCATCTGACAATGCCTACTTTCAAAAGTCACTACTCAAGCTATGTGCTGAGACACAGACTTGCCTGGCTACCTCCCACAAATTCAGCACTTACTATAAACCACCAAAGTACTGCTCAAAAAACAAGAAAGCAAATGCTTAAGGAAAACCACTGATGAGAAGATATTTTAGAAACCGACACCTATTTTTAAAATGGATCAGTTTTGCTACCCCTTGGGGGACAAATGCAGAATCGAAAATCTGCTGGTCAGACGATATACTAAAACTGCTTCCAAGCCTCTGCTCCTTCACCTCCTTCCTTCACTCCTAAGAGCTTCCAGCTCTTTTGTCCCTCCTTTTCCTAATTGCACCACCAGCCTTTTCATTCCCCCCATGGTTCCCCGGAGGGACAAAAACCAGTCAGTCACCAGCTCTCGATCCTGTAATAGTCCGGATCTCACCAGAAGAGATTTGGAACATTATTTTCATTATCTTCAGAAGTCACACTAGTTTCCAGAAGCCTGCATTTCAAAACACAGTGCAAGAGAATTTCCCCCACAGTGTTATGGGCGATGCACCCTGAAATTAAAAAGAGCCGGTAGTACCGTACTGTATCAGTTAAAAAAGCTGCTTGTCATTCATATTCACTGGGTATGAATAATAACCATTGTGCTAATTTAAAATCTGACAAATTGTGCAAGATGATATAAAATATTGTGCCAAAATTTTTGTTTTAAAATGCATTAATTTTCTGTTAAAATGAAGAAAAAAAAAAGTTAATGGATTTTGCAAAGATACCATAATTTTAAACAATGCTAGGCTCCCCAGTACTGCAGATCAATGTGTCTTTTCCTTGACCCCGTTCCACTTTACTTTTTTAAGATGTTGTTTTCTTGGTTTGCAAGGGTCAGGTGGGTTTAAATTTATAGCTTTTCGGTTATAAAATCTGTAACCTGAGCAGCGTCCATTTGTCTGCAGACTTTCTTTCCCTGTGATCTGCCCATGTGTGTTTCTGCTAGCGTGAAAAGTAAACTGAGCGCATACACAGATCAAAAACTACAAACCACAAACAAATCTTTAAAACACATCACAACACAAATGCAGAGAGCCACTTGCTGAGCATGTAAAAAGATGTCTGGCATTCTTGTTCTTGTCGTGTAGTTAGAGTATGGAATAGTCTTCCTGCTAGTGTAGCACAAGCTAAAACCCTGGGTTCCTTTAAATCAGAGCTAGATAAGATTTTAACACCTCTGACCTATTACTTAAGTTCTCCCCAAATGAGCTTGATGTTATTTTGGTATTTTTTTATTTATTATCAGTTTTTTTGACACCTTAATCTTATCACCACAAATTTTTAATTTTTTTTGGAGCCATTATCTAGCACAAAGAATGCAATGCAAAAGGCCACCAAATTACACGCTGCCTGCGACAGATTTTATTATGAACAGCCCCATCTCTGGGGAGGGGTGAGACCCAGGCCAATCCAACTTATTTGGGGCCCCAGCTAACGGCAACAAACCATGTAATGGGAATCACCGTGCCTGCTATTGCTCGGTCACTGTAATACAGATGCAACTATAATTAAGAGTAATAACTCACCGGCCAGTGACAGTCTGCAGCGTGACCTTTCTGGACTTTCTTGCCTAGCGAGTGCCAAACGTCTTTAAATGCCATGAGGAGACTAACGTGCTTGTTACTCTGTTCATACACACACCTGAATGTCATCGTCTGAAATGATTTGATACGTTGAAGGCATTTTCAGCATCATATCCAAATTCAGTATAATGACAGATGGTCCTGGTCTTACCTAATTTCTCTCCAGTGCTTGTGTACTTTATTGGGAAACTACAATGTTCCCAAATCACCATTTACGACTGACTGTAACCAACATCTACTTAGGTTCCGCGCATGTCAAGAAACATATTTAATGGTTTTGTTGTGTGTACTTAATCAAAAATGATGTATTGAACTGTATGTGACTGCGACGTGTACCATTGCAGCTCTAATATTTAGCCAAAATATTAGATGAAATGACATGTATACTCTAAGTGAAAAAATAATACAGTTATTTAACCATTTATTATTTAGCATATCATTATCTAGGCAAATCTCGAGAGTGCAGGCAGGGCCCCCTGAGAGTGCAGGCAGGGCCCCCTGAGAGTGCAGGCAGGGCCCCCTGAGAGTGCAGGGCCTGAGACAGCCACAATGGTTGTACCATCTTAAAGATTATGAAAGGTGACATCATTCATTCAAATACAAAAACCCAAAGTTCTTATTACTTCACAAAATCTTTCATTGATTTCCAAGCATTTTTTTAAACACAATCACACGTCTTTCTCACAGAATATGTTGATAGCTCAGGGAGACAGGAAGTAGAAAGCTGCCACTATTACACAGTGACCACAATGCAACACAAAGACAAGCACAGCTCTAATCTAGGAAATGACACAACAGACGTCCACATCCTGTCACACTGCTGCTTTTCTAAGAGGGGAACCAGTGAAATCCTCATACAAACAGCATATGCTCACCTGCAGTATCCTGTGCCATTGTTAAAGATGATGCAGCTTGCGTTGTTCACACAGGGCCTTGTGGAATCTAAACACTGTAGAGCTGTGAAACAAAAAGGTACACCTTTAATAAAAAAGGCAGGTGACTGATTACCAATATTCCGAAGTTGCAGCAAGTTTACATAAACCCCTTTTGAGTCAAAATATTCAGGAATTCCACATCACAGTATCTGAAGTAGAGATGCACTGATCCAATCAGTATTGGTGCCGATCTGGACCTATTAGACAGATTGGCTATTGGCCATACGTGACCGATTCACCTCCGATACATTATCTTTATTATCTCTTATTTCGTGGTAAATCTATTTTTAAAATCAAGTCAGACGACAGCCGTTTCCTGTTTTAGATGTTTTTTGCAGCAATCAAGCTGAACGCTAATGCTGCCACTCAGTCTTTTTGCCACTCAGTGGATGTGAGCACAGTGGCTTGGGCTGTTTTGCACACTCGCTACAGCTTGTGATACACGAGGGGCTGCTATCGCAGTGAAGTAAGTGATGCTGTTGCCAGCGGGAGAAACATTGTGGGGCATTTTAAGCATTTGCCACCTGCGTAACCTCACTTGGAAGATATTCAAATAGAACTACAAATACCTCAAAAACGCTTAAAACAAGATCTACAAACGTGGTGGAACAGTATGTTATGTGTTTCTAGTAGCCTAATTAAAGATTTTCTAGCATACATTTTTCATCTGTATTTGCTAGTTTAAAAATAACAAAAGTATAATCATATATTATATTAAAATATTACAGTAAAAGAAGCCGTTGTATCAGAATCTGTATCGGTATTGGGAGCTGTGTATCAGAATTGAAAAAATGTGGATCAGCCCATCCCTAGTCTGAAGTAGTTTAGATTCCACTTACAGGAGATACAAGAAAAAGGGATACTTTGTTCCACTTTTATATAGTCCATTTGAACATTGCTTCTACACATTTAGCCTGGGTATCTCATCCATGCCCACAAAATTTCTCAGAGTTACTTATCTGTTGCATATTAGCAGTCAAGCTGTGCTGACAGTTTATGTAAGCTAAGGTCTAACTATCGCAATAGCTAATTTGCCAAGTTACATTCAATTCTGTTGCAAAATATTTTGGCTGAACGGTTAAAATAACACTGCAACACATGGGTCTTTTGACCAAATTTTTGACATCTGGCATAAATAGTTACTACTCTCTGCCCCAAATTTGCCAGATTATCTAAATACAATCCATCCTCTGTACTGCAAGACAAGCTAAAGTTGAGAAAAATCCAGTAACTAATTAGGACAGCTGTTTCTTTTGGATTATCGTTGTTAATAGAGATTATCTGCTCATTATGAAAGAGCTGTTTATTATACAAGTTATTAAAACTTAAAGCAGCAAAAAATACATAAAAAAACAAGACTGATTCACTGATTTCACAGCACCAAACAGTCAATTGTCCAAGTTCATACAACAGACAAGAATAAAAGTACCTAATCCACTATCTATGGCATCTTTGTAGTGCAGCTATTTGTCCAAGAACCACTGCTGAAAAGGTAGTGAGAAACACTTAAAAAACATAGGCTCCACAGAGCAAACATCTTCATAAACAGGCACCTAAACTGTGTATGAACTGTGAATCCTGATACCAATTTAATGCACTTCTGATATTTAATTGGTTAGATCACACACTTCATGTGTGCAGTGTGCCGTCAATCAATAAATCAACTAGGAGGATAAAAGGACCTTGCAAAGATCTACACATCAGAAAGGCCGTGACCTCCTGCCTACCCCCTACCATCTGAAACCAAAGGCAATAAAAGTGAAACCATAGAACAACAGACACGACAGTCACTCTCACGAACACTCCCCGATGCAGAACAGACAGCTTTTGTTGGTGGGTATGCAGTCACACCATTTTAAGCAATAATCTTTTTGATAGGTACATGGAGTCTTTTTCGCAGTACATGTTGTGGTTCAGGATTCTGCTATGCAAAAACATTTAGATGTGGAAGATATATGCATAGATAATGCAAAGATAACGAATTAACCATTTTTAAGTATGATTAAGAACCAAATCAAAAATGTGTTACTAAATCTCATCTTGAAAGTTATTCCGGACAGCCAGACGAAGGCTGTTCTTTGGAGGGAGCAAGACAGTAAGTCAGGTGACTCTGCTACAGCTATGATACACTGCATATGTACATGCATGATACACTGTGCAGCACAGGAAGTGCCGGTTAGGTTCAGGTTACTTCCTCACGCGCTGCTGTAATACAGAGGCTTGGGTTTGCCGCTCTGTGACCTACACACACCAACCCCACACACTACTGCCACTATGTTAATGATCATATAATACGTCGGCGAGTAACATGCAAGTACTCAAAGGTGCAGCATGGAAGGGTTCATTACATCATCATGCCAACACGAAGTGATCTATTAAACAAGCAAAAATTCTGATTAAATGTGCTTATTTTTTTTTTCTAGAAGTTATTTTAAATTTTTGAAAGTATTAATTTACTTAGTTTGTGTGTGAAGATTCATGCCAAAACAAATGCTGGTCTTTATTTTCCTGAGCTTAGCATTTTTTTCTAATGTTGA
Source organism: Mormyrops attenuatus (assembly GCA_026777985.1). Lineage (NCBI taxonomy): Eukaryota > Metazoa > Chordata > Actinopteri > Osteoglossiformes > Mormyridae > Mormyrops > Mormyrops attenuatus. The sequence continues at coordinate 4,301,272 of JAODKC010000036.1, forward strand.
AAAATTTGACAGCGTGCGTAACTGTGAAACCATTAAAGCCTAACACTGCATCAGCTGGTGCCGATTCACGGTTTTCATGAACAGAGATAAATGAGGGAAGACAGGGGAAGAAAAGCCCTCTTTTCAGTGGTCTGACAAGGCCTACAGACTCACATACACAGTCATTCTTCCACAAAGAATTTTCCACACAACATGCCCAGCAGACTGACATTAACTAACCAATTTACATTCAAAACCCCTCAAAAGCTATGACTTGTTGCAGCCTAATTGAGACAATGAAGGTCACCGCTCTTTCCTAGAGAGCAAAACGATCTCCAGAACAGACTGACTTGTTACGTACACCATTTGTCAAACAAATCCATGTAGTAGTACCACTCAATTTCATTATTAGCCAAAAAATAGATTGTGAAGATTGTGAAGATAAAAATAGATATTTTAGTCCCACGCTTACTGTTCACATTATAATCAAACCTCATTTAATTTGCATTCTTTACACAAGTTTTGAGAATTTTATCATCTATTACAAAGAAAAAGGCTGGTTGTAACGCAATAGGATCAGTAATGCTTTCTGATCAGTGTCTGGTAAGGTACTTAAGTGAGAGAAGGGGAAAAACAGACGGAAGGTTAAAAAAAAAAAAAGACAGCAATTGTTCAGTGCACTAAATCAAATCCAGCACTCCCCTCCTCCTTCACATTGCCCTTTCATTCCAGGTGCTTCCTTCTCTTTTCCTAGTTGCATTAAGTCAGTGTGATAGCCAAATGAGAGAAGGAATGGAGAGAGAGAGAACAGAGGGAGGGAGGGCAAAGAGGAAAAAAAGCTGGACAAATCATATTTCTCATCTGGCACGGGGACAGCCTCTGACGGCTGCTGATGGGAGTGTGAAGCCGCGAGGCGTTAACGCGACACAGAGACAGAAAATGCTCACGGCATGATCTGGAGCCCCAGCTGGCAGAGGCCCACTCACCACCGGGAGGAACTAGCCATGACAGCGCCATCCAGATGTGAGGAATGGTGTGTGCCAGCGCAGCGATGGTGAACGCCTGAGGGTGTGTCCCATATGTGGTGTGCACTACTGACCGGGTGCCAAGCAGGGCCGATATGTACCCTTTTCAAAGAAAGACTAAATAAGAGGGCTAGACTGAAAGGGTCCAAAAAAAAGACGGGAAATTAGAAGGCATCCGGGAGAAGAAAAAAAATAAAAAAATATCAAAAAGCCAGAGGGAGTCTCTCAGAACTGGAGACAGTCCATAATGAACTGGACAGGAAGTTGTTCATACGCACTCAGGAAGCAACTCAGTTTCCTAGAATTGCTTCATTCCCAGCTGTTCAGTGCTGTGTATTGCTCAGCTAAATGGCTGCTTTAAGGACACGAGCAGGCTCTTCTGTTTAATAAAAAAATAATTTCTATGGTGTCGCTCACTGACGTACATGAACAGCAATGCAAACTTTTACATGAAATTTTATGCAATTCAGAACCCCAGTAACCATATCTAACCAGTTCCCTGGAGAAATAAGGAACCCCAGCCCAGCTTCTTTTTTTGGGGGGGGGGGGGGGGGGGGGAACATGGGGTAATTCAACCGCAACTATAACAGGAATGCTAAAAAACTAAATAGAA
>JAODKC010000036.1:4302988-4318236 GCA_026777985.1 Mormyrops attenuatus
CACAAAATCATTCCCACCCCCGCCCCCCTCCCACCACCCCCCCCCCCCCCCGGTTTTTGGTGTGGGGGGGGGGGGGGCGCCAGGACCATAGGATTATTCTACCTCTACTATAACAGGAATGCTAAACATCTTAATTCTCATTTAATGCTCTAAACTGGCCTACAGCACAGAGACAGTATGAAAGTGGCTGCAATCTATAAACTTTCAGCTATTGTAGTGCATCTCTTATGTACGCTCTTTTCCACTGTTCCTCATCTTTCCTATTCTTTCTCTTACTTGTTCAGTCCCTCTGGATCCAGCAATTCAGTGGTGAATGCGTGTCAACCATTGCTCAGATGACTGATCAATCAATTCAACCTCACAATATTTAATCAGACAAGGGAAATCTCAGTAGGAAAAAAGGCTGCTATGAAACAACAAGCGTCAGGGAGCGCAAGCAATCCAAAACTACAAACCAGGGATCTCAAAAGGTCAGGGGAAAAAAGAATTCTGTGTTGATGCAGCCTGTAATTCTACATTAAATTCCCTAAATTGCACAATAACCCTAAAATATTGCTTTCCTCCCTAAACACTACACCAGATAAACCAGCTTTTGGTAGTGATTTTTTATTTCATTTGTATCCAGTGCAACCAGAGAAAATACATAGGCGTATAAGGTCGTTTTATTTCCTAATATTGCCAGGTCATATACAGCTGACACAATATTAAAAACAATTTTATTCGCATTCAGCAATTATATAATTGTCTTAACGGTCATTCAAACCAACCTAAAAATTATGTACATCTTTCCCCACAAACTCTTGTTCATTAATCTCATTGGCTAACCAGTTTGGTTAGTCTGCACAAAGCTTCCATCAAATTTACAGCACAGTAGTAATTTCGATGCAGCTTACTAATGAAGACTCCTGTTGAGCAATACTGTATTACCTCAAGGGGTTTAAGTCATAATAGATTCGGATATTTTAATAATACAACTACAATAGTAAGGTGGATCACGAAATGCGAGACAGTCTGCTGGGATAATGACTACGGTTTCCTAAAATCCAGTTAAGAACTTTATCAGTCCCCAGTGTGTAGGATATTGGTTTTTGAGCAGCGATGTAATCATCTCTTACACGGGATTGTGCAAGCTGTAATAAAAATGGATCTAATCCCAGACTGGACCACAGCATTACCAGCCGGAGAGTATCCAATAATGTGGTCGTTTGGAAGGAAGTTGTGTGTGCGCGTCTCTGTGCGCACCAACATGCCATTTCTTAGGCGGGAGGCAGCAAAACAATACGAGATTGTCAATGTATGTGAAACTATATTTGTACGGGTTCGTTCGAACACCGAACCCACCAGTGCCAGTGGGACGGGACAATGTTCAGCAATGCAAGGTTGTGGGCGGGGCAATAAAAAAGCTATTGTCTCTCCCAGCCAGTTTCTTGGCTTGCCGGGGATAAATCATATTTCACACCACGCATCAGCAGCAATGTGCTGGAGGAACGGCGCCCTGGAAGCGCGAGTGCCTGTGCCGAGTAAATATACGGAGCCAGCGTCCCACGCAAGACTGACAGTGCCTCTGTCATGTAACGAAAAACGTCCTATGAAGACCGAGTTTGATTCAGAGGAGCCACAAGTTCATTGCTTTTACAATATAACGAGCCGTCTTCCGCGAAGTGATTTAATGCAGCCTTCTGGATGAGTGAGAGGGAGCGCGTCAGTGGGTGTAATGTTAAAAAAACAGCAGCATTCCAGCACCTTCTCCTTCTGCCTACAGCAGTTTTGTCTTCCCTCCCTTCGTTACACGGCTCTGCTTCGGAAAGCGCTATTTAATGCGCCAAAGGTGTGGAGCAGAGCGCAACACCCACCTCATGCATTTTTTTTTCCCTCAACATTTTACTCTCGGTTGTTTGAAATACGCCCTCACGTTAATATATCAAAAAAAACTGTTCAACACGTGATATTTTGATTCGGTTCCCCTCTTCTTACTCAGACAGGTACGGGCACAGGGGTTTTTAAAAATGAAAAAATCCCATCGCTATTCATTTAAAACATACGATTTTTTTAGGAAAGACTAGGGGATTCCAGAAAACTTTTAGCAGTTATTGTCCACTAAAACTAAAACGATCAAAAAGTATGGGAATATGCGTGAATATAACCTATATTGCCCGGCAACCCTTCGCAGTGCAGAGCGAGTGCTGGAAAAGCAATACAAAGTAATACGTTGTATAGGAATTCAAAGTGGGCTCCGCAGGATCCATTTTGGAGTCCGGACTCTGGAAACATCTGGGCTGCGGTGCGACTCGCTGCTTCTGCTGGACACCAAGTCGTTGATCTCAAAGCAGCAATCCACGGCAAGTCGTTAACTTATTCACTTCGCTTACTTAAAGCACAAATTCTCCCAGAACCGAAAAGGCACCGCATATTTCCTCCTAATTATTTGATCACTGACATTGAGCCCCATTTTCCAACCGCTGTATACACCCTCCCTGGCAAGTTAGCTACCTACGCTGCAAGTTAGCTACCTAAAAATCATGCGAACTGTTCAATTCAACAATGAAATGTTCCTTATAGCCTCTCCATATACATTTCTTTCTTTAAAACACATTCCTCAGCTACACACCAAAGTCAGCCATGGGGCAAGGAGATTAAGTAGTCCAATTAAACAAAACATTCCTAAGTCAACTTTAAGCTGATAGTTTAATTTAACAGAACCCAGTAACATACAATCATTTGCTCATTCTTACTTTACTTATCACTATTTGACAAAAATAATCGAGGAGCGCTACTATGTAGTACAGATGTAAACTTGCAACCACGTATAATGTAATGCAACCATTTAACCCAATTAAAGATGAACTTGCCCCAGTTAGGATGCGTACTCACCCGCTGAAATGTGGATCCAGCAAGCGACGAAGAAGATGACTTTGCCCGAAGAAACACCGGGTAGCTGACCCATGTTTTATTTAATTTCCACATAGAGCCGCCAGCGCCAGGCTGAGCTCCGTCAGGTTAGCTAGTCTAGTTTAGCTAGCAAGGTGAAGTAATAAAAAACTAAATAAAATTCAGCAAACTCTTGTTAAAAGCGTTTTTTTTTTAATTAAAAACGTTCAATTTCATGACCTACTCACTCATTTTCGTCTATTTTGGCGGATTTTTAAAGTGAAGTCGAGCTCTAAGTTTCTAAACTTTTCTCCTCGCTCCCTTATCACTGTACTGAGAGGAAAATGTATTCTTCCGCAGGAAATTACGGGTAGATCCATCAATGAGTGTTTACTCTAGCAAAAATCATTCACTAAAATATGACTATCCATAAATATCGCATACAACTTTTCTGTTATATTACATGCAAATAACTAGTTAAAAATGGGTTACAAATAGTTCTGACTTTTAAGCGTATAACTGCATTCACTATCTACTTTCAGGCTAAGTGCTTCTACCTCGCTTTCTCCGTAGCCACGGCGGAGGAATTTTTTTACCCAATTTCTATTTCTCAAAGATGGTATGAGTCAAATTTAACCCGTTCATTGATTATGTTTTTTTTTTTCGTTCTTTTGTCACTGTCCGTTCTCCCCTTCTCTCCTTTTGTCTTGCGTTTATCCCAAAGAACGATTTATTTAAAAAATATAACTTGCGAAGTCACGGTATTTCCAAAATTAGTAAGCCCCACGTTGACGGAGCACAGATTTTACACGCTAATTTGTGGTAATGTGTTTTATGAAAGTATTATTCTTTCTGTCGCAAACTCTAGTGGTCTTCACCCTGCGCCATGTAAGATTGGGACTGGGGTTTTGTAAAGGCTGCTTAGCAGGGAAATGTCAAGAAGGTTGGTGATACGCTGCGCGAGGGAGGATTTTTTTTGCGTTTACTGCTGGATATTAAAAATTTATATGCTGCATCAATGCACATTACCGAAGGGGGGAGGGCTGCATAGAATGATAAATTTATTTCTAAAATCACATAGCTTAATATGTGGCAGCAGAAGAAATCAGATTTTCCATCTGTGTTTTTTCTATTATTCCCAAGTAGGAATTCCAGCTTAAACCAGAACACCTTACCGATAGGGATCTGAAATTTTTCATTGCTCAGCATTTGATCTGCTGCAGCTACTGGTATAGTACAGCATATCCCTTCTTTTTAAAATAAAAACTTAGAAACTACTTTTTATGCCACAAGGGTGTTACACTACTACCTTAGTGTTTTTCCCAGTCAAAAATGAGAGTCTTTTGATATATTTACCGATGCTCTTTTTGGGATAACTCCAAAATTAATGAGATTTTCTGGTATACAACTTTACAGGCTCTGATATCTCTATTCCAATAGAATTCCAAAAGAGATCACTAGTTTTGGTTAAAAATAGTTATGTGTTACTAGTAGTATTACTAGTAGATCAGCTGATGACCTTCTGCTGAGTAAGACAGACCCTTTGTGATCAACTGATAAAGCCAGCATATTTCAGCAGAAATTCCTGGATGTTCTGAACATTGCATGTGAATGTGATTGTTTAGTGTAAGCTGAATATGTTTTTTGACTGTTTATTTTTCAGTGTTGCGAAATGTATTAATCTTCTAAAAACATAGTTGTAAAAGTTTAACCCACAATAAAGATCTACGTTTTCAAAGCTGTCACTGGTGGTTTAAGATTATTTAGCACCATGAAATATTTCCTTGTTTTAATAACAATAGAGTGCCACAAACAGTGGCCCGTTTGGTAGTACTGTTGCCTGATACCCAGTGCTTGAAGAGGGCCAGTACTCACCGGTATTCAGTACTGGTACCTCTTTGCTTTTCTTTTCAGAGTACCAGGAATGTTTCTTGTGTGCTGGCACTGAATAACAGGGGGGGTCTGGCACACTTCCCACTTCTCCTCTTGGGTTTTTCTGACATGCTCAAGGGACGGATAACTTGGAAATCCTGGGCATTCTTGGGAAGATTAGCTGGAAAAATGTAGCATAATAATTCTATATGTAAAATTAATACTATAGTATATTTTAATTCTTCCTGTGGAAGATTTAGCCTGCCTTGTGCCCAGCACGTCGTCGGATTTACTCCAGGCCCACATGTCCGTCTACAGGGTAAGCGGTTGGAAAATTTGTGTATATATTTGAATTTTCCAGAATATGATAAATATGACATTTCAGTTTAATTTAAGTTGAATTTTAATTTAATGCCACCATTTGTGAGACTCTGGCTTTCTTTAGGCCATGAAGCCCCCCCCCCTCCATTTAGGAATACTCCCACTGGGCCTTTTGTTTTATCAGATTGTAAAATACAATGGCGGGGGAGTGTCTCCATACAGGATCTTTCCAGATCCACCTTATTCTTTAATCTCCTTGTTTAAACTGCCCTCAGAAATTCAAACTACTGGCACTGAAAGGTATTCAGGTTTGGGGATTGAGGCGACTGCTCCAGAATGTTGATTTTTATAAAGTCTCACTTTCCTGATAGAGACAATCGGCTTTTGGTTAAAAGCCCTCATGTCAATGACCTCATGAAGGCCAACAGGACAAGTGTGACTAACAGCCTGATAAGACCAACAGTCCATCACGGTATTTTATAGTAGATATGGCATTCCTTTCTGTATAGCAATCAAGTCCACCTATGGTCTACATAAGTAGAAGCCTTTATTCATGCTTCATCTTACCAAAGTACCCTGTCTCCATCCCAGCCTCCAAGTTTTTTGGCAACCTCTAAGTGCTAAAATGTGTTGATTGTTTTCAGGGGAGTTGTTACACATAGATTGACATTGGTATTGGAGGTGCCGCTTGATGGCATATTTGGATATTTGTTGTGTAATTCTCCATCTGTGTGGGTAAATGGGGGACATTTTCTAAAAGAAGGTAGATTTAACTGTAAAATGTGACAAACTAATATGTTTTAGAAGAACTACAGAAATATAAGAGAAAAGTTTATGTCTCATTCAGCTGTATATTAATGGCATTGACTGAGTAACCAAGAGTAGTGAGTAATCAATATCCATTGGTTGTTAAGGGTAACATTTGTGTCTGAATACCAGATATGTTTAGTAATTTGTTGGGTAATGTCATGAAAAACAAGAATTACTACTGTGACATGCTGCTTAGGCATGTTTTCTGTCGCCATTTTCCTCAGAATAGGAGTGGCTTGGTGCAATTTTCATGAGTCAGGAATGACAACAGTGTTCTTAATATACAAATAAATAAAAATACAGCAAATGATGTTCACAAAGCCCTCTGTGGGGAAAGAGGTGCACGGCGACGGACTGAGATGCATATCGCTAGTGTTTGATGGCTTAACTACGGCGTGCGGTGCATGTACCGCCGGTGTGAGAACATCAGGTCGAGGATGACTGGCTCAATGGGAGGCCCTGAAGCATCCAAGCACATTTGCAGGACAGCATTGATCAGAGTAAACACAGCTGTCAGCCAGAGAACGATTTACACTGCTGGAGCACAGTGTCAGGGGGCAGATAAAGAATGATTTACAATATTTAGTAGAGGGAAGAAGAAGACTGATTGGCTCAGCCCTGGCTACCTGCTCCCTGCTTCCCATTCTGTGACTGTGGGAATATGTCCGAGACCAAATCACTGACTTGTCACAGCGAGGAGGAATCAGGCCAGCTTCTGTACCGTATCTGAGTGCTCAGGCAGTTGCTGACTATTTGTCTTGTGCCCTTTGCTCTTGCTGTCTGTGAAACTGTAATTTTGTGGCCATTAAATGTTGGTGACAGGGCAAACAGACTGAAGATTCAGGGAATGCATTTTACATGCCGAACTCTCACCCTAGTACCCCCCCCCCACCCCCCCACCTTGCGAACACACTCCCCAAATACACACAGACATTGCCGGAAGCATCACCTCTCTAATGCCCCTTAGAGTGAAATCAGAGAAGGGTAACAGGAAGCATGCGGTGTATTTAGGGAAGATTATCTCCCTGTGACTAGTTTACACCATAGGAAATGCAAACCGTGGTCATTTATACACTCAGTGTAGGATAGAAAAGACATAAGAGCAATGTGAGAATATGACAGATACCTAAAGCCGGTGAAGACGTTGGAACGAAGCCCTGCTGACGTGCATGGAACATTTACATTCTTGTAAGGTTGTGTCCTGTACATGTATATTATCATATTTCAAGATATATGCATTTATAACATCGTTATACAACATTTATACACTTTTAACATTATTATAATCATGGGTATAATGTATTTGTAATTCTCATATTTTTTTGTGGGGGGAGGAGGAGGGGGCTTGTACATGTTCCTCAGTAGAAGGCTTTTGTTAGACATTTGTTTGACATAGCCATTGCCTAAGTTAAGGGATTTTAAAAAAGAAAAAAAAAGGTTAAAGTAAAAAAAAATAGAGCGAAATTGGCTATTAAGCTGAAAAACAGAAGAGTTCAGCTGGTGAATAGAGGCAGGGAAGATGCGTGAGGATGTGAGGATGTGAAGGTGTGAGGATGTGAGGATGTGAGGATGTGAGGGTGTGAGGATGTGAGGGTGTGAAGGTGTGAGGATCTGAGGATCTGAGGGTGTGAGGGCGTGAGGCCGTGAGGGCGTGAGGACGTGAGGATGTGAGAGTGTGAGGGCGTGAGGATATGAGGGTGTGAGGATGTGCGGGTGTGAGGATGCAAGGGTGTGAGGGTGTGAGGGTGTGAGAGTGTGAAGATGTGAGGGTGTGAAGGTGTGAGGATGTGAGGATCTGAGGGTGTGAGGAACTGAGGGCATGAGGGTGTGAAGGTGTGAGGATGTAAGGGCATGAGGCTGTGAGGGCGTGAGGGTGTGAGGATGCGAGGATGTGCGGGCGTGAGGATGCGAGGATGTGAGGGCGTGAGGGTGTGAGGATCTGAGGATCTGAGGGTGTGAGGATGTGAGGATGTGAGGGTGTGAGGGTGTGAGGATGTGAGGATGTGAGGGTGTGAGGCTGTGAGGGTGTGAGGATGTGAGGGTGTGAGGCTGTGAGGGTGTGAGGGTGTGAGGATGTGAGGATGTGAGGGTGTGAGGCTGTGAGGGTGTGAGGGTGTGAGGGTGTGAGGGTGTGAGGATGTGAGGGTGTGAGGGTGTGAGGATGTGAGGATACACAAAGGGCAAAAGCGGTGACTGTGTGATCTAGGAATAGGACTGAGATGCAGACATCACTGTCTCCTTTGCTGGCTTTACGATATAGGATATAGGATTCCCAGCCGTCTGACTCTTCTCTTCCTCAACCACCATCCCAAACTTTGGCCTATTTGTTCAGACAACTGAAACACTGTGGAATGAAAGTCAATGCGATTTCACAAATTATATATGCAATTTTCTCAATGTATTAATTTGCCAGACTGCTGGAGGCCGCAATACATTCACATCACATTCATATGATTTAGCAGTTGCTTTTGTCCAAAGTGAAGTACAAGTGAGGCAAACAGCACATAACAAACACACAAACATTACAATAGTAAATATTCTGTAACACCATCATTTCAATAACATTATGGCCATTAATCTATTAGCAGATCAGTCATACCTGATAGTCTAAAGTCCAAATATTTTGATCATAACTTGCTTATATGTTAGGCAGTCCATGGCTCTGTGAGGTACGTCTCTGTGCTTGTTGGGTCCCTGAGCCAGATCCTGGACACCAATTGCTCCAGGGACTAGCTAACCCTGCTTTGGACAGAAAGACTCAATCAGGTTTTTGTCAGCTTGCCGAAAGACAGCGTTGTCGCTGGTGAGATGCGGCAGTAGATACAGGCGGACCGATGGTTGCGTCTGATATCACCTGCAGACTGATGCGCTGTGTCATGGCCGTCTGCGCTGGTCAGGGTTGAGAAGAGGCTCGCTGGCGGGTCCCAGCGACGCCATGACATGGGGTGTTGAGTGGCGGAGGGATGCGGAGAAACGAAGATGGGGGGGGGTGAAGGTGTGAGATTTTGGGGGTGAGAGGGGCATATGTCTTGAAAGATGACCTGGGGGGTTGGCAGGTGGGTGGAATGTGTGTGGTGTGCAGGATTTGGACCTATCTGGCCCTGTCCTCCTGCGCTGGGCTATTTATACTCCAGTGTGGGAAAATGGATGGCTTATCCCGTTTGAACCCGATTCTGTTATTTTAATGATTTCTTTTGGTACATTATAGCAGATTGCATTCTTGATAGAAGCCTGAATGGTCAAAATGTCTGATAGGCTGCTTAATCAATTTCTTACTTTGTAAGGTTCTTATATATGTATGTGATAATTTATATGAGTGTGTAGGATTCCTGTTAACAATATCGTGCCTCTTATAGTTTCTTTGGGCTGATGTGCTGGACAGTTCCGGAAATTCTCTGACTGCCTTCACAGAGCTGAGAGAAAACCAATCTGCCGATGTCACCCATCATCATGGTAAGTATTGTTGGGGAGGTGGGAGACAATTGAAGCTAAAATGATGAAGAGCTTCAAAATGTTTGTCCTAATTAGTGATGATCAGTGTCTTTTACAGCAGCTCGTGTGATGGGCATTGTGAGAGTGAGTGTTAAACTGAGTGTGAGTGTTAATGTGAGTGTTAGTGAGAGAGTGAGTATTAAACTGAGTGTGAGTGTTAATGTGAGTGTTAGTCAGAGAGTGAGTGTTAAACTGAGTGTGAGTGTTAATGTGAGTGTGAGTGTTAAACTGAGTGTGAGTGTGTGCGCGTTTTCATCCAGAAGAGTGTAAAGAGAGAGTGTCTGGGGTCTGGCCAGGCTGGGCTTTATTGTGTCATAAATTCACGAGCTGCTGGACGACAGGCATGGCTGGTATTCACGCCTCATCACTCTGAACTAGGGCCGGAGTGAGCTGAGCAGGACCTGTTTGGGCTGCTATTAATACCCCCTAAGCCCACGCCGCCCACGGGGCAGCACGTCGGCACCACTGCCGCTTCACAGACATGATAGACCTTCTGCGTCTCAGGTATTATCTGTCGCTGTCGACATGTGATTTCCTTGAACCCTGACTTGCACATGAGGGCATTTTTTTTATACGAAAGTGCGATTGCTAAAGAGGCACCACACGGAGGACTTCCCGGCTGCGCCTTTGGTCGTATAGGATGACACGGTCTGGCTCAGAAAGTATCTCTGTTTCAAGCGGCTCCTGGGCGCCATGGAAAATGTGCGCCGCCACCACTGCCGCGGGTCTGTCCGCAGCAGAGGGCTGTTTAAGGGCTTGTAACATGCTAATGCTATTACTGCCCTAAACCATTACTACAGGTGCAAAGACAGCCATGCGTGGCTGACAGTGCAAAGTATTTTAGGCATTTCCATATCTGTGTGTCTGTTTTTTTGTGTGATTTCTGCCTTGCCCAAAAGAGCATGCAGGTGCCGTGCGAGGATTGGTGTGCACGGGAGGGCAAACTTGTTTACCGTGCTGTAGGTGTAATTCACACACTTACACTGTGCGTGTCTGGATAGCGTGAGATAAGGGACCCGGTGACTGACGGAGGAGTCAGTGTGGCCGGTGTCCCTGAGCTGCAACCTGAACAGGCCCCTGTGAGAAGGACATGGTTCCCAAGCAGTTCCCAGGCCCGTGTGAGAAGGACATGGTTCCAAAGTGGTTCCCAGGCCTGTGTGTGTACACAGTGGGATAATAACTCATGCTGCCCCCGACTTCCTCTTTCTGTCCCTGCCTTTATGACCCCGCGCTGACTGCCAGGCAGCTGCTCCTGTCCTCTGTTCCGGAGATGGGGACCATGAGAGATGGAGTAGCAGGGGCAGGCTGAGGGATGTCAAGAAGGATAGGTGGGCAGTAAGTGACTGAGGGATCAGAAATGATGATCATTAATCCCGTAAACACAATTGTCAGGGTCCTCAACCTAGAGAGCGACAGAATGTGCTGGTTTATGATTGACTTTGCGCCTCTGTGGTGTGACCGTCATCATTGTTTGGACGGTAAGTCACCTTACCTGCCGTCTCACATGAAAATGAGTCACTAACAATTACTAACTAAAAGGCAGCTGCAAACATACAGAATAATGCATCCCCCCCAACCACCAGAACCCTAAAGCTGAAACAAGAAGTCAAGACAAATTCTGAAATTTAAAGGACTTTTTTTTCCAGAAATGTGCAAAGTGTTAATTTCTTTTTCCACGAGCAGGGGAGTTTGGGGGGGCTTGGATACCCTGGCAGATGCGGGGGGCCCAACACTTTTTTAGAGTCCTTAAAATATATATATATCATACCTTGCAAATTTTACCATGGGAGACCCATATCTCTTCAGATTGAAAGTGCCAGCCCTAGTGGAGAGGGTCCGAGGTGACATTTTCTCACGGGGCCCAGAATTTCTAACTACCCACTTGCTTGGGAGTGATTTCACAAGGGCCCACCTTACTATGCGCTATAGTCGTCTGTGAAAAGCCTGTCCTTCGGCGTGGGAGGGGGAACAGGGAGCTTGAGTCGGCGCCCTATGAATGATTTGGGACGGTGACACGAGTGACACACAAACCAAGCTCACGGTCTGGGCTCTGTGGCTTAGACGAGCCAAGCTGTAAAGCGCGTGGGCCGGTTCCTGCTTCCCACCGATCTCCTCTAACACACTCTGCTTTATACTCCAAACAGTCGGTCAGAGGTTAGTACAGGACTTTGTCCCCTACTCCCCCCCGTGTCATACCGTCCAATCAAAATTCATATATCATTTGTTGTGTTACTCTGAATCTGAAGTGTGTTTAAAGCATTAAATATGCAGAAGGCTTTATGGTCAGAGCTTTTCTCAAGAGTAAAGCCACAGTCACTTCCTCCCTTCAGTTCCTTGTCCTCCCCGATACCTGCTTCTCTAAATGCCATCTCTTCACTGTCTAAAGATGTGTTGGAATGACTTTAGACGTTTAAGACTTGCTCAGGCCCCTCACGGGACAGCAGCAGGCGTCACGGATCAGGCCGCCATGTGTTATGTTTTCTCTGGCTCACATATCGAGGAACTCAATATTATGAAACTGGCAGTAAGGTGTAGGTAAAGGAATTGAAGGTCTCCATATATCACACTCTGTTTCAGTTAAAGTGGCTTTGCTGTGTGTTGATGTGACCTCAGTATGGGTGTCACACATCACACTGGCTAAACCTTTTCCGTGCTTTAAATACACTACGCTATCCTCCGTATTATTTCCCTTCCTCTTCCTTTTCTTATCGTTTCCTCGCTCTCTTCTCATTCACTGCTGATTGTTTACAGGCTAAAACTGGCCAGCAGTTTCAGCGGGTCGGGTTACGTTTCCCAGTTTCGTTCACATCTAAACCCATCTTGGGTCTAAGAGTGCTTGGATGCACGGTCTGCCAAAACTCCAGTATCGGGGGTTTTAGGTCTGCTAAAATCTGCAGCTCTGTAAACTTCAATAATCTAATATATCCAACATACTGTTTCGCATAGTTATGTATTAAAAATAAACTGGTCAGTATTGCTAATTAAAAATGAATGTTGTATGTTTTTATATATATAAATAATGAGTGTATTTTTTAGTGTGTGTGTGCACAGTATCAGTGACCCCTGACCACACAAAGTATTTTAATCCAATCAGCTTCATTTTCACATGACTGTCATGCTCTCACTGCTGCCATGGTAACTGAGAGAGAAGGGAGGATGGGGGTGACAAGCAGTACGCCCTCCATGCATTCCATTCTCCATTCTTCAGCTCACTTTCCACTTCTCTGACTTTTGTTTTTTAATGCTGTCTTTCTCCGTAGTATCTGGCAGATCTTTCTCCCAGTAGTAGCTTCCTCTTCTACAGCCCAGCTTCCGCTTTCACATGCATGGGTGGGTGCTAAGCTGCATTCTCCCCGTCATCACCTGCCTCAGGTCTCCTAGAACAGTGTATCCCAACCTGGCAGGGAGCTGGGAGGGAGCAAAAAACATGGACTGTCTGGCAGAAAGCTGGGGGGCGCAAAAACGTGTACTCTCTGGGGGTCCCTGAGGACCGGATTTGGAAACACTGGCCTAGAACACCCTCAGACACACACCCATAAAACCCTCTGTGGGAATTTAAGCCAACTTTGCAGAGATCTAGGAAACCCAGAGAAAAATTATTTGCAGCATGAAGCAAAAAGGGAGGCATCAGAATGGATGGATATTGGTGTGGTTTGGCCCCAGGAGGAGTAATACGAGAGATCATGCTGTCTTGAGGAGCTCCCTGCTTTGTTGGTTATTCGGGGATCTTGTTAGCTGCACTATTAAATGGCAATTAGAACCATCACCAAGTAACAAAAACAAAAAAATCTGCATGCTGTATATCCCTCAGTCAGGGGGCCTTGGAATCACTCTAACCCCCCCCCTTTACAGCACCCCAGAGTGTGTTCCTGTAATGGGATTTCAGGTCTGCACAGATCTCTCCCTCTGGCTTCCTCATGCCCCCCTCCTGCATTCTAGTCATGCCGCCATATTAGTCCTAGCAGAGTTTCTGTATGGCACTCTCCCTCCTGTCTTAAACTGTTGGTTTTCCCCCTCTGAGGTCCAGAAGTACCCCCCCCCCCCATCATGCCCAACTTCAGTGCCGCCCTGCCCACTTGCCGTCTGTCTAAGCCACCCCACCTACCCATCTCTCTGCCTAGCTGCTGGCTTGTTCCATAATTTGCCTGTCTACCTGTGCTGTCCCACCATCTGCTTGAATTTACACTAATTTACTTGACCTTGTACCACCGGCCAGAAGATGCGCATCCCCTCTAAGTCTGGTTTGTCACTCTCTCTGATGGATTTCTTCATTGCCACCTCAGGCTCACTCTCTGGGGACTTTAGGCTCCAGATTTTGTAAATTGCTTTTTGACAATGTGCCTTTTAAAAGTTCTATATAAATAAAATTCGTTTTAACTGAAAAAAAGTTATTACCGATCTCGGATTCAGCGAGTTAATTATTTCACTCAGTGAGTGTTTTCACATCATCTTATACATCAACTACATAATCCACTGAAATTATGGTTTTAATTTTTAATCACTGTAAGGCATTCACTTGCCTGAGAGTTCAGAATTGCGAACTCGGTTGAGCCTTCCGCAATCCCAAAAGTATACAGTATATGGCAGGTTTTCCCAATGAACATCGCCCCCTGCTGGCGCAGATAGAGGTCGCTGCAGTCTTACGGAGGGGCGTCAGCTGTTGTTCACATCGCAGGAGCGCAGTGGGGGCATGGATACCGTACAGATTAGGGGGGCAGAACTTCAAAGGGGTCTAGAATATTTAAAATGATAAAATTATATGAAGTGGTGCCGGAAGGGTTTGTTTCACACTTGGTGCTTCCTTACAATTAACTAACACGTCTAAATTTCCCGAACTTGTTCTTCGAAACCATGGTTTTTAGCAGACATATTATTTTTAAATACAAAACTGCTTCTTTATGCAAATAAATGTTTTTTAATTTAAACATGTACCTACAGTGCTTTAGAAAAGTCGATGTTAGCTGTACACGCTATACTTTAGCTAGGCAAAGAAGTGAATCTGCCGATTGTTGCGAGTGACATCCATGGCAAACGCACACTGCTACGATGTAACCTTAAAACGTAACTGGGCTGACTGGGCCACACACACTGCTCCAGAGTAAAGCTGCAAAGCGCAGCATAAACACGGTAAAAAAAAATATAGTAAGCTATTAAATGTGTTAAACAATAATTTAAAGATTGGAATTGTTGTTGACTGCGATCTAACTTTATAGTTAACACCGAGCAATTATCCTTCACCGTCACTGCCGGATTACTGACTGGAGTGATGCTGTTAGCTACATTCACAGTGCCAATGACCACGTTTGGACCTCCACTGACTTGGAGTTCCTCACTGAAAATGGCCACCACCACCTCTTGGGTGCCAAAGCCGTAGATTTGGCTAGACTAGAGACTAAGTGGAACTTGATACCAAAACAATGACACAGTTAGATTCATAATAAGACTAGGCTTGATTATCCAGCGAACAAAAATCTGTGCCAGTCACTAACTTTATTTTTGTAACTGCAGGTTGCATTTACTCATGTACATATTTGCTTCAAACTGCTAATAATGTTGTTTTCTTTTTACATAACACACATGTAAACTTTTTACAATGTTCCGTTAAATTTGTCAGTCTATACATATGGGAATACGATCCAGTACCACTTATGATCATCAGCTCAGACACAGACGTGACAAACGTCCCTTGTTCTCGGGGTAAACACGACTTCTGTTACGATGACACAAAACTCCCATTGAACTCTTCAGCAAGACCAAGTCACAGCACAGAGACAGGTGTACGGGTGCATCGCTGCCTCGTCGGGGGGGGGGGGGGGGGGGGGGGGGGGGGGGGCGGGGGGGGGCGGGGGGGGGGCGGGGGGGGCGGGGGGCGGGGGGCGGGGGGG
>JAODKC010000036.1:4318246-4340644 GCA_026777985.1 Mormyrops attenuatus
AACCCCCATTTACCACATCACCAAGCCCCAGGCACCGCCCCGCGCCCCGTGTCCCGGGGCCACCCGCCCCCCCCGCCCCCCCCCCCCCCCACCACACCCCCAGCTCTGCCACGCAGCACAAAAGCGGAGGCAGGTGAGGCACCCATTAGCGTTTCAACACAGAGACTGTGACACACAGAACACATCCACGCACGCACATCCTCTTTAACTTAAACCAGATCCTCTCTCACACTCATACACATCAGCCATTATCAAACATGTTATGCTGCTGTCAGTTAAACCCAGCATTAAGAATAACATCAATAGTAAATTACAGATCTGTGTCGATCCACCAACAGAAAGGCGTCCAGCCTGAGAGTCTAAAGAGCAGGATGGATCCTGGTGTAGTAACGTAGCCTCATTTTTTGTTCTGTTCCTCCATCTGGACAGTCTTCTTCAGACCCCCCCCGGATCCCGCTCCCCTGCCTTCCCCTCACTCCCCTCACCCCCCTCAAGTCCTAACCCGCCCCCACCAATTCAGAGCCACCAGAAGCGCACGTAGACAATGAGCATGATGAAAAAGACGCCACCGGCGGCCAGCTTGGCGTAGGTGGAGCGAGTGTTCAAATATTTGGCGTCGCCGCGGTACTTCTTAGATAGGCTGGACAAGTTCATGGCCTTGGAGTCCAGAGCTGGAGGACAGTGGAGGGGGCGGCAAAACAACAACAGCCATTATCACCCTGCTACGCTAACAACTTTAGCGGATTAATGTTAGCCTAGTAGCGCAGAGCTGATTACAACCAAGGGCAGAATGAGGCGTGTGCTGGAGAGCGAGGACTGTTTACCGGACAAGGCCTCGCCTCTCTGCAGCACCTCCTCGATGTTGGCCACCATGATCCTCTGCACGTCCTGGAGCTCCGTGTTGATGCTGCCGAGGTTCCTACGTGCTCTGCTGTCTATGTACGACTTTTTCGTTTTCTGAATGTAGGTATCTGGTAAAACACACAAGAGTCGAGTCCCTCAGCACCAAGTATGGTTTGGCACCAGAATATTTTCTGTATCAGCATCATGACAATGATCCAAAACACATCATAGGCTGCATAAGCTTATTAAATGGGGTTATTTGAGTTAAGCAGTTTGCTCAAGGATACAAGCAGAGAGCCTTCCCAAGATCTGAGCTGGGAGCTTCTGAGATCTCAAGTCGTGCTTATCTCAACCTTCTCAACCTCAAACCTTGTGTCACTGCAGACCAAGTCAAGATAACAGTAAGGAAGCTGCACACAGCTAAGGTGGAAAGCCTGGATGGCAGGAGCCCAGCAGTGCTCAAGGCACATGCCAACCAGGAGGAGGTGCGATCGCCCTCACCAAACTCTATGAAGGAGTACGGGCGCGAGACACTGTGGACCTTCTTCCCATGTTGCTCGTGGAACTCAGCTTGAAGGTCCTCCAGGTACGCGAAGGCCAGCTTCTTTGGGAAACCCGCCTCACACAGGACCAGGTAACACACGCCTTTCTCAATCACGTAGCTATGGGGACATAACAGAGGAAAATCCCTTTAGTGACCAGTGTCCATTCCATTTTAAGTATGAGATGGTGTTACTGTACAATATAAACCACCAGTCAAAAGTTCATGGCATAGTCAAATTCTAGGCTGTTCTTTAACTTTGAATTTAATAGTTAACCATTTCATCCCATGTATTTAATGTCCCTTGTCAAAAGAATGCCTCGAATTTTCTTTCCTGTTATAACTGGTAGAGGTTACTTTGATGACTAATAAAGGTACTCAAATGATGAACATACTGTAAATGCAAAGAATATTGAGTGTATTTCTGATAAATATTAAGTAACATGCAAATGTAGAAAATTGTTAACCTGGGTAAGGGTGCACAAAGGGGTCTGATTGGCATGTCGAGATTTGGTACTCACTGGAAGGCCATGGCGCCGGCCTCTAATGTACAGCGTGTGGGGCTCTGCTCGTTGAGTTTGCGAAACAGCAGCTTGGCCTGGCTCTGGTACTGCTGTAGGTCCCGGCCCAGCTGAGCCCCGCGTCACCGGCAACAGTTTTTCAAACAAAATCATTTTAGCTTATTAGCAAAATATTTTTTTCCAAGAACAAGGCAGTGTAGAAAACTTCACCGAATGAATTTTCATCTTTCCGTATTTGTCACAAACCTTTTCACTTCCCTTCACGAGAGCGGGGGAAAGAGAAGCACATTGTGAGAAACCAGTTTTCAAAAACACGGGGTTTAAAAGGTTTAGTTGTTTGGTTGCTACGTAACTTTCACTGTAAAATTATTTACGATATCTGTACATTTATATCGGCGATAGTTTTGCTTCTATCAGAATGATGACGTGACATTTTATAAGTGGCTTATACATCAGGGACCAGTGCAGAGAAGGTGACCACCTGATCCGACAGCAGTGCAGTACAGTACTGCA
This sequence comes from Mormyrops attenuatus, assembly GCA_026777985.1. Taxonomy (NCBI): domain Eukaryota; kingdom Metazoa; phylum Chordata; class Actinopteri; order Osteoglossiformes; family Mormyridae; genus Mormyrops; species Mormyrops attenuatus. Next base: position 4,320,665 of record JAODKC010000036.1, read on the forward strand.
TATCCATGTCACGCCAGGGAGTTACCGATTCTTCATTTAGAAGTTACAAAACAACTTTTGACTCACGCCAGCTAGTGCAAGACAAATGGCCAGGTTCCCAACAACCGGAAAACCACTGCTCAGAGTCATATCAAGAAACATATATAACAACTGAATATGTAATATCTGAAACTGAGACCTATTACTAAAATCCCATGTTATGCCATCTTATTAGCCAGGACTCGTTGATTGTTGATATTCAACGAGCCCTTGAAGCTGAACATTCATCCGCGATAACAGTGACTCTAACCTGTTCATCCTCCTGCATGGAGGCGGCGAGAGGCAGCCCGTCGGCCAACCGAGCGATCATTGTCAGCAAAACCATTTTAAGGCAATTGTTCTGACTAACCCAAAAAACAAAACTGTCCGTTACAGAAAACTCGACCCTCCTGATTTCACTGCAGCAGCAAGTACTCTAGATCACCAGCGCAATGAAAACACTGACGCTGAGTTGGCCGGAAGTGATGCTGGTGTGTCACTCAATTACGGCTACCCCTACAGTACAACGTGATTCGTATGAAGAAGGTTCCGGCGAAAAATAAGTGACACAGTAATTGTAATCAGACTCGAACGTCAGACGTATAGTAAAATTTGTTTCTGATATTGTTCTGTGTCCCATGTGTACTGTATACGTTCTGCTACTTTTTAAATAAGGAAACATGCTATTATATCCATCATTTTGCACGTTATATTTGACTCTTTCAGCCTACGACAAGTTCCTGTTGAAGGGAACGCATCGCCTAAGGCAGGGGTGACCAGTCTTATCCAGAAATGGCCGGTGTGTGTGCTGGTGTTTGGGGTAACCTTTAGGTCAGCTGTTCAAACCCAGGTGTGAGGACTCTTCAACCAATCAGTCCTCTAATTAGTAATTCTAATTAGGCAGTTGCAGCGAAAACCCACACACATAGTCCCTTTCTGGATAAGACAGGCCAACCCTGGCCTAAGGCAAGCTTCACAAAGGGGCGCCCCGTCAAACTTCACCTCCTATTTTTACTTCGGCGGTTTGGTAAGGGGGTGCCCTCGGTGGCTGCATTACATTTAGCAGATGCATTTAAACAAAGCAACATACAATTGCTACTGTCCAAGGCAGGAGTTATTCAGTGTACATGGTGACTTGTATGTGTAACTGTGGTTTAGGGTGGGTATAGTACTGCTACATTTTATAATCTCACTTCTCAAAGACCATTGGAATTCTGGTCCTAAATGCAAAAAAGTTAAAATAATCTGCAATGAGTTGTGTTCTAATATACACTGTCCTTTCAGCAGGATCTGCATGTTCATTTTATCATGCCTCTTGACTAGTGAATCGCTACTGAAATTTTAGGTTTAAGGAAAATGTCTGGTAATTTTTTTTTCCTTTTAACAAACAGGCACTTAGAGACGTGTTCCAAGCTCATCCACACAGTCATCTTCAGCTCCATTCAGGTCAATTTATTTTTATATAGCACCTTTCACTACAGAGACACCCCCAAGGCGCTCTACATTAGTGTATGGTAATACATTACTATATTATTTATACAGAATAACAAAATAACAAAAACGGGGAAAAGGGAAGACAAAGAAAGAAAAAAAGAATGAAAGAAAGTTGAATGACACAATCCCTGCTCATTCTTCTCATCCCTCAGGTTACTCCAGTACGTCTGGTCACCAGACTAAGAGACACACCCCCATGATGTTCAGAAGAGTGTGCTCATTGCACCTACTCTGAAAAAGATCAAGGGTCTTTCATATTTTGGAGCTGTCAGAGAGAGACATCAATTCCAACATCTGCTGACATTTTCACTCAAAAACTAGCCTGCACATAGAACTGCACATAGAATCAGTGCCCTTGGCTTGCCGTTTCAAACTCAAGATCTGAGTTTAGTCAGTGATTGTAATCTCTCCTTAAGGTACCAGAAACTCAAAGCGCAATGGTGTTTGTTCACGTCACTATCTGAGCAGAGAGCTGTCGGATACCTGCACTGCTTTCAGTTTTCAGGCAGGTCTACAGGAAGTGTAGAAATCATGTCACGTGTTCTGCCTGCTAGCCCATGAGTGCTATGAGGAAGAGGAACCGAGGCCAAATAAGAAGCATATTGCGTTAGTGTTCTTGCTGATTTTTTCTCTAGTTCTCGATAACCTAGAATCAGAATTAAATCTCATCACGACATCCAAGCTTTCTGTACAAATCACATTTTTGACCACTTAACCAGTATATTTGTGCATCGAACAGCCAAGCAGCCCCTCCCCGAGTGCTGACCCCAATATGCAGCCCTCATTGGCAGGCAAGGTTCCATCACATGACCAGGGTAGCTTCAGCATGTAGCGTGTCAGAGCACATCACACAGTCTGTAACATGCACTGCTGTTAGCCTTGGATCACAGGGCTCCGGAATGTCTGCACACATTCCAGATTTTCATTGATATTCCTACAACAATAGATAACTGCTTGAATTTAGATACGTATAAGCCGCAAGGGCACAGGGAATGTTGTGCATTTAACCGCAGCCTGAAAAATGGTTCATGATAGCAACGCATCAAACGGATAAAATAATAGGATTGTGTTTGGTATTTTGTTAAATAAGAGTTATTGAATAACTATGGTCAATAACTTGAACATTCATTTCTACCAGTTACATTGTTTAATGCAGTGTTCAAGTGTCTAACATGTGATATCCTATAATTACTCGAGAATTATCCATATTTTAAACTAAACCCATTTCATATTGATAAAGCTGTAACATTCTCAAAAAGTGGTTGAAATCTGAAGACAGGAGTTCTATTGTGTCACAGTGAAAGACGTCACAGCTTAAGATTTTCCTGTGATATGTGACAAGTTCAAAATGGAATGCACAGAAGTAGTGTATAAAATAAATATTCATTTAGTTGACACTTTTTATTAGCATCAATCTGCAACATCATAAATTGTTTCTAGTGCTATGGTCATGGGAACCAGCATACTATATTATCAAGTGTGGTATGTTGCTCTATAACCTGTATGTGTTACTTAACATGTGAAAACACAGCCAGTTTCCCACAAACTAGTGTCTCATATTTTCAGTCTACTTGTACTTGTATTTGTTACGGACTTATCAATAAATCCTGTATTGATTTCATTGTTAGTATCGTTATATTGAAGTAATTATTTGATCACTGAACACTTGGCACTCTATATTGATTGGTAATGGAAAATGTCCACGTCAAGTCAAGTCAAATCAGTAACTGCTTATCCAGCTCTTTCATTTCCCAAATAATTCTAAAAATTAGACAAACGGAGAATCCTCACCCACAATCAGTGTGGCTAAACTCAGACACAGGCAGTATCACTCGCGGTATTTAGTGACTGTATGTTTTATTGTATCCGTTTGTTGTTCAGCAGCTCTTAGACATTACAGTACATGTGATAATGAATACAAAAAAAATCAAGGATTAAGGTGCAATGATTAGGATAGTACTCAACAAAGATGATAAGTAACATCAGGAAGGACAGTGAATTAGGCTCACAGAAGACATCAAAAAGTGACAATGAGGTGACATCTAGTGTCCGTGTGTGTAGCAGCTGAAATGTTTCAGAAACGGCCTGGTAACTCAACTCGTACATCTCAGCTCTGAGCTTGACTTGCTGTGAATGAAAATGAAGATGGAGACACCTCTAAACTGACACAGATTATATAAAGTATGTTCACTTGTAATAAATTTTGTTTAAAAATTCCCTTGTTCCTTTTGTAAACGGATACAAAGAGACAGCAGGATTTGATCATGTGTTAATGCCGTGGCAAGGGGGAAATGCCACAACGCCGTTTGTAATGTTTGGTCAGTGAGTGCAGCTGTGAGGGGGGGCGCGCAGTGCTTCCCAATTTCGGGATCTTCTCCCCTTGCTGCATCCCACCTCCCCTGCTAGCTGCGATGCTCCCTTGAGACCCGCTGGATTCGCTCCGCAACGGAGAGGGCAACATCAGCGGGGCAGGCCTGCAAGGGGAGGCGGGGGGGGCCGAGATCCAGTCCGGAGAGCTTGCTCATCAACTGCTTGTTCACGGCCACGTCGAAACCTGCAGACGGTGCACAGCACGGCTCAGCACAGCACGCCTCGCACCCAGCCCCTCAGAACCCTCCCCCCAGACAGGTGTACAGACTACACGGTCACACTCACCCTGCTTCACGGCTGGGTACAAATACTCTTGCAGCTGCAACTGAACGAGAGGACAACAGTCAAAGCTTCGGGGCACAACGGGCAGTAAAGGTAAACGCGGGACACGCAGGCGCCTCGGCCTACCTGCAGAGTCCTGGCCTGGCTGATGTCCCCAGTGCCATAGGCCGTCAGCAAGCCGTTCACCAGGGGCCCGAGGTAATTAAAGGTGCTGAGGAGAACAGGCCGATGTTAGCGGCAGTGCTGGGATGGCAGGATAATCGATGCGGAGGGGTCAATCAATAAACCCTTTATATATGCAGCTGATTACTGTAATATCTGTACCTTACTGACCTGAACAAATCTACATCACAGGACTGGGCTAGTCATGTCTGAGTGAGGTCACGGTGCTGTACGAGCTCATAACATGATCAGGTCAGCCTGAGCAGTTAATAGAGACAGAGGAAAGTGGGGTGGGGGGGGATTTCAGAAGCACAAACTAACCTCCCCACCGCGCCGTCGGCGCCCATGGATAACGCTGCCAGCAGCTGCTGTAAATTGAAACAGAGAAAATCCCGCTTCAGGGCAAAGTGCGACACAAACAGAGGGAACGCCGCTAGCAGTGATGTCACCTCCAGACACAAACTCGATTGGCTGAGCCGTGTGCATTACAGCGGGCTGAAGCAGTACCGGCAGAGAATGGTGACGAGGCACACGATGGCGGAACAGGAATGGACCGACGCTCAGGGAGCCAATCAGCACTCGGCATGCAGAGACGCAGAGGAACAGCAATGAGCAAGCAGACGGTTACGGCTGTTATGAAGCAGAAGGGGGAAAGCGGTGGATTGAAAGCATTATGCAGCCATACAGCGCGCGGCACAGAGCAGGCACAGCTAAACAGCACGCAGCGCAGAGCAGGCACAGCTAAACAGCACGCAGCGCAGAGCAGGCACAGCTACACAGAACACATTCTGACCTCATCCACGCCATAAAGCAGCGACCAATGAGGTTTTGCGTAAGACACACACAGGCCAAAATCCATCAGGTCAGTGCCGCTGAACTTCAGCCCTCTGAAGGAGGGAATAAGCACATCGATCCCTTCCAGCACATCCCTGGCTCGCACTGGAGGATGCGAAAAGCATGGGAGAGAGTTCACATCAGATCAGGTATTGAATAAAGGACAGCAGTGGCAAAGGATGTGAGGGGCTGGCTACTGAAACGCCTGCATCTGACTGCAGGCAATAAGTGACCTCTCTACCAGCAGCCTTATCTGGCTGACAGGGAGCCATATCTGCAGCTGTGTTAGGCTGCTAAATTAAGCCAAGGACTCACAGCTGAGCCCCGTCATGGCAGGAATGTGATAGTAGTAAAATGGCAGAGTTGGAGCTTCAGCGGCAATCTCCTGGAGGAACCGGCGGATGCCGTCTGAAACAGGAAGAGGAAATTAGACGGCCGCGGCAGCTGCAATTCTTCCAGGACACGCCGATTCAGGGGGTCATCAAGAACAGGGGGAAGAAACAAAGAAACACAAAGATGTGGCGCACAGAAAATGCACAGACCTGCAGTAGCAGATTTGAAGAATGAGGGAGCGATGACAGCTATCCCATCAGCCCCTGCTTCGGCCGCATGGCGAGCCTGCGGCAAAGGCACTGATTAGCATTCAGGGGTCCACCAACACTTTGTGTAACACCACTGCACAGCGCAGGGATAGATGGGGTTGCTACTCTAACGCACAGCGTATACAGGAAGCGGTCAGTCACAGCATTTGAGAATTTGAGGTAAGTTCTTACCAGTTCCTGAGAGTCCTTGAGACTGTAACAGCCCACGTGTACGATCACCTGATTCAGTCTGAAAAGGACAGCACCATCAGCCTCTCACGCGCTCGCACACTCGCGCTCGCACACTCGCGCTCGCACTTACTTGCCGTTGCCCCTCCTACACCACTCTTCGGTCAGCCTCTTTCTCTCTTCAGTGCTCAGAGACACCCCCTCCCCTGTCGTCCCATTCACTAAAAGGGAAAGAATTTTTGTAGTAGGAAACAAACAGCCAGAGTTGAGTAAATCTGGTCCAGAGAGTAAAAGTCCAAACCACGATTTTGTTTCAACCAACCAGTTGAGTATAAAGAGTCACAGCAGCCAACAAAACACAGGTCAAACCTGTGTCCTCTGGGTCTCCTAGTCACAGACAGCTAACACGTCACAGTGGGGTTCGAACCCGGGTTCGTACTACAGGATGTATCCTGTAAGTTTAGTGTGTCATAAAAAGATTCGCACATGAGAACAAACATGTACAGGTCGTTGTCGACTTATTACCGCCATTGGTTGTGTCTGAGCGGTCGTAAGCCGGCCCTCTATTTTATATGCAATGTACAGTATACTGTATAATAAAATGATATTATCTTTAAGTCATATTGTTTGGTGTTTTTTAATCTTTTTATCTCCATTTTCTTAGATCACTGCTATGGGCAGTAGGGGGGGAAACTAGGGCAACACTGGCATAGGGCAACACTGGCGTAGGGCAACACTGGCGCAGCCGTGGCCACATATCTGTGGTCTCGGAACGGTCGTAAAGTCGTAAGTCATATAGGTCGTAAGTCGAACGACTTCCTGTACAGGCAAAAACAAGTCAATGCATGTTTCTTATTAAAACACGTCTGTCTAAACTCACCAAACACATTCAGGACACCTTGTTTCTCTACCAGGTAGTCAACGTAGGGACCAATCACAGGCAGGTTGAGCTCACTGCCAAAAGGAGACTGAAGTTAACAGGCAGCAGAAAGTAAAACACACTACAGCAAGAGCAGAAGGAGAGCGTACCCTTGGGGAGTAAGAGGGCTGAAAGTGGCAGCCACCAGCCCTGTAAGTTTCCTGTTTATGAGGGAAGCCATCGGTGGAGTGCTGTGAATCCCTGCATAGTAAAAATCATGAAAAAGTCATGGTAATAAACTCATTACTTCTCCTTATTTCTAAATGTGATTGCTGAATAACAACAGAGTGACATGATGCTCCAGCAGTCAGCTCTAGCTAACAGGTTTAGTTACAAGTGCGGATTTTAATATTTTACTGGAAATACCCTAATGCATACACTAGACAGAAAAAAGCCAGTTCTGCAGTAACCTAAATCTGTCTATAATCTTCAGCAGTCTAATCAGTACACCCTCTACTCACCTTCGTAACTTGTAGTTGACCTACTGGCAGGTTCAAGCACAGACTAACCCTAAACGTAAGTCGAACTTCCTAAAAACCTTTCTCCAGGTAGCAAGTCATTTGCAATATAAGATCAATAACCTAACTGATGCCGTTTTACAGCATAAATCTGTCGCTAAAAGAACACCGATTTTAGGCACCTCTTTTCCCGTAAACCTTGACATATAACATTATCACCTCATTAGTTTAGTTACGTTTACATTATTAATTAGTACCATTAGTCTAGAACTGGAGGATGTAGAACAAAACGAAGAAAACAGGATACACTACTTAACATTTTTGTCACGTCTTCTTCCCAACATTAACAATAAGATTCGTTTGTATTAATATTGTTTCTTGGTTATTTTTCAACGGAAGTAGGCCTATAAATATCATAATTTACCCGAAGCGAACATTCCATTCTCACTGCAATAGCATAACTGCAATAACTTCAACTCGTGCATTATTTTCTCCGTACGATAAAACGATCAGGTTAAAATCACAGCAGTCATTATACAATTTGAGGTTTTACCGTTATGCATGTTACAAGTGAACACACCTTGGAAACGAACTCGCTCAAATGTTCAGTCTTCCGCAAGCTATAACTCGGACACATGAATACACTAATCTTTCCATTCTGCTGAGTTAAGAAGCAACAAGCACATGCTTGTCATATGACCAGCTTCATGGGAAGTGTAGTTTTAAGAGAGACCGGCGTCTAACGCCGTCTAGCGTTTACGTTCAGTGATTGCAGGGGATAAACATCCATCTATTTTCCAGTCTCCCTTATTATCAGTGTCTGGGAGATGTTTGAAACTGGGCGCGAAGCTGGAGAGCGCCTTTAGACGATAGCACCCACACATAATCATACATTATGGACTCGGTTTTGCCTTAATAGCCTAGTTGTTTTCGAAAAACAGTAGGAAACCCACGCTGTCAGAATTATTATTTCTATGTATTTTGTATTTTTACTTTTTGTGATGGTCTGTCTGCCAAATACAGCAAACAAACAGGAAATAATTTTTATGGAGAAGGAAAAAATATGGTGAAAGTTTAGTTTGTCATTCATGTCCTTATTGCACGTTCTGGGTTCTTAATTATAATAATGCTGCAAACTTCCATCCATCCATTTTCCATACCGACTCGTCCTGTTCTCAAGGCGCCAGCCCAAAATACACAGACGGACAATTTGATGACGCCACTTCACATTAACATGTTTGTACGGTGAGGAACAGAACTGTACCAGGGCTGTACCCTTTTCTGAGAGTGTAGTCTGAGAGACGTGAGGTAACAGTGAGCTAATGACTACGTCACCGTGCCACGCAGTGCAAGCTCTGCAATTATGAACCTGGATAATCTTCTGTATACTTTCGGGGTAACAAGGTCGTTAGGTCCACTACAGACTGCAAAACAGCTCGGACCGTTCCTGATCATAGGCGGCTCTAGGCTCTTCGCCCAGGGGGTATAAGGTGAGAGAGCCCAACCAGTCATTCATCTATTTGTAAAAACAAATAAAAATTATTATAAAATAGCAAATACAACAAATCATTATAACACATTAATTTGACTAAAACAAGCCACTTTTTTTCAAAATAACTTTACAACAACAATAATAATTATTATTAATAATAATTATTTTATTTTATTTAACCTAATAAAGCGTTTTCAAGTGTAATTGTGCCCCCAGGAAGATTGCCTATGTATCATCCTCTATTGAAAGGTGACAGTCCATCTTAAATAATTTTATTGTCTTTTAAATAGTAAAAAAAAAACATTCCTTTTGTTTTCTCGCGTAATGAACTTCTGTTTATATAAATAGAACGCCTCGCAACATGCAGAATTGTCAAAAACTAATAAAAGCTGTTGCACATTACTGTATTGTCAACGTACTGCATGCGTTTTTTCAGTTCTGTTTGGTATAAATGTGCACATCCCGGATAGCTATCTCATCTCTATTTTTGCGTCCTTTATTCTTATATTGCAATGTTGTTTGTCCCGTCATCCCAGGCCCCCCGCCCCCTGTAACTCTGGAATAAGATGATCACTTCGTTTCCCAACGCAGGAGGGGGGGGCTGATGGTGCACCAGTCCATCGACGAAAAGTCTGTGCAGGACACTGTGGAAGTGTTTAGTTTTTGTGTCAATTATGTGACACCGTTATATGGAGGCGCAAAGAGTTAAAACAAACGAGTCAGACGGTCACATTGTACATGACACACGGGGAGGGGGCGGGGCCAGCGGCAGTACCCGGATGCGGATGTTGATGACGTCGGGTGTCGCTGTTCTGCGGTAGTGGCAGCTGGGAAGAGACACGACCAGTGTTGGGGGTCCGGTACCAGAACTGGGCCGAGGGAGCTGCGATCGCCAAACGTCTTGCGCGAAGGGAGCACCGTAAGAAGACAAGATACTCTCCTCAGGGTCAACGCTACTGTGCTTTTGTTTTTTGTTTTTCTTTTGTTATCCTAATATAACGCTAAAATGTGTAAAAGATAGCCCGAAAAAAGAGGAAATAATAGACAATAATAAGGTGACTTGATAAACAAGTCATCTCTCAGGCTGTACGATGGCTACGAGACCTGATGATAGATAAAGTAAAGGGATATCGGTGGATAACGGCGGCTAGAAGGCTGGGCAGGCTGAACGTTATCTGAGGTTAGCTAGCTAATAGCTGTGAGTAGGACAGCTGTAAACCGGACGTTTACAGGCGAGATATCTGGCCAAAGTACAGAAAAAGATGGGATTCTGTATAGGCGAGAGTATACGTGTGCCGTCCGCCTAGGCGGAGCAGTGCGTTTCTGGATTTAAACGGATCGGCGTTTGTTCAGTGCCGGGCGCCTGCAGAGAGATAACGGGATTAGGAGCGACCAGCCCGCTTACTATGGAGCTCCTGGGTCGGTAACGGCGGACTGTCATTAGCTGGTCGTGTGCCGACGTGTCACACATGAACGGATCGGGCTTCGGAGTCACGCTGGGTGTGATCCGGACTCAGAGTTTCGGTTTGCCTGTGCCAGGTGAACCCTGATAACTCCATCAAAGACTGACACGAGAGGTCACACCGTATGCAACTTGCGTTTGTATTTGAGGATGTAAATTATTCAGTGTTTTGTTTAGTGTTTGATTTTTTTTAACGGTATTTTGACGCCTTAAAGGCTCACCGACACGGGCATTTGGATTAAAAGCTGCTATAACTTTCGGTAATAGTGGACGTGCTCGTTGTGAAAATACGGATTTCCAACTAATAGACGAGCTCGCTTCCGATCAATGAGCAGTGCTGGTATCGCAAGTGAAATCTGACTAATGTTTCAGTGTGTCAGAGATGCCAGCTGGGTGCACACCTGCTGATATTCCCTGCCTTCTCCACATCCCGAAGAAACCATTTCAGGCTTTAATCGGAGGGCGTGATCAGTGTAAAGCTCTTTGCTGGAGTTCCCGTGAGTTAGGGTCTGGAGCTGTAATTGCCCCAGTGAAAGCCACTCAGTCTTCGTGTGATGCCTGTTAGGGGCTCTTGCTGACTAAGTGGCAGGTTCTCAGTCATGTGGACTATGCAGCCCCTTCGCCCAGCGGTTGGGGCACCTCTCCTGCTTCTTCTGCTGGGGAGCATCTTTCGGCTGGTGCTGACCATGCAGCGTGAGGAGAGACACAGACTCAGGTAAGCCAGGGACAAGACTGGCAAGGCTGGCAGGGTGGAGCGTGCAGCTGGAAACCTGAGGAGTCAATGTCTTCTGTTTACCTTCAGGAATCAGGTGGTGGAGATGTTTGACCACGCTTATCAGAACTACATGGTATGTCACAACTGCTCAGTGTTTGCACAATTCTTATGTGTATTTTGAAAATGCAAAAAAAAAAAAAAAGTTTTGTGAAGTATTGATGGTGACTAATTGTTTCTCTTGTCTGAGCAGCAAACTGTAGAGTGACGAAGGGTCAGGTCTGTCAGTGGGGCTGTTATAGATTTAAGGAAGTCGAGGTATATCTGTTTGTCGGTGTACATCAGTGAATTTTATAGAATTGTGGCTGACCCAGATCTGCTGACATAGCTCACTGAGGAAAATGTTGAGAATTCCATTTCATAATGAGTTTGCTGGGAAACCGGTTTGAGCGGGACTCCACGTACCTGTGTGTACGAGGTGACGTGTGCGATCACCGTGTTGCGTGTGTGATCTCCACGGCAGGACCATGCTTACCCAGCTGATGAGCTGATGCCCCTCACCTGCCGGGGCCGTGTGCGGGGACTGGAGCCAAGCCGCGGGGATGTGGATGATGCGCTGGGAAAGTGAGTGTGGGCGGGGGGGCTGGGGGGGGTACTGTTTCAGTTGAATTGATGATGCTGGAGCTTAAGTGTGTTTCGGTTTGTTTATGAATGGTGAGGTTATGCTGATTGATGCAGATTATAAAGCCTGTGGCAAATGCCCCCACAAGTCCATCTAATAGCTTCCCACTGTGAGGCGCTGCGTCCCTGATGGTCTGTCTCCCTTACCGCAGGTTCTCCCTCACCCTCATCGACACTCTCGACACTCTGGCGGTGAGTGACCTTCCACTCTCATGTCTGGGTCATTGGTGGCATCTCGGCCCGTCCTCTGCTGACACCGCACCGTGTCCCCTGAGACGTCTCCCCCTCCCCCCCACCAGCTCCTGAACAAGACCGCTGAGTTTGAGGAGGCGGTCCGGAAGGTTCTGAGTGACGTACGGCTGGACAACGACGTTGTGGTGTCCGTGTTCGAGACCAACATTCGTGTGCTGGGGTGAGAGAGGGACTGGACAGGGGGCGTGCAGTTTTGAGGAATTACAATGGGAAAAGCCCCTTAGGCACATGTTTAACGTCTTCTGCTCCATTTGCGGTGGCAGAGGGCTGCTGGGGGGCCACTCCATGGCCGTGCTGCTTAAGGAGAGGGGGCAGCACATGCTTTGGTACCAGGATGAGCTGCTCGACATGGCCAAGGACCTGGGAGTGCGGTTGCTTCCTGCTTTCAACACCAGCAGCGGCCTGCCATACCCCAGGGTGAGCAGAGACACAAACACACATGCGTACCTGTAAGACCCACCCCCAGAAACCAGGGTGAGGGACTTTAGTCGTCAGACTGTGGCTACTGACTTCATTTATTTATTGGTGGCATGGAGCGCAGCCAGTTTGGCAGAAAAGGTACAGTGATTAGCATTCCTTGCTCTCATTTACCCAGTGTCTGTCTCGGCGCTCTTTAAGTACTTAACATGGCTAATTAGTATCCACGTTTAATCGTTAGCGCAACCCTCCAACATAAATCAACGGATGTTGCTTTAAAGCAAAGAGGCAGATGAAAGTCTCAGATGCAAAATGTGAATTATTGATTTCTTTGTGGTAGAAGAGCTTTTGTCCAACTGCGGAAAAGTGCTGAAGGATTTAATAGGTGTTAGTGTGTGTGTGTGTGTATGGGTTTGTAATCTGTCTGATCCCGTCCCGTTCATAGACTGGGGGCACCAGCGGAAATGTAGGATTTTAATGCTTAGAAGACTATTCTGTGAACTTGTTCTGCTTTATTTTATTTGTGTTTTATGCGTTTTAATACCCAGCACTTGTCCTAACAGTACTATGGAAAAGGTAAAGAAAATTATGTTTAAATGATCTTTATGTTGTCGTAAAGATCTTGCCGTCTGTCACAGTGTGTCAGCTCAGCTGTTTCAAAACCTTTCCTGATGTCACCCCAGTATTTGCCATGACTATGGAATATTACCCATGTATTTATTTATCGCTAATGTACCCTGTTTTATCTAATCGGTACCTCAAGTTATCTACCTAATTAATTAATTAAGTGGAGCTGGCTGTGAAATGTAACAAATACATGCAATGGCTGGGGTGCACCTGACGAGAGGTTTGGGAACTGAAGCGGTGATCATCTAGCCATCCAAGGAGATATCAGTGACTTTTTGGAGAACAGAAGAATTTTTTTTTTTGTGAATTCGTTCATTTGCATATGCTAATGTGCACATTGTGGTTTACATTGTGAGTAAACGTACAGCTTAAAACAATTTCTTCGATGATGTAAGATTTCTTCACATTGCTGTGCATGGCATGGTTTTTAAAATGTGTGTAAAATACGAGTCCATGGAACACTGCAAATCTGCATAAAGTGCTTCAGGTGTGTTTCTGAAATATGTGCCTGTTTAAGAATGCAAGAATGAAGCATGAATTTACAAACTAGCATTTAGTTCCACGGTTCAGGCCGAGAAACGTCCAGCATGGAGACGATGCTTCGCTTCCGTACTCGAACCGACGACACTTATTATTATCCATCGTTTTTGTTTTGATCTGCTTTTACCCGATGCGACCAATTTAAATGTGCTTTATTCCCATGGTAACCTACACAAATAACATCATTTTTTCCCGGATTGCTATCGTTGATTTTGTTTTTCCTTGCGGAGAGGAAGGGAAAAAAAACAAAGTCCATCTTCAGACCAAGACTCCTGACACGACTCTCTATGCACACACATGTAAGTAATGACATATTTCTCTCTTCAGTCACTTTTATCTGTTTTCTGGTTTATTATTTGCGGTCACAGTTAAAGCAGATCATGACGGCCAGCTTAATTATAAAGATTGTACTCTAAAAATAACCCTTGACCCAGTTATTGGCACAACACCTACATAATACTGTAACCATTTCTGATGCGTAGAAATCAGAATTCTGGGTCTTGAAGCCCTTCGGGACAGATTGGTGCACATACTATGTGCAATTTAGAGACGCCAGTCTGCCTAACTGAATGTCTTTGGGCTATAGCAGGAAACGCAAACGACAGGAAGAACATTCAACACCTCACATAGGTGAGGGGGAGGGAATCCAAACCCCCAGTGCCGGAGGCATGAGGCGATAGTATTATACACTGAGCTGTCACGACATTAAATATGCACATTAAAATATCACATCAAAGGAAGGAGACAAAAATAATATTTTTCTGGGTGCATTTAGGCTCCTATCTGTCCTTTCATGTTTGCTCTGGTTGACGTGTCAGTTCTGCGATAACGTTTAATGTATTTACAGGCTGTCCTCCTTGTCTTGCCCATGTTTCTTATCACCGAGAGCTCTGTTTACAGTAATAAAGTTAGCTTGGTGAGATTCCCCCCAATGAAGAGCTTCTTAGAACAGTAGGCTTCATTTTTAACAGGAAATTATTGTTAGCCGGAGAGTTAGCTGAAAGGTCGCTAACAGATGGCTAGCGCACGCGCCGTGACTGTCCTGCTCAGCTTCCCGCTGAGCCTGTATTCCGTCACGCTCCCGCTGCTGTTCTGCTCTGATCTCAGGAGACGCACCATCCTAACCGGTTATTTTTCTCTCCGTTCCATCCCAGGGGCATCTTCCTGGAACAAACGGATCCTGCTGCCAGGATCCGGGAATGATGTCAAACTAAAGTTTGACCAGTGTGAGCAAGCCTGGATGTTTCCAACCACAAGCAGATAATCTAGCTTCTACCATAATCTCCTGATACAGGCTGTTACAGTACCTACCTCTGCCTGTCCATGTGAAGGGGGCGTGTCTCCATGAAGAATCTCGCACTGTTGTTCACTCACAGAGCGTGCCTCTTTTAAGGGCAGGATGCTTGCTTTGTTATTCTTTTTGTTACTTATGTAGGGAGGAGGTATGTTATGTATCAGTTTTGTGTGCAGGTTTTGGCTCTGTTGCTGTCCAGACCAATGGGAAATGAGACTTCTGTGTTGCTGTAAAACGGCCTGTGGTAACATTGTTGTAAAAATGTTTCATTTCAAATAAAATTTGATGAGTCCTTTGAGGTTCGGCATGTCTCTGGAGTCGAGCAGCTTCACGCCGAGTGAGCGGGGTCGTTTTTGGCAATCTGTGGCGTTGCTCGTAAGATCAGATGGTGAGAAATGCGGTCCGCTCCGCGCTCTCCTCCACTCTGCTTCCTGCTGTATTTGTCCTTTGCTGTTAAAGGTCTTTTTTTGGGGGGGGGGGTGCTAATTAATGTGTGACATGGCTATGCCTGGTCCAAACCATGATGGTCATCTCATATTTTGTCTAGGGGGGAAAAAATGACCATTTTGATAAGTGAGCACTGTCTGTCTTCTGTAGGTGAATTTACGGCATGGTGTGCGGGGTCCTGAAACTCGAACGGGCACCGAAACGGACACCTGTACTGCCTGTGCCGGCACTATCATCCTGGAATTCGCAGCCCTGAGCCGTTTCACTGGGGACCCCATATTCGAGGTGCGAGTTAAGTACCAAACACCCCTATAATGTCCTAGTTATGGTAACATGCACTGTTTCGTACGTGCTGAGGCTCCTGCCCTGTGGCCATTTTGGTCAGTCTGTGTTTATAAGGCGACAGGTTGTGGCTTCTGGGGCGTCCATCCACTGTGGTCTTCCTTCAGACTCACGCGAGACGAGCTCTGGACTTCCTGTGGGAGAAGAGGCAGAGGAACAGCAACTTGGTGGGAACCACCATCAATATCCACTCTGGAGAGTGGGTGCGCCGAGGTGAGGGGGGCAGACGGGGATTTAAGGTGCAAATGGCCAGGCGTGATGTGTCGCTTGTGTACTTAAGAGGCGGCTGTTAAGAAAACAGAGCGGCGGGTGTTTGCACTGGGCGTTGGCGTGAGCTGGGGCGCAGCTGATCACCGCTGCTCCTCTGCAGACAGCGGTGTGGGGGCCGGCGTCGACTCCTACTATGAGTACCTGCTGAAGGCCTACATCCTCCTGGGGGATGACCTTTTCCTGCAGCGCTTCAACATTGTGAGCCTCCGCCCGCCACGTGGTCCTCCTCTGCTCCTTACAATGTCGTCGTGTCTGGGTTTAAGGACACGGCCCTCCATGCTGATCTTGCTGACTCAATCTCATGATCTTACATGTACAGTCATCCCTTGACATACGTCCCATCAAACATGTCCCGTCTTACTTATGTCGAAAGCCCCATAACAGGCTAAATAAAAAGTATCGAGGGACGTTCGGAGCAGACGTGGTGAACGTTAGCGGACATATTTTACCATGTGTGTGGCGTCTGGCAAGGGGCAAAACAAACCGATTGTGCTGCCCCCACAGAGGTTAATTTAAATGTGTGTGTATCTTATGTAGTATATTTGAGTTCTAATTGAGACACGTCCCGATTGACGCATGTCCTCATTTTTCGAAACGTAACCCAGACATAAGTTGATGGATACCTTTCCACACAAATCTCAATTATGATCTTTTTTTTTTTTATCGAAATGCCCATAACTGGTAAAGGCTGATATACTTCTGCATCAAATCAATTCCATAAGTACGCTATAGCTGTGTATGCTGCACCGTAGCCTGACACACACCTCCCCAGAAACGTAATTAAACGTCGTCGTGATGCAGACTGCAAGAACTGTGATCGGTCTGCTTGGTAGCATTAATTTTTTATCAGAGCGAGGAAAGCGTACATCTCAGGTGTACTTGGGATGAAACCGAAGCGTTGTTTATATCTAGCATTAAATAACCCACCCTAGGCATTATAGTAATAGGTCTACAAAACACTCAGCATGACGGCGTCAATTTCACTTGCCTTCACTAAGTTTATTCCTTTTTTATAACACTTAAAAGAAGTAGTATAGGCAGTAACTTTAGGAGGGAAAATGCATAAAAAGTGACTTTGTAGCGGCTCAACATTTTTCCAAATTTGTCTACGGGAATTTTGGAGCAGCGTAAATATAACCAGGACTTGATAAATGGATACTTTGTTAAATGTTTGTTTTTTATGCTTCAATTTTGTGATTCAACAATTGAATATATCGCAGGGTGGGAAGATAATGAATGCAACATCCAAAACTATGTATCACCTAGTGCTTTGGTGGTGTAATTATGGAGCGACAGACACACCTGCGCACAAGTATAAATGCTCGTAGCTCACGGTGTAGCCCTGACACAGAGGTATAAATAAGCCTTTGCTCTGTGTTGGTGTAGTGTTGGTGTAGTACGTGACACAGCCCCGCTCTGCTGTACTGATCCCCCGTCTCTTGGCTTTACCAGCATTACGCATCCATCATGAAGTACATCAGCCAGCCGCCCCTGCTGCTGGACGTGCACATCCACAAACCGCTGCTCCCCGCTCGCACCTGGATGGACTCACTGCTGGCCTTCTTCCCGGGGCTCCAGGTGGGCTCTCAGCCCGCAGCTGCACCCAGGGAGGCCGTGCCCCTGGGAGGCCGTGCCCCTGGGAGGCCGTGCCCCTGGGAGGCCGTGCCCCTGGGAGGCCGTGCCCCTGGGAGGCCGCACGGGGCTGCATGTTGCGCGATCTCCAATGAACAGCTTTTCCTCTCGCCTCTCAGGTGTTGAAGGGTGATATTCGTCCAGCGATAGAGACCCATGAGATGCTGTATCAAGTCACCAAGAAGCACAACTTCCTGCCTGAGGTTACCTCTACGTTCTCTTTCTGCCCCATATCTTCCTGCATCGGCGGCCCCGTCCCGCCTGTCTGCCCCTCCCTCACTGCCTGTCCTGCTCCCTCTGCCCCCCTCAGGCTTTCACCACAGACTTCCGGGTGCACTGGGCCCAGCACCCGCTGCGGCCCGAGTTTGCGGAGAGCACCTACTTCCTGTTTAAGGTGAGCGTGGTGCCAGCTGCCGTACGCATGGGGAAGAGGGGGCTGTATAAGTGACGGGAGCCTTTCTGTGACCCCCCCCCCCCCCAGGCCACCCGGGACCCCTACTACCTGGAGGTGGGCCGCACTGTGCTGGAGAACCTGAACCGCTTCGCTCGCGTCCCTTGCGGCTTTGCGGCCATGAAGGACGTCCGCACAGGGAGCCATGAGGATCGGTGAGGCCCAAGGGCTGCAGATATGGGGGCGATTGCTCCTCTGTACCCCTGCCTGTCCTCAGTCCTTTCCTCACTCTCTCCCTGGCAGCATGGATTCCTTTTTCCTGGCGGAGATGTTTAAGTACCTCTTTCTCCTCTTCGCCGACCCGGAGGACCTGCCCTTCGACGTGGAGGACTATGTGTTTACCACAGAGGCTCACCTGCTCCCCCTGTCGCTGTCCACCACCCAGCACTCGCACTCCCTCACTGTCGCCAACACCACGGTATTCTCCACCCCTGTGACACGTGTGACGGCGCCCCCTGTAGGCTGCGTTTTTAACTTGCCGCCGACTGCAATGTGCCATGTATTTCCAGTACTGGGAAGAGCTTGACGATTCCAACTTTGATTGGTCCTGTCCCAACACCCGCCTGCTGTTCCCTGACCCCGCCTTCCCCCGCAGCCTGCGGGAGCCAATCAGGAGTGCCGTGGACAAGAGCTGTCCTCGCCCAGCCTCACGCAGGTATGTGAGACGAAGGGATTGTTTAGTACTGAGTACGCAGCAGGGCAGGTGGCCAGGCTGAGACTGACGCTGGTCTCCCTCCTCCCACATCATAGTGAGCCAGGCCTGGGTCGCTCCCCCCTGCGTGCTCGGGACTTTATGGCCAACAACCCCGAGCATCTGGAGCTGTTACGCCGTATGGGAGTGAGTCTGATCCACCTGAAGGATGGGAGGGTGCAGCTTGTGCAGCACGCCACTCAGGTGACTGACCCACCCTGCACCCGTATGCACCCTGACCCACGTTAGACAGTGACTTGCCCCATGCACACTGACCTGCCCTACGCACCCTGACCCGCGTTAGGCACTGACTTGCTCTACGCACATTGACCCGTGTTAGGCACTGACTTGCTCTACGCACAGTGACCCGCGTTAGACACTGACCTGCTGCAAATCTCCTCAGTGGTAATGTGAGGGCTGAGTTGTGTGCTGTCTGCCTGAGATGTGCGGCCCTCCTACAGGCGGTCAGTGCTGTGGCTGCGGAGGACGGCCTACGCTTCATGCAGGAAATGATGGAGCTGTCCAGCCAGCAGCAGAAAGAGCAGCTGCCACCCCGTGCTGTGCAGATCGTCTCCCACCCCTTCTTCGGCAGAGTGGTGCTGACCGCTGGCCCGGCACAATTTGGGATGGACCTGTCGAAAAGCAGCATGGGGGTGAGTGCCATCACAGCCTTACAGAATACCAGCCCCACCCCGCCTCTCGAATACGAAGTGGTACATCCTCTCGTCACTCTTTCTTCCCCCCTTAGGTTCGCGGCTTTGTGGCTGTGGCCGAGCCGTACAGTGGCTGCACGGAGCTCACTAACGCCGCCCTGGTGGAGGGCCGTATAGCACTGCTGCAGCGAGGGCAGTGCATGTTTGCAGAGAAGGCCCGTCACATCCAGAAAGCAGGGGCTATCGGAGGGATCGTCATCGGTGAGGGAGCTCAGTGGCGAAAATGATTCATATTGCTGTTATTTGCTTTGTGACCTCTAACGCATCCATCCATCTCTCCATCCCGCTGACGACGGCAGACGACAACGAGGGCAGCAGCAGCGACACGGCACCCCTCTTCCAGATGGCTGGGGATGGGCGCAGCACCGATGACATCACCCTACCCCTCCTCTTCCTCTTCCACAAAGAGGGAAACATCCTGCAGGAGGCACTGCGGGAGTACAAGGAACTGGAGGTGCTGCTGAGCGACAAGGCCAGGGACCGAGGTAAGAGGATAGGGGGGTTACGGGCTAACTGGGGGGGTTACCGGCATGGAGGAGGGCATGCACAGAGCCCTCGCGCTGACTCACTTCCGGCCGACGGGGGGGTATATTCCGTTAGAGAGGGGCATCCCTTCTTATGAAACATAATCTTCATAGGGCAGCGAATTT
>JAODKC010000036.1:4365078-4375597 GCA_026777985.1 Mormyrops attenuatus
GCGGTGGGGTGTGGGGTGGGCCCGGGGGGCGGCGGGCGCCGCCCCCCCCCCGCCCCCCCCCCCCCCCCCCCCCCCCCCCCCCCCCCCCCCCCCCCCCCCCCCCCCCCACGCGCACATGTCAGGCCGGCGGCTGAAGCACTTTGTCACCTTACAGATGTCCAGAGGGGGGTGATAAGCAGCAGAAGGAAAGGGGGTGAGCAGAAAGGTGAGAGCGGCTCTCGGTGTGCTGTGAAAGAATGCAGGGAATTAGGAAAAGGCGGGTGGGCTGGGGGGGTCATGGCAGAGGAGTACCCAGGGGCAGATTTACAATCTGCATTCCTCCAGTGCAGCCCCAGGTAGCCAGAGTATCTCTGCTTCATCCACGGAAAGGAAATTAACATTAGCATCATCCCAGCTGTCTTTCCATGCAGATGGGGCAGAAGCGCTAATCTAATGGATAGCTCTAATCATACAGAAGACGGGATCTGAGGAATTTTTAGGAGTTACCGTTTTAGTCGAGAGGGATATCCTCTCACGTGTTGCATCTCGTCTGCTATACCTCACGCTGCGTCTAAAGTCTGGAGAGGCAGAACAGCCCATCTGTGTTAGGAGGCCACAGCAAATCAGATAATGGGGAAACGCCTGTCACGGTCAGGGCCTGGTGCGGGTCACTGTGACCCCGGTGTGACCTCACTCGACTTCACCGCAGTCCCCCAGACTTCGCCTGCTCTCTAGATGTGTGGCCGTTCAGCTGGTGAGCTGTCCAGTTTACGCTGATTAGCAGCAGTACCTGGGGTGACTGACTGGACACCAGGGTAAAACATGCTCCGTCTGCAAAAGAGCGCTGCTCTTACCTGTTTATGACAACATACAGTGGAATTTAAGTCTCGTCCAAGAGCTGCACCTCCTAGTCTTTTCCTGCCAGATCAGGCAGACATTTCCATTCCATCTCTAAGCAATGAGCACCTGGGATTTCAAAGGCAAATTAGGCTCCTCCTTCTCCCATGGAGAAGCCGGATTGGGTTATCCAGCGTGCATGTCTTTGATATCGGAGGAGGACATTTCTTTCTAAGCGCCTGTGATCCGGGTGCTGGCATTGGTTGTGGTTCTTTATGCACGGTGTCACATTATTGGGACTCTGTGTCCAGGTCTGATTTCGGATCCTTATCAGAGCTTTGTGGCAGTGCCAGTTGGTCCCATTCCCTCCTTCCCTCACAGGCCGCCCCTCCACCGGCCGCCGGCTTTGATTATGATGTCAGTCACTTTTACTGCCACCTACAGATGGCTGTTCAGTTCCCCTCCATGTTCGTAAAGTGGCTGATCGCTGTCGGGCTCGTGGTGAACGTTCACGGTCCACATTGGCGCGTAGGAGCTTGCGCTCGCTGGCGGGCGGGCCCCTGGCGGCCCCATCACGCACTCACAATGGTTTATTCATTCAGCCCCAGAGAAAGAGAAGCAAGGAAGGAGCACGAGAGAGAGAGAGTCCCAGGGTCAGGTAAGAAAGTTTACCAGAATGTTCTGTGGACAATGACATATTCAGCACACGGCAGCATCTCCTTGGAGAGGAAATGTAATTTTAGCCCAGGGCGTCTGTCCTGGTGTAGGTTTACCACCAAAACAAACGGTGCTGCAGAGAAGAGGATCTCCCCTACCCGCCTGCTGCCAGCTGCTGTTGATGGCCGTAGTGCATTACCCTGCCAGCATGGGGCGCTGTGCCCGCAGTGAGGATCTCCCGTACCCGCCTGCTGCTAGCTGCTGTCGATGGCCGCAGTGCATTACTCTGCCAGTGTGGGGCACTGTGCCCGTAGTGAGGATCTCCCATACCCGTCTGTTGCCAGCTGCTGTCAATGGCCACAGTGCATTACCCTGCCAGCGTGGGGCACTGTGCTCATAGTGAGGATCTCCCCTACCCGCCTGCTGCCAACTGCTGCCGATGCCAGCGTGGGGCACTGTTTCCGCAGTGAGGATCTCCCCTACTCACCTACTGGCATCTGCTGCCCTCATCCACAGTGCATTACCCTGCCAGCGTGGGCCACTGTGCATGCAGTGAGGATCTCCAGTATCCGTTTGCTGCCAGCTGCTGCTGACACCTGCAGTGCATTACCCTGCCAGCGTGGGACGCTGTGCCCGCAGTGAGGATCTCCCGTACCCGTCTGTTGCCAGCTGCTGTCAATGGCCGCAGTGCATTACCCTGCCAGTGGGGGGTGCTGTGCCTGCAGTGAGGATCTCCCCTACCCGCCTGCTAACAACTGCTGCCAACGCCTGCGGTGCATTACTGTCCCAGTGTGGGGCGCTGTTTCCGCAGTGAGGATCTCCCCTGCTCACCTACTGCCAGCTGTTGCCCTCACCCACAGTGCATTACCCTGCCAGCGTGGAGCATTGTGCCCGCAGTGAGGATCTCCCCTACTCATCTATTGCCAGCTGCTGCCCTCACCCGCAGTGCATTACCCTTCCAGCGTGGGCCGCTGTGCCCACAGTGAGGATCTCCAGTATTCGCTTGCTGCCAGCTGCGTCTGACACCTGTAGTGCATTACCCTGCCAGCATGGGGCGCTGCGCCCACAATGAGTAATCATGCTTTGTGGAAGTCCCCTCCTTCCCCCTTTCCTTCCCTCGTGGCTGGGGTCTCCATTGCTGCTCCATGCTCGCCACGTCAGCCCCCGGCATGGGGGGCGGGGGGGCGTTGGATGGCCAAATGCAAAGTAAACACACTGACATCCCCCATGGACCCACAGACACACTCACAGACACTCCGTTGTGTCGCCGTGTGAACAGTGAACCCAGTGTCTGGCCGGCGAACAGCGTCAAAGGAGAGGTCCTGTAACTGCTCTGACTCCTCCTCCGCGCCCAGGGGGAGCCGTCCGGTATGACTACCACCTCGAAAGCCCCCCTTTTCTGACATGTGATTTCCTGCCCCAGTAGCTGAATTCCTGAAAGAGTGATGGTCGTGCTGACCCTCACCGTAAGGACCCTCATCTTTTTTAGCATGTTAAATTCTTATCCCGTGGGGTCTCGTTCAGACAGGTGAGGGGAGGCCAGGAGCAGGAGAGGGAGGCAGGATATCAGGAGGTGAGCACCGGTGAGTTCCGATACCATGTGGTATCCAGATGTTGGCTGTAGACAGAAGATTCTCCTCCCTCTGGTCTAGAATAAAGAATCAGAACGGTGCTGAGGACATCAAAAAGGAGACGTATGAGTAGAGGGAGGACTGGGAAGTGTTGCAGGAGAGATGGAGTGCAGACCTCCCATCTGCCGCTGTTCTGTAACACCTCCATACCACAAGCACTTTCTTCCTCTACCTTACACACTGCAGTAATGCAGTCAGCCATTCAAACACACTGCCACATAGACATGCTTGCTGACTCTTACACATCTGCCATCACACTTAGGCTTTCTACCTCACACTCACGCAAATCTTTATTATTCCATTATAAGCCTGGATCAAAAGTGCTGGGGAGGTTTGCAAACCTTACAGACTATTTATAAGGTAATAAAACAGTTACATACATGTGAATGCGTGTGCAAACTTGTCTCGAATGGAAAAATCTCACTTCAGCCAGCTGACCAAAGTTGGTGACACTGCATAGATACAGATGTGATCACGGTCACACTGTCACATGACCACCGTGTGTTATGGGTGCCCAGACTGAAAGCACAGGGGAGGGGTGATGAAGATGGGAAGACAGAGTCCCCCCCCTCTGGTATGGGCCACTTTCTGCATGGCTCTTTCTTGAACTCAGGTCTGTTTCCGTGGCCTGGACTGACCTATTACATCTTCCCATGAATACAGGCACGCGCACACGTAACTGTAGACACATAACTGCAGGGACACACATAACTGCAGGGACACACATAACTGCAGGCACACACACATAACTGCAGGGACACACATAACTGCAGGCACACACATAACTGCAGGCACATCAGTTGTAAATGCATGTAACTGCAGGGAAACGTGTAACTATAAGCAGGCACGCACATGTCTACAGGAACTCGGACAAGCAATTTTCACTGCAAACACAAGCATGTGACTGCTGGAGTAATTCATTAGACTTGCCAGTTTAGCTGGCGGCTGCTGGCAGTTTGTAGGGTTTGTGCAGCTGGCTAATTAGGTATTGAAGTGATTTACTCCACTGACCTGGAGCCGGGATCTGCAGCGCTGCTTCACACACACACACACACAAGCGCTAGGCCTGACGATGGCGGCATTTATCGTGACTGCCCGTATGACGAGAAACACGGAAGGACGACTCGTGAATGACCCCGGTTCACCGACATACAGTGTTAAAGTCTGTAATGGAAAAAGTAACGTGCATAGACTTAGTGAGTGCTGGAGGTGTGTCTCCTCGTTGTGACTAGCGTTGTTGATCCGTAACATAACGCTGCTGTTTCAGGAGAATTATATTCCCCCAGTAACCATGGTAGATCATTTCGTGCTGTTTGTGATGGACCCAGTGGCGTAACTTTGGTTTGAACATTGGTGGGTTGAGGTCTCCACCCCTTTAGGGGGAAACATGATTATTGGGAGGGATTTATTAACCAGTTTTGGGGTTACAACCTAACCCCCCCATATTTGCGCCCATGGATGGACCTTTGCAGGCACGTCTTACTGGCATTATACTTGCCCCCCACTGCACTCCTGTCTCTCTAAGCGGTGTGGACGCTGGCCATTTAAAAAGCCCATAAATGCCCCCATGTCCTCTCTCATTACCTCCGGCACAGGTGTTTGTGCGATGGCAGAGGCTCGCTGTCAGCCGTTTTGTACGCGTCTGCAGAGCCGGTGTTCTGCATCGCGATGTGTCAGCAAACTGCCACTGGATTTACACATACAGTCATTTCGAATGACATCATGGTGAATGATGGTAACTGTTATTAAACTGCTAACAACTCCAGTTATTTTTCTTTAAAACCTCACTGGCTTTCACATTCAAAACAGTTCAGAGTTTAGTGTGTGAGCAGCAATAGAGTGCCAGCAGTGTTCTTTGTAACCAGGTGCCTGTACTGGTGTGTGTGTGTGTAAGAGAGAGAGTGAGAGACAGACAGACAGACAGACTGCTTCAGTGTCATCGTCCTGTCGGTCTGTCTGTGATGCCCCATGGAGGGCTGAGTCTGTGGCCCAGAGGAATATTCCAGACTCCGGTGGAAAACTCCACCTTAATTGGGCGAGTGCATGTGAGTGTGAACACGGCGTCCCCTCTCCTGCGAGGTAAACAAGATGAGGTACAGCATGGTCTTCTTCTCCTGCCACCTGACCTGTCTGCCCCTAAATATAACGTGGGCGTGGGGGATGTTGAGGGCACAGCAGACTCTGAAAGGGGTCTGGGTCCTGAGACTGGAGTCTCAGGATTTGTCTTCACAGGCCTGGGTGTATGCATTTGTGTGGACAGAACAGCCGTGTGTAAAGTTGTAAAGCTATAGGTTACTGCAAGGCCATGTGACACTGTAAGTGCACCCTGTATGTGTCTCAGCCTGTGTGTGTCTGTCTTTCTCTGCAGCCTGTGTGTGTATGTCTCTCTCTGCAGCCTGTGTGTGTCTCTCTCTCTGCACCCTGTGTGTGTGTGTCTCTCTCTCTGCATCATGTGTCTGTCTCTCTATGCACCCTGTGTGTGTCTCTCTCTGCACCCTGTGTGTGTCTGTCTCTCTATGCACCCTGTGTGTATCTCTCTCTCTGCACCCTGTGTGTGTGTGTCTCTCTCTCTGCACCTCATGTGTATGTGTCTCTCTTTATGTACCTCACTGTCCAGTTTCCCACTTGTTCACTGCTCCCTGCACTCGCTGCGTTTTTGTTTATACCTGTTGCCCGCTTGGGTTGGCTGAGCATCAGAGTCACTGAGTCACAGAATCTCTGTGGCCATGTTCGCTCTGGCCAGTGGGCTGCCGTGTCATGCTGCGGGCCGTGCTCTAATGCCGATGTTGGCCTGTGCCGCACTTTGCTGACCCCCCCCCCCCCCCCCATGTGGGCTGAGGTGCCCTAAGTGGAGTCCTAAATACTGGTGTTGCGTTTCAGGGCCGCCACTGACCATAGCGTGGACAACACCACGGCCATGCTGCGGGACTGGCTGCACCAGGTGCAGGGCCAGTATCACTATGTGGAGTGGAGGCCGATGGGGGAGCCCCGGTGAGCATTTTCCCCATCGCTAACCCAAGGCCCAAGCTTAATACCAAGCCTAACACCAAGTGCAATACCAACCCTTAGTTCTTTACAAACCAGTCATCCACACAGGGTCAGAGTCACATAGACACCAGACAACACGCCAACATCCTGTAGGTGATACAAATTCTGGGGGCTCGGTTTGTTGATGACTAGGGGGTCACTGGGACTGAATCATGCATTTCCATCTGATTATAGATCAGTATTTGATTGTAAGGTGCATACTGTATATCCGAATCCTAACCCAAACCACAGCCCTCCCAGTCACCCTAAGTCCAACTCTAACCCCAAACCAAACCAGAAGTCTGACGCAAACACTAACCCTAACCTTCACTCTAGCGTTAACGCCAAACCCAGCTCTAACCCCCAACACTACTGTCACTAATCTCTGATCAGGATATATCCTCCCCACAGCTCTTACACAGATGAGTGGGGGCCGAAGCACTGGTCTGTCTCCCGCTTCAGTCACGTGATGAAGCTAAGACAAGCGGCATTGAGAGCAGCAAGAGAACACTGGGCAGACTACATTCTGGTAAGATGGCGTGCCTGAGGTGGCGAGGCTGCAGGTCAGCAGAGGCGAGGGAGTAAGGCTGCAGGTGGAGGCATGGGAGTGAGGCTGCAGGCAGGCAGAGGCTGTGAGGCCACTAATGGAATTGAGGCAGTGAGGCTTCAGGCTCATGGAGGCAGTGAGGCTGCAGATGGAATGAGGGAGTGAGGCTGCAAATGGAGGTGAGGGAGTGAGGCTGCAGATGGAGGTGAGGCAGTGAAGCTTCAGGCAGGTGGAGGATGTGTGGCTGCTAATGGAATTGAGGCAGTGAGGGTTCAGGCTCATGGAGACAGTGAGGCTGCAGAAGGAGTGAGAGAGTGAGGCTGCAGGCAGGTGGAGACAGTGAGACTCCAGGCAGGTGGAGGCAGTGAAGCTGCAGATGGAGGTGATGGAGTGAGGCTGCAGGTAAGTGGAGGCAGTGAGGCTGCAGGCAGGTGGGGGCAGTGAGGCTTCATATTGGTGGAGGCAGTGAGGCTGCAGATGGAATGAGAGAGTGAGGCTGCAGGCAGGTGGAGACAATGAGACTCCACTCAGGTGGAGTCAGTGAGGCTGCAAATGGAGGTGTTGGAGTGAGACTGCAGGCAGGTGGAGTCAGTGAGGCTGCAGATGGAGGTGAGAGAGTGACAAAGGCGATGGTCATAAATTCTGAGGTCTGGCTTACTGGGGCAGAAAAAGAAACTCAAATGTATAAACAAGCAGTAAAAACGGAGCAGGTGGGGAAAATTTAGACATTAGACCATGTAATCACCTGACTCACCCTCCTGCAAAAGACAGTGGCCCTACTCTTCCCGCCATATGAAATACAGATTAAGTAGGAAAACAAAATGCTTAAAACTGACAACTGAGTACCATGTTCACATTTATTTAGGATGTAATTTTCAGTTGTAGACGTTCCACTTTTATTACGTACCTTACACAGTTTGCACCGTCTCACACATTTGCAGCTCAGCGTGCCACTCAAAATGTTTCACTGCAGTCTTTAGAGTTCAAGTGGTGCTCCTTAGCTGCCTTGCCACCTGCTGTCCAGTTATGAAGTGACAGCACCGCTGAATTTACAGCAACTGTAGGCTCTGCGGGTTGGTTTGCTCGCAGTCACCAGTGACACTGACGGTGATTCGGGGACTGAATTTGACTCATCCCCCCCCCCCCCCCCCGCAGTTTGCAGACAGTGACAACCTACTTACGAACCCCCACATGCTGACGCTGCTGATAGCTGAGAACCGAACACTTGTGGCCCCCATGCTGGAGTCACGCTCCCTCTACTCCAACTTCTGGTGTGGCATGACCCCCCAGGTACCTTCATCTGCAGACAGTCGAAGGCCTTTCTGCTTAAAGACAGCAATGAATAACATAAGTCAGTGTCTTGCTGGTTGGGTTCGCTCTTGATGACCCCCCCACCGCCTTCTCCCTCAGGGGTACTACAAGCGCACCCCCGAGTACCAGCCCATCCGCGAGTGGAAGCGGCAGGGCTGCTTCACCGTGCCCATGGTCCACTCTACCTTCCTGTTGGACCTGCGGCGGGCCGCCAGCCACGCCCTGGCCTTCCACCCCCCGCACCCAGACTACAGCTGGACCTTTGATGACGTCATGGTCTTTGCCTTTTCTGCGCGGCAAGCAGGTCAGACTGGGGGGGGGGGGGAGCTTCTCCGTCAGCCTCACGGGATGATCTGTGGAGGGGATGTAGCCCGGCAGGCTCCCGCCCCTCGCTCCAGCCAATGGGGAGGCTCGAGGGTTTGTGTCTGATGGAGTGATAAAGGGAAGTCGACACAGGAAGTGGGCAGGACTGGAAAATAAAAACAAGATGCTGCTCTGATGCCAGTAATGAGCTCTGAGAAGGTGGTGGGAAGGGGGGCCGAGAAATCAACATGCTGAACACAAGCTTCCTAACATTTACATGCATTATGTATCTAATACACATATAATTGAAGGAACTGACATGCACACCACATATGTATTCATTTGTTCGGTATATGTGTCTCTCCGCAGGCGTGCAGATGTACGTGTGCAACAGAGAGCACTACGGCTTCCTGCCTGTGCCCCTCAAGCCCCAGCTGGGCCTGGAGGACGAGGCCGAGAGCTTCGCGCATTCTGTGGCTGAGGCGCTCCGTGAGTAGGGGGCCCCCTGCAGGTGGGAGGGTACCAGCCCTTTGTCAGGATGCCAGTGTGAGTGACCCCTCGCTCTCCCCCCAGTTGACCATAACATAGGACCATCGGAGAACCTGTATGTCCCGCCCACAGCCCAGGATAGGATGGGCTTTGACGAGGTAATGCAGTGCTGGTGTTTTCTTCATAATTACTGTACTGATGTCAGACCCATAACTCTCTCCCTGCTGATACCTCCACCACCCCTCTCTTGCCCCTCCACCCTCTTTCTCTTTTCTGTGATCTCTCCCCCTCTCTCTCTTTCTGACCTTCTCCTCTTCCCTCTCACACTCTTCCCCCTCTCTCTCCTTCTCTACTTTCCTGTGATCTCTCCCCCCTCTCCCTGTCCTTCTATTCTTCTCTCTCTCACACTCTTCCTCCCTCTCGTTCTCCCCTTTCCTGTAATCTCTCCCCCCTCTCTCTCCCTCTCCGTCATCTGTGCCCCCGTTCAGATCTTTTTGATCAACCTGAAGCGGCGTTTGGACAGGCGGAGGCGGATGCTGAGCACGCTGGAGATCCTGGGCATTGTGGTGACGCTGACGGATGCAGTGGATGGCAGGTAAGCCCTCGGGGGAAGGGGGAGGGCAGGCGGAAGGAGCCTGGTTGGGCAGCTTTCCTGTAGCCCCACAGCCCACACTGCTGAGTCTCTCACTGCCGCCCCCCCCACTCCCTCCTCAGGGCTCTGAACACATCCCAGATCCAGGCGCTGGGTATCGAGATGATACCCGGCTACAGCGACCCGTATTCGGGCCGTGTTCTGACCCGCGGGGAGATCGGCTGCTTCCTGAGTCACCACCACACCTGGACGCAGGTACATCAGAGGTCCCTGGCTCACCAGCCCACCACAGTCACACCTCAGTCTGTATCTGTTATACAGGAACAGATTCAGTACAGCTACACGCCTGGAAAAATACCATATAATAAAGGAACCTCCTGCCCTGGAACTGTCAAAGTCACACGGTGTTGCGCCCCCAGGTGGTGGAGCGTGGATTGCGGCAGGTGCTTGTGCTGGAGGACGATATCCGGTTCGAGCCCAGGTTCAAGAGCCGGCTGAGGACCATCATGGAGAACATCGAGCAGGCCGGGCTGGACTGGGATCTCGTGTGCGGGCAACTCGTAGTTACATGACCACTCTCCTTCTTGTCAGCGGGCCGTGTCCATCAGTCTTGGAAAACATACCACGATGTATGTGACGTGCGAATGAATGCCTCGTTCTGCTCTGTCCCCCCCCAGGTATGTGGGTAGGAAGCGGATGCAGGTGAAGCAGCCGGAGCAGTCGGTGGCGGGCGTGGACAACCTGGTGGAGGCAGACTACTCCTACTGGACGCTGGGCTACGCGCTGTCCATCCAGGGAGCCCGGAAGCTTCTGCGGGCACAACCTTTTGGCAAGATGCTGCCCGTGGACGAGTTCCTGCCCGTCATGTTCAACAAGCACCCGAAGTGAGTGAGTAGGGCAGCGGGGGCCACGTGGCACGCGGGGCCCCATCCTCACATCCTGCTGGCGCCCACCCCTGACCGCGCACAGGGCCCACATTGTTCGGGGGGATCAATGCGAAGGGGCCCCCCCCCTCACACAATGGTTCCCTGTTCATCTGGCCCCTCCTGGGGAGATCCTGCACGGTGTGCCCCCCACCCGCCCTGCTCCCCCCCCCCAACCACACTTCCCCAATCACACCCACCCAGTATCCATGCTGCCACCCAG